>JALMGF010000417.1:227014-363634 GCA_023333645.1 Sceloporus occidentalis | reverse complement strand
GTTCACTCCTAGAGCGGCTCAGGATGGGGTTTGCGGGGGCTCTTCCGAGGGTCGGGGCGGGGACAGGCCTTTCAGACTGGCGCCGCAGAGGTTGGAATGAAACGCCATGGCAGAGCCTGTTAACTCCCCGGCGCCCTCCTGTGTCTCGGCTGAGGCATAGCAACACCAAGTTAAATAAGATGCATTCTAAACAATGAAAAGAAAAAGGAAGTATAAAATATACATTAAATTTAAATATAAAATATAAATTAAAATAAAGAATAAAATAATAAAAATAAAAATATTATTTATTTCCTAGATCATTATATTATTTACTTAGTGGGGGCAAACTGTACTTTATTTCTTGTTTAGGCATCACTGGGTGCCATATATTTATTTTGTTATTGGCTTAGTTGGAGAACGAAATGCTTACTTCCTTTATGCTCTATTGACTTGGTTTGTGCCACCCTTTTTTCATTTAGTATTTGCATAGTTGGAGGGGGGAACATTCATTTGTTTTATTATTTGCTTACTTGCCGGGTGCAATTTTTATTTCATTCATGATTGACATAATTGGTCAGTGCGAGATTCATTTGGGTGATTGTTTGTTTCCTTCATGGCTGCAACTTTTATTTGGTTTATTATTAACATTATTTTCAGTTCTGATTTACTAGTCGTTGGGTATAACAGTTATTTTATTTATTTGTTGTTTTTACAAATTAATAAATAAAGAGTAATAAATTATGAATGATAATAAATTAAAATACGAATGGCACGAACTGAAGACAGATGCGTTTATGGGGCCACTTTATCAAAGTCACCATGATGAGACCCACCAACTGAGTAACTCATAAAAGAAAGGTTGGCCCTCCAACTCATTCAATGGCCTGTTACTGACTGCCAAAATGAAGCTGCTTCAGGTCTCTTTAAATGATGCATGGGTCCTAAGAATCCGGAAGCTGCACCAAGGCTGCGCTCCAGTGCTTAGGAATGGAGGGTGGCTTTGGCGCAACCTCCAGATGCTTAGGACCCATGCATCCAAAGAGACCCAAAGCAGCTTTATTTGGGCAGTCTGTAAGGGGCCAATGACTGCTATTTTATTACGGACTCCCTTTATTGCATTCTTCAAAGAGTTGCTGCCACATTTATTGTATGGTTTACTTAGTGGTGGGTTTCATTTTTATTTTGTTTGTTTTATTTTATTTAATAAATGAAATAAAGCTTCTACCAGCAACTAAATAACAAGATGAACGTTGCAACCACCAACGAAGTAAATAACAATATGAATATTACATCCACTTAATAAGCAAGAAAGAAAATAGAAGTTACACCCACCAACTAAAGAAAGAATAAAAATAATAAGACCAATAACTAAATAATAAATGAAATCAGCATTTCACCCTCCGATGAAGGAAATAATACAATAAATGGCGCCTGCCCCAACAAACTAAATAATACATTACAAGAAACCTTTCACCTATAAATGACTTCCATAGAGCAGCCTAGAATTGGAGGGACCCCTGAAATGCCATTAAGTCCAAAGCCTTTCGGCCATCACAGTCAGATTAATGAAAGACACAGAATGACAATAAAACCAAAGCAATTAATTTCACAATCAAGTGTGCTTTATCTCTTCCAAAGGCATTCTGCTAAATAAAGCATCATGGATGCACATACAGACATACATCAAGTACAAAACTAGTCCAGGGGACTCCTATGATCATACAGAGTAAAAATCCCATACATTAGAATTGCAACAGAGAAGGGAAGCAGACCCTCTTGTCCAGGCAGCCATAGAAAATGAAAGGCACGCCATAAAACAGAGTCGTTATCTCATTGCCCTTTGTAACTGGGAAACCTGACTAAAAACAAAGATGGACAACGAACGGTCAGTGAACCAAAGCAAAGCTCCTCTGAAGAAATCCTGCCAAGAAAACCCAAGTCCTTTCTGACTTATGGAGTGCCCAAGGCAAACCTATGAGCAACTTTCCTCAGCCACTTTATTCAGAGGGAGGGTTGCCATTGCTATCCTCTGAGACTGAGACAGTGTCACCTGCCCAGGATCAGCCCACAGGTCTCATGGCTCAGCCAGGATTTGAACCCTGGTCTCCACATCCATACTCAAGCGTCCAAACCACAACTCCACACTGGCTTTTTAAGGTGAACTGCCATAAACTGAATAAGAGATATTCCAGGTATTCCGCACCCCTGGACCATCATAACACCAGGCTCTCCCCAAATTATACATCCCAGCTTTCCACAGAAGGAACCATGGCACTGAAAGTGGAATCAATACGGTGACATATGTGTGTGTGTTTGCACACACGCGTTAGGGTTAGGGGCAAAAGACCCCCGTGAATATGGAAAATCCGCAAACAATAAATACGCCATGTTTTTACCTGAGAGGACGCCTCTCTACAAATCTCTAGGTCTTCCGGTGCAAATCTGTGCTCACCGTCCAACAGACACTGACCATACAACTGCACTGGAGGAGCTATAAAGGCCAAGTAGAATATTCTCTCTAGACCCCCCATGGCAACTCTGCAGTCAATGTCCGACAGACACGACCATAAAACTGCCCGGGAGGACCTACAAAGGCCTAATAGAGTATCCTCTCTAGGAATCTCTAGGTTCTCCATGGGAACTCTGGAGTCAACGTCCAACAGACACTGACCATAGAACGGCGCTGGAGGAGCTACAAAGGCCTAGTAGAGTGTTCTCTCTAGGAACCTATAGGTTCTCCATGCCAACTCTGTGCCCAACGTCCGACAGACACTGACCATAGAACTGCGCTGGATGAGCTACAAAGGCCTAGTAGAGTGTCCTCTCTAGGAACCTATAGGTCTTCCATGGCAACTCTGGGGTCAACGTCCGACAGACACTGACCATAGAACTGCACTGGATGAGCTACAAAGGCCTAGTAGAGTGTCCTCTCTAGGAACCTATAGGTCCGCCATGGCAACTCTGTGCCCAACGTCCGACAGACACTGACCATAGAACTGCACTGGATGAGCTACAAAGGCCTAGTAGAGTGTCCTCTCTAGGAACCTATAGGTCTTCCATGGCAACTCTGGGGTCAACGTCCGACAGACACTGACCATAGAACTGCACTGGATGAGCTACAAAGGCCTAGTAGAGTGTCCTCTCTAGGAACCTATAGGTCCGCCATGGCAACTCTGGGGTCAACGTCCGACAGACACTGACCATGGAACAGCGCTGGAGGAGCTACAAAGGTGTAGTAGAGTGTTCTCTCTAGGAACCTATAGGTTCTCCATGGCAACTCTGTGCCCAACGTCCGACAGACACTGACCATAGAACTGCACTGGAGGAGCTACAAAGGCCTAGTAGAATGTCCTCTCTAGGAATCTATAGGTCTTTTAGTGCAACTTTTAGGTAAAGTTGACCACAGATTTGCACTGGACGAAGTAGATAGTCCTAGACAACAGATTAATCAAACCTACAAATTAGGAAATCTGCAAGTATGGAGGGATGAGTGTACATACACACACACACACACACACACACTTACAATTGAGTAAAGGATCGAGTCCAGTGGAGACTGTCTCTTCCATCAACCATGGCTGGTGCTGATTGGTCGGGGTCTTCCTCCTCCTCCTCCTCGGACGGCCCCTTCCTTGCCTTCTTCTCCGCCTGGATAGGATGCAGCTGTCTCTCGAAGCATAGGGACAAAGAGAAGGGGAGAAAAACAGTGTTCAGTGTACAGCTGTGGGGTGACAAAGGGGTGCCCTGGCTGGTTCTCCTGAGCCCCTAGCCTTCACATCCTGCTCAGTGGGTTGCTCCCATTTCTATCAAGGCCCCTTGGGTGCCACTCTCACAGCCTCAGACACTACCCTCAGTCCTTACCTGCCTCCTCCTCCCATTAACTTTGGCCTGGTCTAGAGAAGAACACATTGGATTTAGCTCAAGCTCTATAAGCCACCTGTCAGAACTCCAAAGTCAATTACCAATCAATCTTCACAGTTCCTATAGTTACTGCTCATCTTGCTTAGCAATTGCTTTAGGTTGTAGTTCTGCCTGCTTGTGGTTGGGGGAATGGGGTGCTGGCTGCTGCTTGGGAATGGATGCTCCTTGGGAATGGAATAAGGCCGAAACATCTGTAAGAGTCTTCAAGGCCACGGGGTTTGCTTCTCAGGCCTGGGAAGGAGGAGGGGAAAAAAAGCCCACAGGAAAAAAGGTGGGGAGGAGTAGGTGTTTTAACTTAGTGCTTGGGGCTCGACTTGCCAGATTCTGCTGAAAAGTTTGTCCAGTCACATCTATCTGTATTTCCAATAAAACTTCACTGCTTTTAAGCAAGTTGCTGTTGTGGATTTCTGGTAGAAGTTGCTGGGTCTTACACCCCCCCCCCCAGCTGAACCATGGCCCTCCCGACTGGCTTTTAAAATGAGGGAGGGTCATCCTCCTTCCAGAACAGCAGAGAAGGAACCCAGGGGGTGTTTAACCACCATGTTCACAGAAGCCTGGTTCGGACTACTGCACAGAAACCCTTTCCTCACTGACCTCCTAACCTTCATTGCCAGCCAGTGCTCTTGGCCTAATTCTAACTACAATGGGACCCTGTCTACAGATGCAACGCACCAGGAAACCCGGAATCCCTCCCCGTACTTCTGCCCATGGATCCCGATTAGAGAACGCACCCCAGTCCAGCTGTTTCCCTTTCCTATCTCCATTCTTCCCAGTGTCTCTCTTCCAAAAGGTCCAGTTGCAGCTTAGAGAACGAATGGCCAGGGAGGACAAAAGGCTCCACTACCAGTTTGGGGGCGCTGGGGTCGGAGGGGAGCCCCAGAGGAAATCCTCCCCAACCCCTCCTGCTGCCATGCAGGTCCAGTCAGCAAAGGTGCTCCTGGAAGGCTGGATTTTAAAGGGACTTCCTTCAAAGGAGGAGTCTGCAGTCCGGCTTCTGCCTCTTTCTCCTTCTGCCCAGAGAAAGGTTTGCCCGATGCGGACCACAGAGAGCCATTCCTGGCGGAGGATGCCAAGAGCCACGCTGGAGGGGAGCGAGGAAAGGCGCCCCCGCCGTCGCGGGGAACGCCACGGAGGCCGGCCGTCTTGGTTGCCAGAGGGGCCTGCCAGGGCTTGCGGGATTAGAAGGGAGAGGGGTCTGGGAGGACCTTGGAGGCTGACTGGAAGAGGCATCTTCCAGTTAATCCCAAAGGTGCCATCCTGGTTTCAGGGGGCTTGTCAGGTTTAAGCAGGGAAGCTATTTATCGGGGTGGGTTTTTTTTAAAACAAACAAATTAAATACAAATAAATAAGAAAATAATAAACTAAAATAAAAAAAGACACGGTGGCCCTGAAAACTATTTAATTCTGTCGTTTCATCTGGGGATTTTATTTTATTTTAGGGTTTTTAACATAAAAGTCTGGGAGCAAGATGGCGGGTCCCCACGGCGTCCCCCACGGCGCCAGGGGCGCGTCCCCTCGCTCTCCCTCCGGTGGGGCCCGAAGCATGCTCTGCCAGGGATGCCCCTCTGCGCTCTGCGTTGGGCAAATGGTCAGAAAGTCTCCGCTCAGAAGGCCAAAGGGACTGAAGCCGCTTCAGCGCCCCAAAACGGAGGCAGGGTGTTTCGCCCCCCCTGGGAGATTAGCTCTCCAAGCTGCAAGTGGGCGTTTCGGAAGAGAAACAACGGGACGGACGATTGGACAAAGAAACGGCTGAATTGAGCCACGCCCTCAGAATCTAAACCCATGGACAGACCTATGGGCAGAGACGACGGTTTCTCGGCGCGCTGCGTCTGCTCACAAAAGTCCCATGGCAGTTAGAAGTCCCCTTCCTGTCACTATCTTCAAGGGATGATAAAGAGAGAGGCCTTGAAAGACCCCCGAAACTAGGCCTAATCCCTCCGAAAACAACGGTCAGGAAGAATCGGATTACCAAATCTTCCACAGATGTGAGTTACATTTGCTTGTGGCAGCCATGGCCACCCTCTGCCTAGAGCAAAGTGAAATAAAAAAGCCCTACTAACCCAAGCCCTTATCTTTAAATAAGCAGCATCCATGAAGGATGCTCTCTCTGTCATTTCTACTTTTATTCTAGAGCTAATCTCTCTCTCAACTGATCACGGAGTTCACAACTATAGAAGAATAAATCTCTTCGGAGGTCATACAGACCAACCCTGACAAAGACGGCAGGAATCCTCACTGAAGGAGGCCTGACAGATGACAGAACCTCTGCTCTGAAATCTCCAAGGAAGGAGAGCCCAAGGAAGGCGCATGAGGCGTCGTTTTGGGCATAGCTGACACTAAGCCTCTCTTTCCTGTTTCTGTTGGTCGAGGACCATGATAAAGATTCTGTCCTACTCTTCTCTTCTATGTAATACTCCCATACTCCCACATTAAAAATCTTTGTTGGCTTCTGTCATCCTCTTCAGCTGCTCCAATAAGGGCTGCAGGTAAAGTCAGCGAGGCTTTGCTTTAATAGGCAACCCAATCTATAGAGGCCTCCTCCCTCCATTTTTCCTGGGCCTGGTTCAAACTTTCCTCTCTCTTTAGGAAGATTTCTCCCAGTAGAGAGAAACCCGCCTTTGACAATAGATTTAATCTATGCTTAATCTAAAGAAAGGAGTTCCTGTGTGTCTGTGTGTGAAGCATTGTCCTTCATGCTAAAAGGCCTTGTCTTCACTAAGTTGAACGCAGCTTCCATCCTCAGCTGGGCACTGTTTTCTCTTGTTCTCCTTTCTTCTCTCTTCCTTTCCTCGCTCTTCCTTTCTTCCTTCCTTCTCTGTTCTTTTGTTCCCTCTTCCTTTCCTTTTTTCTTCAAAGACTTTCAGGTTTCATTCTGCCTCAAGCCCTGTGATGGGAGAAAAGGAGAGCATAAAATCAATGAACGCAAACAGAATAACAAAGACTATCTAAATGAACAAGACGTATTATTGTCCAAATAATCAAAATAAAACTGCATTTCTGAGGCTGAGAGAGTGTGACTAGCCAAAGGTCGCCCATTGGGTTCCATAGCCCAATATAATTACAATATAATAATGAAATATTGTATTATAAAAAAATTAAAATAAAATAAAAAGATATAAAATAAATAAAAATATACAATAAATGTATGATTAAAATAATTACAATATAATAATAAAATATTTTACAATTATAATAAAATAAAAGACATAAAAATAAAAATACACAATACACAGATATATAATAAATATAATAAAATATCAAAATAAAATAAAATTAGAATAAAAACATATCAAAACAAATAAAAATATACAATATATACAGTATATATATATCTCAGAATAGAATATAATAAAATAAAAAATACTATATATATATATATATATATACACACACACACACACACACACACACATACATACATATATATGGTAAATATAATAAAAATTTAATGATAAAATATTTTAAAATATAATAACATTATAATAAAATAAAACACATATATAAATAAATAAAATATACACCACACACATATAATAAATGTAATGATAACATATAATAACATTATAATAAAATAAAAGCATAAAATATACAATATATAAATATAAAATAAAATATATCAAAATGTAACAAAATATAATAAAAATTATATATAAAAATATAGAATATATAGAATAAAATATTTAAAATATAATAAACTTATAATACAATAAATAGAAGTATCCATACATATGGCTATAATAAAATATAATAATAAA
Organism: Sceloporus occidentalis; assembly: GCA_023333645.1. NCBI lineage: Eukaryota > Metazoa > Chordata > Lepidosauria > Squamata > Phrynosomatidae > Sceloporus > Sceloporus occidentalis. The sequence goes on along the minus strand of JALMGF010000417.1, from coordinate 355,976 downwards.
GTATTACAAATTATAATATAAATATTATAAAATAAAACAAGCATATAATAAAACAAATGAAAATATGCAATACACATAATATATACAATAAGTATAATCTGCTAACAAAATGAAATAAACTGTATTAAAATAAAAGAAACATGAAAGAAAATGTTTTCTCTATTAGAAAACTTCCCTCCAAGAAAAGCCTTAGTCATAAACACCCAAGTGAAGGCCCACAACAACAAAGGAGACCTTGGCTAAGTCACACTCTCTCAGCCTCAGAGCAAGCCATTAAAATCATTAACATCACACATACCAAGAGGAGCCAATGAGAAAAAATATCTGTCTGCTTGGGAACTGAGTCTTACTATGAACACAGAAAGGCCACCTTTGCAAAGAATCCTATGAAGAAACCCCTATCAATGATCTTACAACCAAATTAAAGTTTCCTGGGACAGAAAGAACACACCTTCTTCTTCCCAGCTGCCTTTCAAACAACCCTATTAAAAAGAGCTAGGAATTCTCACCGGGCCAAAGAAAGCTTTGAAACACTTCTCTAGTAAGAATCACTGCAAACTGGCACCAGTTTCTCCTTCCCTCCAAATAATAAAAATGTACAATACGTATAATAAAATATTAAAAATATAATAAGAACTAAAATAAACATATAATAAACTGGCCAGAGAGAGGAGAAGGAGAGGAGCTGCTTGGCAGCCATTTTGAGACCGTGTGCTTGAGACCGTGTGCTCGTTGCTGAAGGGGAGGAGCTTCTGTGAGTCACATCTGTGAGTCACAAGGGGGCGGAGCTAGCAGACTAGCTTTATATACCAACATCCAGAGCCTTCCAGAACAGTCCGGCCAGAGAGAGGAGAAGGAGAGGAGCTGCTTGGCAGCCATTTTGAGACCGTGTGCTTGAGACCGTGTGCTCGTTGCTGAAGGGGAGGAGCTTCTGTGAGTCACATCTGTGAGTCACAAGGGGGCGGAGCTAGCAGACTAGCTTTATATACCAACATCCAGAGCCTTCCAGAACAGTCCGGCCAGAGAGAGGAGAAGGAGAGGAGCTGCTTGGCAGCCATTTTGAGACCGTGTGCTTGAGACCGTGTGCTCGTTGCTGAAGGGGAGGAGCTTCTGTGAGTCACATCTGTGAGTCACAAGGGGGCGGAGCTAGCAGACTAGCTTTATATACCAACATCCAGAGCCTTCCAGAACAGTCCGGCCAGAGAGAGGAGAAGGAGAGGAGCTGCTTGGCAGCCATTTTGAGACCGTGTGCTTGAGACCGTGTGCTCGTTGCTGAAGGGGAGGAGCTTCTGTGAGTCACATCTGTGAGTCACAAGGGGGCGGAGCTAGCAGACTAGCTTTATATACCAACATCCAGAGCCGCGCGCCTAATGGCGCGCGAATTTTCATTTTCTTAAACTCAACAACTCTGCTCAAGTGGCATCAGGTTAGAATCAGATACTGAAACAGAACCTTCCCTTTAAGTGTAAGATAGCAGCCAGTACTTACCTTTAAAGAAGTATTCCCAGTAGATTGACTGTTATATTTACTACTAAAGACTTTGCAGTATTGACAACGAGGGATCTGCCGCAGTCACCTGCAACTCTTGTGGGATGTTTCTCTTCTTGCCTACAGAAGTGGAGAACTTCACATGCACCAAGTGCAAGTTGGTAGCACTCTTGGAGGAGAAAGTGCAGCAGCTGGAGTCCAGAGTAGCTACACTTCAGCATATTAGGGAACAAGAGGATTTCCTGGACTCAATAGAACTAACCATCTTGGATGAGTACCACGCAGAGGAAGATGCTAGGGTGGAAGAGGTCACTTGCCAAACAGAGGAGGCAGACAGCTGGAGGAATGTCACAAAGAGAAGTAAGCCAAGAAGGAATTGTTCGGGGAGCTTGCAGCTAGAGAATCGATTTGAAGCTCTTTCCCTTATCAAGGAGGATGAAGAAGAGCAGCATGGACAGACTTCTGGGACAGAGCAGGGGAGCCTGAGAGTCCCACCCGAGGGAACAGTCGGTGCTAAGCCTCGGAGGAGGTGTGTGGTCGTAGTGGGGGACTCCTTGCTGAGGGGTACAGAAGCAGTGATTTGTAGGCCTGACAAGATGTCTCGAGAGGTGTGTTGTCTTCCAGGTGCAAAAATCTGTGATGTGACAGAGAGGCTGACAAGACTGGTCAAGCCTACTGACCAATACCCCTTCCTTTTGGTCCACATGGGAACTAATGATACTGCAAGACACAGCATTCAGAACATCAAAAGGGATTACGAGGCGCTTGGTAGGAAGCTGAAAGGAATGGATGTACAGGTTGTCATCTCGTCTCTTCTGCCAGTTGAAGGGCATGGTCCAGGAAGGGAGAGGAAAATAGCAGATGTGAACAACTGGCTTCGCAGATGGTGCCGCCGAGAAGGATTTGGATTCTTCGATCATGGGCTGCGGTTCCATGAGGAGGGACTTCTTGCAACAGACGGGTTGCATCTCACGCCAGTTGGAAGAAATGTTTTTGCCAACAGTCTCAAGAACTTGATCAGGAGAGCTTTAAACTGAGTTCCGAGGGGAAGGGAGACAATATTAAGGAAGGCGAAAGGGATGGCGAAAATAGTCAAACTGACATAGAGGAAACAAGGCAAACAGTGCAAGGACCCAGCAGTGGGAGGCAAAAAAACTTGCACAGGCAGCAAGTAAAAGGGAACCATGGTCTGCGATGTCTCTACACTAATGCACAGAGCATGGGAAATAAGCAAGATGAACTCGAACTCCTAGTACAACAAAGCAAATATGATATAATAGGCATCACTGAAACCTGGTGGGATGAGTCTCATGATTGGAATGTGGAAATAGAGGGGTATAACCTTATTAAGAGAAATAGGCCAAACAGGAAAGGAGGAGGAATAGCACTATATGTCAGAGATATTTACACCAGTGAAGAGATCCTGGACATCAATCATGGAAGCCAGGTGGAGAGCATCTGGATAAGAATCAAAGGGGAGGGAAACAACAAGGGTGTTACGGTGGGAGTCTACTACAGACCCCCAAGTCAGACTGAGGAATTGGATGATATCTTTCTAGAACAGATGACCACACAGTCAGAAAAGAGAGATGTAGTAGTGATGGGCGACTTCAACTATCCTGATATTTGCTGGAAGTCAAACTCAGCAAAATCCTTAAGGTCTAGCAAATTCCTCACTTGCCTGGAAGACAATTTCATGGTCCAAAAGGTGGAAGAGGCAACAAGGGGGTCAGCTATTTTAGATCTGATTCTAACCAACAAGGATGACTTGGTTAATGGGGTGCAAGTGGTGGGATCCTTAGGTGGAAGTGACCATGTTCTCCTGGAGTTTGTTATACAATGGAGAGGAGAAGCCAGGCAGAGTCAGACACGCATCCTAGACTTTAGGAGAGCGGATTTCAGTAAACTTAGAGAAGTATTGAGGGCGATTCCATGGTCAGAAATACTAAAAGATAAAGGAGTTCAGGACGGATGGGAGTTTCTCAAAAGAGAGATACTGAAGGCACAATTTCAAACAGTTCCAGTGAGAAAGAAAAACGGGAGGTGTCTCAAGAAACCAGGATGGATGACTAAGGAACTTTCAACGGAGCTAAGTTTGAAACGGAAGATGTATAAGAAATGGAAAAAGGGGGAAATCACGAAAAAGGAATTCAAAGAAATAGCAGGCATGTGTAGGGTAAAGTCAGAAAAGCTAAAGCGCAGAATGAACTCAGGATTGCTAGAGAGGTTAAGAACAATAAAAAGGGCTTTTTTGGATATGTCCGCAGCAAGAGGAAGAAGAAGGAAACGGTAGGTTCACTGCGTGGAGAAGATGGCAAAATGCTAAGAGAAGACAGAGAAAAGGCAGAATTACTCAAGACCTTCTTTGTCTCAGTCTTCTCAGAAAAGGCAAAGGGTGCTCAACCTGAGGATAATGGAGCAGAGGACAGAATAGGGGAATTTCAGCACAGAATAAGTAAAGAGATAGTAGAGGAACACCTTGTTAATCTAAATGAATTTAAGTCTCCAGGACCAGATGAACTCCATCCAAGGGTATTAAAAGAACTGGCAAAAGTAATATCGGAGCCATTGGCAATCATATTTGAAAACTCCTGGAGAACAGGAGAGATCCCAGCAGACTGGAGGAGGGCAAACGTTGTCCCCATCTTCAAAAAGGAGAAAAAAGAGGATCCCAACAATTATCGTCCAGTTAGTCTGACATCAATACCAGGAAAGATTCTGGAGCAGATCATTAAACAGAGAGTCTCTGAACATCTAGAAGGCAATGCCATCATCACAAAAAGTCAACATGGGTTTCAGAGAAACAAGTCATGCCAGACAAATCTAATCTCTTTCTTTGACAAAATTACCAGCTTGGTAGATGAAGGGAATGCTGTGGATATAGTATATCTCGATTTCAGTAAGGCCTTTGACAGGGTTTCCCATGACATTCTTGCAAACAAGCTTGTAAAATGTGGGCTAGACAAAGGAATTGTTAAATGGATCTGTAATTGGTTGACCGGCCGAACCCAAAGGGTGCTCAGCAATGGCTCTTTTTCAGCCTGGAGAGAAGTGACCAGTGGGGTCCCACAGGGCTCTGTCCTGGGCCCAGTGCTATTCAACATCTTTATCAATGACCTGGATGACAGAATTGGGAGCATACTTATCAAATTTGCAGATGACACCAAATTAGGGGGAATAGCTAATACCCCAGAGGATAGGATCAAGATTCAAAATGACCTGAATAGACTAGAAAGCTGGGCCAAAGCTAACAAAATGAAATTCAACACAGACAAATGTAAGGTATTGCACTTAGGGCGGAAAAATAAAATGCACAGATAAAGGATGGGGGACACCTGGCTGAATGAAACTACGTGTGAAAGGGATCTAGGAGTCCAAGTAGACCACAAGTTGAACATGAGTCAACAGTGTGATGCGGCAGCTAAAAAGGCCAATGCTATTTTAGGCTGCATCAATAGAAGTATAGTGTCTACATCAAAAGAAGTAATAGTGCCACTGTATTCTGCTTTGGTCAGGCCCAACCTAGAATATTGTGTCCAGGTCTGGGCGCCACAATTCAGAAAGGACATTGAGAAACTGGAGCGTGTCCAAAGGAGGGCGACAAAAATGGTGAAGGGTCTGGAAACCATGCCCTATGAGGAACGACTTAGGGAGCTGGGGATGTTTAGCCTGGAGAAAAGAAGGTTAAGAGGTGATATGATAGCCCTGTTTAAATATTTGAAAGGATGTCATATTGAGGAGGGAGCAAGCTTGTTTTCTGCTGCTCCAGAGAACAGGACCTGGAACAATGGATGCAAGCTACAGGAAAAGAGATTCCAGCTCAACATTAGGAGGAACTTCCTGACAGTAAGGGCTGTTCAACAGTGGAATGCACTCCCTCGGAGGGTGATAGAGTCTCCTTCCTTGGAGGTCTTTAAACAGAGGCTGGATGGCCATCTGTCAGGGATGCTTTGATTTGGATTTCCTGCATGGCAGAAGAAGGGGGTTGGACTGGATGGCCCTAGTGGTCTCTTCCAACTCTAAGATTCTATGATTCTATGATTCTATGATTCTATGAAATAAAAATATGTGATACATATAATAGGTATAATAAAAATAATAATAAAGTATTATAAATATAATATAAATGTTATAAAATAAAATAAGCATATAATGAAAATTAAAATATACAATATGCACACACACACATAATTAAAATATATTTTAAAACATTATAATATATAAAAAAATAAAATAAGCATATAATAGAAATAAATATAAATGTACAATACATATAATATATACAATATACTAAATTATAATAAACATGTAATAAACATATAATAAAATAAATAAAATATGGAATACATAATATATATAATAAAATATAATAATAAAAGAAAATAAAGTATATTAAAATAAAATAAACATAGAATAAAAACGAACGATGGCACTTACCCGTGATACGTTCATTTCCAGCAGACGAGGGTCCTAGCATCCTGTATTCTGGGTTTAGCTCCTCCTATTTGCTCCTGTAGGCAGGGACAATAAACAAAAGACTGGCCCCTATATAGGGAGGACCTAGCCCCCCTGGGCCTCAGTCTATAACAAGCCAAGCGACTAGTAAGGTAAATCAAGGAACTGAACTTTAGTAACATCAGCTAAGGGTTAACTAGCACACCTTAGAAAACTAGTCCAAGAACAAACAAGAACTCAGAAAACCAATCCAGCAGCAAGAAGAACAAGGCAGGTCCACCGAGAGGCAGCCAGGGTCGGAGGCCGCAGGCAGCACCCGGGTGGGCAGGATGCTAGGACCCTCGTCTCCTGGAAATGAACGTATCACGGGTAAGTACCAACGTTCGTTTTCGCAGCAGACAGGGTCCTAACCTCCTGTATTCTGGGATTTACAAAAGCCCTCTTGAACCTGGAGGGAAGTGCTGCTAGAAGACTGTGGCCCCCAACGCAATCTGTTGGAGGACCCTCCTTCCAAATGACGCCTCAGCGGACTGAGACACATCCAGTTTGTAATGTCTTAGGAAGGTCGAAGGCGACTTCCATGTAGCCGCTCTGCAAATGTCTGACAGGAAGGCGCTAGTGGCCAGGGCCGCAGAGGTCAATGCACTCCTGGTTGAGTGCACCATCACCCCATCGGGTGGAGAGAGATCAAGAGTTCGGTAGCTCTCTTGAATACAAGACCTGACCCACCTACTCAGAGTCAAGGCAGATACCTTCCACCCCAAAGAGCCCAGGAGAAAGGAAATGAACAACATCTCAGATGACCTTAAGGTTGAAGTCCTCTTGATGTAGATTTTGAGGGCTCTGCGCACATCCAATGTGTGCCAGGCCTTTTCCAAGTCCTTCTTAGGATCAGGGCAGGATGAAGGCATGAGAATGTCCTGTGACACCTGAAAGGCTGAGTTGACCTTAGGCATGAAGGTAGGGTCGGGACAAAGGCACACTGAGACTGGCCTAAAAATACACAAGTCTTTACGTACCGACAGGGCCCCAGCTCTGACACCCATCTGGCGGAGGGAATGGCCATGAGGAAGATGGCCTTGAGGGAGAGGTGTTTGAGGGAGGCCTCCCGAAGGGACTTGATCGGCCCAACCGTCAGAGCCTTTAAGACCGTGTTCACATCCCAAGATGGAAAACGATGTCTGGTGGGCTGGGCTCTGTTGGAAACTCCCCTCAACAGCCTCTTAATGTGAGGATGGCCGCCATTCTAGCTGCTCTCATATGGAGCAGAAACGACGTGATGGCAGGCACCTGCCTTATAACCATGTTGGGTCTAAGTCCCTTCTTAATGTCATCTTAGCAGGTCAGCCACTGAAAACCTGAAGCAGTTGATGAGAACTTGTCTAGGCGGTGGATTATGTGATCAATCAGAATAGAACCTGATCTAATCTGGACCTATGGCAGCTTCCAGCCTATCACTGATCACCTTGTCAACTGGTTATAGCAATGAAGGTGATATTAAGGTGATTTCATTTGTAGTAATTAAGACTTACCACTCTGAAAGAGGAATGTTAATGTCTGACCTCCAATTAAAATTTCAAAACAATGTGCAGGTCTTTACTGGAACATCTGTGAACCTGTGTAAAATAAGACTAATTCCATGGTTAGGCAAAGAAGACACTGGATTAACCTTTATCTCGCAGACATTGGTGAGTCCATGCAGAAGCATAGATGCACTCTGTGTTAACAGGGCATGTGGTCAGAATTAAGTCTGATTTCTTTTGAGGATGAACTTGTCTAGAGGCTTCAAAAATCGCCCCAACTCCATGTAGCAGACTGTCATCAACCTATATGAAGGCTGAGGGGTCTCCCAGCTGAATGAACTGCTGATTAAGGAGTCATGAAATGGGAACAGGGGGCTTGGCAAGGATAGCCCTCTGGTATCGAATTTTGAGGAGAGAATTTTCTCCACAAAAAGGATCTGTCAAAGGAACACAAACCTAAATTTTAAATAGTATAGTGGGCCCTCGATATGTACTGGAGTTGGATTCGGGACTTTGCCTGGATACCAGATCCATGGAAGCTCAAGTCACATAAAATATAATGGAGTCTCCTGTATAAAATAGTAAAATCACAGTTTGTTTGTTTTTTGGAATATATATATAAAACAAGGTCTGCTAGCAGAAAAACAAGGCATAGCCACTAGGAAGTCCAATTTCCCAGCCTCAGAAGGCACTGGACAATGGTGTTGTTTGGGCCAGACCTTGGCATGAAAACCCAGTCAGGGATAAGACACTCACCCACACATCAGCTAATCTTATAACCATAAAATCATAGAATCATGGAGTTGGATGAGACCACAAGGGCCATCAAGTCCAACCCCCTGCCCTGCAGGAAATCACAATCAAAGCATGCCCAACAGCATGCAAAGGAATCTTGTAGCACCCTGTGACCACTAAAAGAAAGAGATTGGCAGCATTAACCTTCATGGCCTTGAGCCCAACTCATCATATGCATGATAGACCCTGTTACAATAGGTCTTCCAAGCCAGGCAGCAGCTGAATGGCAAGTCCATCAGCAGGCATTGTTATTTAAAAAGTAACTATCTAGACAAGGTAAGAGCTAATTGTGATCTTTGTGGCAGACTCTTCAGGGCTCTGCAGGATGTCTGAATGGGATTTGAAGCAAAAAACCTGATTATATTGTTTTAAAACACTCATGGAGGAAGGGAGGTTTCTCCCCCCAACGGAGAGGAGGCTGTTTGTCTGTTTGTTTTTGATAAGAGTTTTTCTTAACCCCCTGTATTAGTGAGAACCATCTCATGGAAGAAACTGTATTTTTTACTTTCTTCCCTTTAACAGACATCTCTCCTATGAAAGAAGGGAAGGCAAGGGGAGCCACCTCTCCTGAGGATAGCTGACCAAGGTTCCCTGTGTTTTATAACAGGAACATAACCCTTTTGCCAATAAAGTGGAACTTGCTTGGTCACCTTAATCCAATATATCTGTCACCTCCTATGAGATGTTTTTACCAAAGATCCTCAATGCATGTAAGCATTCGAGGCCTGCTCAGTGACCAGAGGACTTCTCCTTGCTTGAGTCATCCTGTTTATTAGCATTTAAATGAATCTGTATTGTTAAAGCTTATGCTCTCAAAGTGCTATGGCGGATAACAAACGAGGTAGAACCATGTGCTCATCTTGTGTCTTAGGCTTTTCCAGCAAAGGCAAAAAGGCTCTGGCCCCAATGGAGACAGAGATGGAGGCCCATGAGGAACGAAGAAAAATCATCATGTGGCTTTTATGGCTAGCCCCTTCCCTTGTTGAATTAGTTTCCAGGCATCTTCTCTGGCCTGGAAAAAGGAGGGGGGGGGGGTGAGCAGAAACAGCACAACTCAAACCTCATGGGCTAACAGTAATAAAATGAACACCAGAAAAAGTTAACCAGTATCTCTTGTAAATCTGAGCCCCCAGACCTGTTGCTGTGGGGGCTCTCCCTTCCTTTATTTGCCCCATCAAGGGAGGCTGCCTGGGCAGTGGCTTCTTCCAAGCACTGAGGAAACTACTCTTAAGTTAGCAGTGACTGAAGACCATTGCTAATCATGGGTAGATAGCTGCATATGGCCTGTAGTGTAGCCCTGATACTCACAGGGCATTTTGTTTTATTTATGTTTGAAACGGCCCCAACTTCAAGCTGGGGTTTACAGCTTAGCCCATTTTATGTCAGGCAGGCTATATAGTAACCTGGCTGCATTATAGAGGCTGACTTGGTCCTCAACTCCCTTCCCACTTGCATAGGTAGCTAGGAAGGGCAGAGGGGCTGCTGTGGGACATGGCCCCCATTTACCTGAGGTATGTCTGTGTGCTGAGAAAGGATAATCTCTGATGGAAAGGAGAGGCCAAGCCCTCGAGTGCCATAGTTTGGGGCAGCCAAACACAATTGGGGGTGAAGGGAACTCTCCACCCATGATATCCACAACCCCTTTTTGTTGTTATAATTTTTGGGGAGGGAACACAGGAGGATTAGTATCCATGTGCTCTGTCATAGTATCCTTGCGTTGGAAGAGACCCCAAGGGTCATCCAGTCCAACCCCATTCTGCCATGCAAGAACTCTCAATCAAAGCATAACCAATAGATGGCCCCCCAGCCTCTGTTTATAAATGGGTAGCAGAGGCCATGCTCTCTCAGGGAGGACATGAAGCCATCTTGTGCTTTTTTTGTGGGATGCTCTGTGGCAGCCAAAAATACCATTTTAGAGTCGGAAGCTTCAACTCCTGCTGGGCCAAGTCCAGCGTCCTTTACAGCCATGCAGCTGTACAACATAGAGTAGGAGTCCTCTGCCTCCTTATACACCATCTCATTATAAGAATTCAAAATGAGAGTGTGGGAGCCCTGGCAACCCCACCATGTGTTTCCCAGTCTGCAAAAGGATCCCCCACACCTGTTGGGGTCCTGGGTGCTATTGGGGCCAGAGATGAGACGGAAGGGGGAGACCAAGGGTTTATGTCCTCATCTGCCCTCCTGGCAGAGTCCCAAACCTTATGCTAGGCATAGTGCCTGCAATGCCCATGGCACAGGCCTCATGGCAATGCCTGCCCTGACCGAGGGCATTATATCTGGCAAAGGGTTAGGCAAAAACTCCATCCCACCAGTAGGATTTACGTAATTTGTGCCAGGTCTTTAAATATCCCCAATGCCCAGCAGCCCTGGAGTCATGACACAGTTTTAATATCTCTTCCCTCATTGCAGCTGGAACATAGATCATGGAGTCTTTGACCCAAAGCCCTCAGTCATTCTGGACCAAACAGCCTTTATTATTAATCAACCACTCATCAGTTTCAGAAGCTTGCTTTATCTTTAACAACACCATGTCCAATTCTGTAGGAGGCTTGTCTCCCCCCTTCTTAGCCTGACTGCGTGTGACTACCGCTAGGCCTAACTGTTCAGGTGTGAACATAGTCTCAAGGTGGACAGTCTCCTTCCCCATGTGTTGGGGCAGTCTGGACAAAGCATCAGCCAAGATGTTTTCTCAGCCAGGAAAGAACTTCAGTTTAAACTTATACTTGTAGAAGTCCTTGGCCCACTGCCTTTGCTTGGGGGTGAGTTTTCGAGGAGCCTGTAGAGCTTCCAGATTACGATGGTCTGTCCACACCTCAAACTGGTGGGGTGCCCCTTCCAAAAACTGTCTCCAGCTGTCAAGTGCATGCTTAATGGCATAGGCCTCTTTCTCCCAGCAGGGCCACCCTACCTCCCCCTTTTGGAATCTCCTGGAAAGGTAAGCACAAGGCCTTAGTAACCCATTGTTGTCTTTCTGCAACAACACAGCCCCCATAGCATACTCACTGGCATCAACTTGAACCACAAATGGCTTATCAGGATCTGGATGCAACAAAATGGGTTCAGTGCTGAACAGGCGCTTTAGTTGATCAAAAGCTTCCTGACATTTGTCTGACCAGAGAATGGGGGTAGAAGGCCTGGGCTGTTTCTTTTCTTTGGCCCCTGCCCCCACCCCCTTCGAGTCTAACGTTTTGGTCTTAAGCAGGTCCGTTATTGGCAAGGCAATCCTAACAAACTCTGGGATAAATGGCCTGTAAAAATTTGCAAATCCCAAGAACTTTTGTACTTGCTTTTGGGTTTTCGGGGCTCCCAATCCAACACAGTCTGTACCTTGGCAGGGTCCATTTCAATCCCTTGATTGGACACTCTGTATCCCAAAAAATCCAGCCGGTCAGTGTAGAAGTGGCATTTGGACAATTTTACATAGAGCTGGTTTTCTAACAGCCGCTTCAGCACTTCCCTCACCAGTTTAACATGACATCATCCAAGTAGACCAGGACCCCATCAAACAATAGATCATGTAAAACCTCGTGGACAAGCCTCATGAAAATGCCGGGCGCTCCCGCTAAACCAAAGGGAAGAACTAAGTATTCAAATGCCCCTAAGGGGCAATTAAATGCAGTCTTATATTGGTCCCCTTCCTTGATTCGCACCCGGTAATAGGCATCCCTTAAGTCTACTTTGGTGAATATCTTGCCAGTGACCAGCCAGCCCAGCATGGCCTTCATTAAAGGCAAGGGGTATTTCTTGGTACTACAAATCCCATTCAGGTTCCTGTAGTCTGTGACCAGGCGAAGGGAGCCGTCTTTCTTGTCCCAGAAAAAGACAGGTGCGCCAAAAGTGGAGGTAGACGGTCTAATGAACCCTCTAGCCAGGTTCTTTTCAACAAACTCTTTCAGAGTGGTTAATTCCCTTGGGGTCATCGAGGAGAGTTTCGGTTTAGGGAGGGGCGCCCCTGGCTCTATCTCAATGGCACAGTCCGTTTCCCTGTGAGGTGGCAAGACATCACTGTCTTTGGACTCAAACACTTCTTTCAGGTCTTGGTAACAGGGGGAGAAAGTAGCAGTTTCTTCCTGGCTGCCGTTCCCCACCTCCCAATGGGTAGCCCCCTCGGGTCCAGGCTCTAACTGGGCTGCTGCATCTGCCTGCTGGGGTTTTGGAATCACCACGGGCTTGAGCAAAAGAGGGACCCTCACAGACGCCTCCAGCCCGTGTTCCCTGCAAATGGGATCATGAAATATGAGTTGTCTCAGTCTCCATTTGGTAGTGGGATTATGGTGGTGCAGCCAATCGATCCCCAGCATCACATGGTAGCGGTATGTGGGCCCCACTATTACTTGGATTTTTTCCCAATGGTCAGATATTCCCAGCCAAACTGGGACAGTCTTTTTTTCTGACGCCTGCCCTCCCATCATAGTTCCATCCATTTGAAAGAAAGGTATGGGGTCCCCCAATGGTTGGGTTTTTATGCCCAGAGTCTTTACAACTGTAGGGTTAATTAAGCACCGTGTGCACCCCGAGTCTATGGCAGCGGTCAGTTCCATAGCCTTACGGCCTGGGCCCACCATTAGAGTCACAGTTAATTCAAACAGGGAAATACCCCCACTCACCATAGGTTTGCGGCCATCCAGTCCCACAGCCTGCCTTTTGCCGCTTTCTAAGGCAGGCTTAGGTAGTTTAAAGCCGGCTCTTCGGATCCTGAGCTGTCGCTGTGAGTCCAAGCTTCTCCCTCCACTTCCCCCGCTGCTTGCAGGCTCCGTTCTCCTGAGGGTTTTTTCTCTGTGCTCTTCCCTCCTTTGGAAGCCGTCGCCGGTGGGGCTTGGAAGGGGGCTGGTCTTTTCCTCCTGGCTCCTCTCTGGGCAGGCTGCAATTAGGTGTCCTTTGCAGCCGCATCCCAAGCATAGGCCGAGCCTTCGCCGGCGTTGCCGCCCGCTCTCGGGTGTGTCACCCTGCTGCCCTCTGGCCTTTTGCCCGGCTGGCTTGTTTCCTTTGGCCTCCTTTTGCCTTCTTTGAGTCAGCATCTTGACTTCGTGCTGGATGGCCTCCGCCTCTCCAGCCAAATGAATCCACTCTAGGGCAGTGGGGGGGTTGTCTTTTGTGAGTGCCCACCGTACTATTTCTGGGCGCAGCCCTTCTTTAAAATATTGGATCTTCATCCCCTCTGTGCAATCTGGCACCTGTGCCACCAAGCGTCGGAACTCCATAGCATACTCCAACACAGACCTGGATGCTTGATCCAGTGCTTTCAAACTGGTTAGAGCTATGCTGGCTCTAAAAGGGTCTTCAAATCTGGCTCTGAGAGCCCTCATAAAGTCCGGTAGACTTCTCAGCTCAGCTGCCTGGCAATCATACAGTTGCACTAGCCAATTCGCCGCCTCTCCCTTGAGGTGTCTGGCAACACATTTGACTTTGGCTGCCTCATTGGGAAACGTGGGACCCCACTCCTCCATGTGGTCTACTACCTGCGACAAAAAGTAGGGCAGGGTCTGCGGGTCCCCATCATACTTGACGCCCAGCTTCCTGGCCTGTGGCTCTTGTGCTCGATCCGGTGCCGGCCCGGCCGGTGGGGGAGCTGGTTGTGGGGCCCCTGCCAGCCCTGGCACTGGGGCTGCCTGAGCTGCTGGGGGGGGGGCTGCCCCGGCCCCAGCTCCGGCGCCTCTGGCGCCTGTGTCCCCCTTCAGTATGTCCAATATCTGGGCCAACGCGCCCTGGACTCCCTCCATGTCCTCCTGGAGCTGCTGTACCTGTTTCTGCAGGTCCTCCTCATCCTCAGGTTGCAGTTGCAGTGGCTGCGTAAAACCGGTGTCCCAAGCGGACCAACGGGCGGCTCGGCGTCACTCCCTCGTGCAAAGAGGAACCAATGGTTGCCCAAACCATGGGGCTTCAGCTCCCAGTGTCTGCGCCAGCGTCAACTGGGTGGCTTTTGGAAGAGCCCCGGCCTCTGTCCCTTGGGCTTGCCTCTCCCCCACGGCTCTTGCTGTGGTCTCCGTTTTGGTTAAAGTAGACTCTTCTGACGACTTCTGTTCCGACATTGCCCTCAGAGGAAATTAGTGGGAGTCTCAGCTTACTGTCAGAGTGCGGACCAGAATCTTGGACAATCAATCAGTCAGCTTGTTTATTGAAACAACAGAACTTTATTGAAGGCTCCAAAATCAGCGATGTCGCATCACTCAGCTTCTAAGCTGAGACTGACCCCTCCCAGCCAAAGCAATGCATAAGTCCCCCTAAGCCAAAGCACTCCACCCCCAGCAAAAGCCCGCGCAACAGGACCCCTCCTTCCCAGCACTAGTTCCCATCCTCCATCCCTATCCCCTGAGAAACGAAACTGCATTCCAAGTCTCTGCAGGCCAGCCTCTCAAGAACACTAGATAACTCACACCTGGTCCAGCCTAGTACTACCTATCACCATCTCTACAAGCTATGCTAAGCGCAACCCATCTCCCCATCATCCACAGTTAGAATACATCTGGTAGAATACTTCAGGATTCTAACAGTTGGTGGCTGGAGAGAGAGAGGGCCCCTGGTACTCACCCTTCTCCTGTGTCTTCTGGCTGGCTTGCCTCTCTGGCCTCGGCCCAGTTTCAGGCTGTGCAGAGGTGATGCAGAGAAATCCCTTGCCAGGGCTTTTGGCTGGCCTGTCCTCTGAACTCTGGCTGGGCAGAGATGTGGAGGAAGGAAGTTTCCATGACTTCTGGCCAGTTTCCTCACTGATCCCTGGCCTTAAACAGGCTGGGCAGAGGTGATGTGGAGAAACAGAGACATGGAGGGGAAACCCCTCACCATCTTTTCCCACGGCTCCCATGTGCTGCAATGCTGTATGCAGAAATCTCCTGTGTTCCCAGCATGAAAGGGGGCAGCTCTGGAGGAGGGGGAGAGTCATGGACAAAGCCAAGACCTTTCTCCAATCTTGGGAGCCCTTGCCATAATTAGTCCTTCTTCATGCTCCCAAGGCAGCAAGAGAAACGAAGAGAAGAAAAGGACTGAAGTGGCAGTAGTGAAGAAGCTGCAGAGCAACAGCGAACACATCCCAATGGTTCTTCCTCTGAAGCCAGCTCCCTCTGTTAAGCTGGCAGACCCTGACCTAGGGAAGCCTGAGCTAAGGATGACCCTTCGCCAGTGCTCTAGGGGTCTTCTGCCATAGCCACCACCAAGGAAGGAGGGAAAGGCAGGAGAGAGGAGAAGAAGGGAAGGCCAAAGAAACTCTCAAACCGCTTTCGTAGAAAGGAAAAACTTCGCTGGCTCAAAGAGACGCATCCTGCTAGGAGCATAGGCAGGAACAAGACTGAGGCTCAGGGGGGCTAGCTCCTCCCTATATAGGGGCCGGTCTTTTGTTTATTGTCCCTGACTACAGGAGCAAATAGGAGGAGCTAAACCCAGATTACAGGAGGACAGGACCCTCTCTGCTGGGGAAATGGAAAATATACACTATATATATAAAATTTAATTTTAAACCTGGCCTTCCTTCCCCCTGAGGAGGAGAAGCCCCCTCCCTTCCCTTTCCCTCACCCTTCCACAGTTCTTCCAAACGCCTCCAGCTCCGCTTCAAAGCTACACTGAACGTTCTGTTCCCTCACACGACGGAAAGCCGCATTGTCCACACTACCCCGCCCTCTTCTCCGCTTGGAATCCCATTGGCCCTGGCGGCTGCGCGTCACGTGGTAATAGCCACTCAGGAAGAAGTGCGGGAAAGCACCGCTGCCTTATCTCCAAGGGCCCAGACTGGTCTCTGCCTTCCCTCACGACTGCGCCTGCGCCATTTCCGCCGACGAAGGAGCCCGCCTTTTTCTTCTTCTGCCCCGCAACAAGCTTCTCATTGGCCACCCTTCCTGCCTGTCAGGAGCTTTTCAAGAGCTCGTCAATGGCCCCTGACAATTTCCCCTCACAAAACGGTTGCCTTTGGGCTGCCTGGGGCCTTCCAACAGGGCTGCAGTCATGGCACCCCTGCAAATGACTTTCCTGCATTCCTTCTTGGGAGCTATAGTTCTAATAAAGCAGCAGGACCAAATGTACTCCTTGCACCATGACAGCCATTGCTGGGCCACGTTCCACTAAGGGCCACAAGAATAAGGCCAAGGCCCTCTGGACATTTCCATGACTGCTAGGCCTCGTGACCACATTTCCCACCAGTTAAGAAACAGTTTGCCCAAAAGCATTTCAATCACATTCTCATTCCGATTCATCCCATTCTTAGCTATGCTGGGGGCTGGTGGGAGTTGTAGTCCAAATTTAGGCAGGAATACATAGAATCCTGGACTAGGAAGGCAAGCCTCAAATGCACTTCTGCCATACTGTGATACACAGCACCCTAGAACAAGGAGGGACCGCTCGGTCCTTCTAGTCCAAACTCTTTCTGCCAGGCTGGGATATTGAGCACACTAAAATTGGAAATGACCCCTCAAAGGCCATCTAGTACGAACTCCTTCTGATATGCTGGGATACGTAGCACCCTGGGATTTTAAAGGAACCCACAAAGGCCATCTAATAACAACAATAATATTTATTTGTTATCCACTTTTTCAAAAAGGAAGCAAAGCAGATTCCAACACTATAAATAAAACGTCAAACAATTAAACATCACAATTCAAAAACCCCAAAACCCCAACCCTCCCCTCAATCATAAAAACAGTGGTCAACCCATAAAAAGAGATTAAACATTAAAAAAAATTAAAACTGTCCAATATGAATACACTATTGTGTATATTTTATATTTCATTTTAAATTTTATATATCATATTTTATATTGTTTTATTCTAAATTTTATTTTATAGCTTATATTTTATATATTATATATTATACTGTTTTATTCTAAAGTTTATTTTATAGTCAATATTTTATTTTATATTTTATATATGATATTTTATATTGTTTTATTCTAAATTTTATTTTATAATTTATATTTTATACATTAAATTTTATATTGTTTTATTCTACATTTTATTTTATACTTAATATTTTATTTTGTTTTATACATTATATTTTATACTGTTTTATTTTAAAATTTATTTTATTTGTAACTTTATTATTATTTATTACTTTATATTATATTATATATTTTATATTACTTTATTTTAAATTTTTCTTTATTTGTAACTTTATTTCTAATTAAACATTTATTTAAAAATTATACAAAGAACAGAACATTGAAAGATGCTTAAAACCCCACAAGAATCTGACAATTATAAACTTTATTGTAACTTTATTTTATTGATTATTATTTTTATTTTACATTTTATTCTATTTATTCTACTTATTTTATATTTTATTTTCATTATATTTAATCTGATATTGATCTTTTATTTCCCTTCATGGCGTCATTCCTCAGAGGAGACACAGGAGGGCGCAAGGAAGCGCCTCGGTCTGAAAGGGGCGGCCCTCAGAGGCGAATAGCTAGAGCGTCTCCATGGCGACGATCTAGGACTTCATCTCAGAAGGCCTACCACAAAGTCGCGTACGGCTAGAGCGTCTCCATGGCAACGATCTAGGAGTTCGTCTCAGAGGGCCCACCACAGAGTCGGGCAGGGCTAGAGCGTCTCCATACCGACGATCTAGGAGGTCATCTCAGAGGGTCTACCACAGAGGCGCGAAGGGCTAGAGCGTCTCCATGGCAACGATCTAGGAGTTCGTCTCAGAGGGCCTACCACAGAGTCGTGCAGGGCTAGAGCGTCTCCATACCGACGATCTAGGAATTCGTCTCAGAGGGCCTACCACAGAGTCGGGCAGGGCTAGAGCGTCTCCACACGACGATCTAGGAGTTCGTCTAAGAGGGCCTACCACAGAGGCGCAGAGGGCTAGAGCGTCTCCATGGCGACGATCTAGGAGTTCGTCCCAGAGGGCTTATCATAGAGTCACGGACACCTAGAGCGTCTCCATGACGACGATCTAGGAGGTCGCCTCAGAGGGCCTCCCCGTCCTCATCGCAGGCGCACTCTCTCATCTGGACGGTCTAGCCATCCGCGCTCGGAGGGCTGGCCCTCTAAGATGATTTTCCTAGAGAAGCTCCATGGCGACGCTCTAGCCTTTCCTCACTCTTTGGCAGGCTCTCTAAGATATTCACTCCTAGAATGTCTCCGTAAGACATGGCTCTCTGGGCCTCTCCACTCGCAGGGCCGGCCTTTCCGGACTGCCGCTGCAGCCCTTGGATTTAAAGGGCCAAGGGGCTCCCGAGCGCCCTCCTGTGTCTCCATGGAGGCATGACATCCTGAAGCGAAATGACAGGCGCCTTTTTCAAGGCCAGGGAAATTTCATGCTTATCTTCAAAGCGAACTTACTTAATTTGTATTTTATTCTGTATATAACATAATATAAATTATAAAATAAATGTTTGAAAATTAAAAGAATTTTTTAAAAAGGAAAAATCCAAGAAGGAAAGACAAATACAATTTAAAAAGACAAGATGATGTAAATAAAATTATTAAACTATAACATGCATTTGAATTTAATATGAAATGACAAATAACATAAAATGAAAGATAAAAGTATTCACGGACAAGGTCCAGGTTACGATTTTAATTTCACGTGTGATTTATTATTAGGATTTTAATTTATGTGTTATTTTTGCATTATTTTTTCCATTTAATTTTATAATCATAATTTAAAGGCTGATCCTCTGAGGACGATTCCTCTTTAATCTGCAGCCCTACTCCGTTTGCAGATGGTCAAAAATGAACAAATAAAATAAAATTAGAATTGAAAATAAAAATTAAATAATAATTAACAATAAAAACAATAAAAGATGTTTTTATCAGACCCATTAATGACAGAGGCCTGCATGGGACCAATATGATAAAAGAAAGGTTGCACCCACGGAGTAACTGAATAAGGAAAGAAATGTTGCACCAAACAACTAATAATAGATAATAAAAACTTTATTTCTAGCCCGCCTTTCCAAAGATCAAGGCGGGTTCCAATAAGTTAGGCAGTCACATAACACATAATAAAAACAGCAAACAAAGTACAATTAGACAGATTAAAAATACACATAGCAATATCCAACTCGCACCAGTAAAGCAGCAGAAGGGGAGAGCAGAATCTACATCGGGGCATTCGGGGTATGCCTGCTGAAAAAGATATCTTTTTAAATTGGTCAAGGAAGGAGGCCGAGCGGAGCTCACAGGGAAGCGAGTTCCAGAGCTTAGGGGCCGAGATGGAAAAGGCTCTCTGTGCGGTGGCAGAATATGTAGCTTCTGGAACTCTCAGCAGTTGCTTCCTGGCCGACCTGAGAGTGCAGGACGGATTGTATGGAGAGAGGCGGTCCTTCAAGTACCCTGGGCCCAAGCCATTTAGGGCTTTATAGGTAATAACCAACACCTTGTATTGCGCTCGGAAGCAAATCGGCAGCCAATGAAGGTCTTTAAACACAGGTGTTATATGGCTGGCCCTGGAGGATCCAGAGACCAGTCTGGCTGCCATGTTCTGAACCAATTGTAGCTCCCAAGAGTGGTACAAGGGTTGCCCCATGTAGAGCACATGACGGAAATCCAACCGAGAGGTCACCAGAGCATGTACCACTGTTTCAAGGCCCCCCCGGCCCAGGTAGGGTCGCAGCTGGCGTATCAGCAGAAGCTGATAACAGGTGCTCCTGACTGTTGCATCCACCTGAGATGTAAGGTGGAGCGATGAGTCAAGGAGCACCCCCAACCTGCAAACGGAGTCCTTCAAGGGGAGCGTGACCCCGTTCAGGACAGGTGGACAAATATCCATCCCCGGGCCCAGGGAACCTATCACGAGCACTTCCGTTTTCTCTGGATTCAAGCTGAGTCTGTTTTCCCTTATCCAGCCCATTACTGACTCCAGACAGGCATCCAGAGGAGAGATGCCATCCCTGGTCACTGCATCAGTCGGAGACATAGAGAAATATATTTGGGTGTCATCAGCGTACTGATAACACTGCTCCCCGTGTCTCCAGATAATCTCTACCATCGGTTTCATGTAAATGTTGAATAGCATAGGGGACAGAATGGCCCCTTGAGGGACACCAGATGTAAGTGCCCTCTTGTCGGAGCACACGTCCCCCAGCTGCACCATATGGAATCTACCCGAGAGGTAGGAACGGAACCACTGGAGCGCAGTGCCCCCGATACCCAATTCCTTCAGGCGTTCCAGAAGGATACCATGGTCAATGGTATCGAAAGCCGCAGAGATGTCTAAGAGCACTAACAGGCACACGCTACCCCTGTCCATGCCCAGACGGAGATCATCGACCAGGGCGACCATGGCAGTCTCAACTCCATAGCCCGCCCGGAAGCCAGTTTGAAATGGATCCAGAAAATCAGTATCATCCAAGACCGATTGAAGCTGGATTGCAACTGCCCTCTCGATTACCTTTCCCAAGAAAGGTAGTAACAAGACAGGCCAATAATTATTATGCATCACGGGGTCTAGGGAGGGCTTTTTTAACAGCGGTTTTACTATGGCCAATTTTAAGCTGGATGGAAATTGCCCTTCCCTGAATGATGTATTGATTGTGCGGTGTAGCAAGGAAGTTACTACCGCCCCCCCCCAGCCGCTAGCCATGAGGGACAGGGATTGAGAGAGCAAGTTGTCTTCCTAACACTTCTAAGGATCTTGTCCTGTTAGAATCCTGAAGTATTCTACCAGATGTATTCTAACTGTGGATGATGGGGAGATGGGTTGCACTTGGCATAGCTTGTAGAGATGGTGATAGGTAGTACTAGGCTGGACCAGGTGTGAGTTATCTAGTGTTCTTGAGAGGCTGGCCTGCAGAGACTTGGAATGCAGTTTCATTTCTCAGGGGATAGGGATGGAGGATGGGAACTAGTGCTGGGAAGGAGGGGTCCTGTTGCGCGGGCTTTTGCTGGGGGTGGAGTGCTTTGGCTTAGGGGGACTTATGCATTGCTTTGGCTGGGAGGGGTCAGTCTCAGCTTAGAAGCTGAGTGATGCGACATCGCTGATCTTGGAACCTTCAATAAAGTTCTGTTGTTTCAATAAACAAGCTGACTGATTGATTGTCCAGGATTCTGGTCCACACTCTGACAGGTCCACATCTTCAGTACGTACAAACCCAAAGTGATCCAGTACAATTGAGTCCACGGAAGCTCTGGAGACCTCTGCTGTGGTTTCTGAACAAATACTGGCGTCGAGATCAGCCCTTATCCGAGAGGTTTTAACCACGAAGAAGTTGTTAAACTCATCACAGCAGGCCTTGGATGGTTCCAAAATAGAGTTCAGGGAGGAGGGAAGCTGAGTAGGCTCCCTCACTACCCTGAACAGCTCTGCCGGACACGACTCCGCAGACGCGATACGCGCAACATAGAACGACTTCTTTGCTGCGCTTATCACCACTCCATAGTCCTCCAAAAGAGAGTCTAGGAGTGCCTTGTCGGCTAAGTCCTGATGTCTCCGCCATTTGCGCTCTAGTCATCGCAGCACCCGCTTCCTTGCCCGGAGATCTTCCGTATACCAGGGCTGTTGTTTGGAAGCAGGCCTGAGAGGACGCTTGGGAGCGATGCTGTGTATAGCCCTGGAGAGATCAGTGTCCCAGATGGTAGTCAGGGCATCAACAGAATCGCCGTCAGTTCCAACCATATACCCCTCTAGGGCTTCTTGGAACCTTTTGGGTTCCATCAGCCTTCGAGGGTGGACCATCCTAATAGGTCCGCCACCCCCGGGAGGGATCTGGGGGGGATGCCTTGATTTTTACCTCTACCAGGAAGTGGTCCGTCCATGACAAGGCGGAAATATTTGTTACTTCCGCCCACGGAGTCTCCATGTCCATGCAAAAGACCATATCAAGTGTATTACCTGCAGAATGTGTGGGCCCTGTGACCAGTTGAGACAGGCCCATGGCAGTCATGGTATCCATGAACTCCCGAGCTGCACCTGATGGACTATGACTGGCCACGAAGGGGATGTTGAGGTCCCCCAGGACAAGAAGCCTAAGTGAATATAAATTAAATACATATTCTGTCCACCATCAAAGTAAGTAATAATAAAAAAATTGCACTCACCAACTAAGTAAATAATAAATTATCCTCAACCTGAGGATAATGGAGCAGAGGACAGAATAGGCGAATTTCAGCACAGAATAAGTAAAGAGATAGTAGAGGAACACCTTGTTAATCTAAATGAATTTAAGTCTCCGGGACCAGATGAACTCCATCCAAGGATATTAAAAGAACTGGCAAATGTCATATCGGAGCCATTGGCAATAATAGTCTTTGAGGACTCCTGGAGAAGAGGAGAAGTCCCAGCAGAACGGAGGAGGGCAAACGTTGTCCCCATCTTCAAAAAGGGGGAAAAAGAGGATCCCAACAATCATCGTCCAGTTAGTCTGACATCAGTTCTAGGAAAGATTCTGGAGCAGATCATTAAACAGAGAGTCTGTGAACATCTAGAAGGCAATGCCATAATCACAAAAAGTCAACATGGGTTTCAGAGAAAGAAGTCATGCCAGACAAATCTGATCTCCTTCTTTGATAAAATGACCATCTTGGTAGATGAAGGGAATGCTGTGGATATAGTATATCTTGATTTCAGTAAGGCCTTTGACAAGGTTTCCCATGACATTCTTGCAAACAAGCTTGTAAAATGTGGGATAGACAAAGGAACTGTTAAATGGATCTGTAATTGGTTGACCGGCCGAAGCCAAAGGGTGCTCAACAATGGCTCCTTTTCATCCTGGAGAGAAGTGACCATTGGGGTGTCCAGTGGGGCTCTGTCCTGGGCCCAGTGCTATTCAACATCTGTATCAATGACCTGGATGACAGAATTGGGAGCATACTTATCAAATTTGCAGATGACACAAAATTAGGAGGAATAGCTAATACTCCAGAGGACAGGATCAAGATTCAAAATGACCTGAATAGACTAGAAAGCTGGGCCAAAGCTAACAAAATGAAATTCAACACAGAGAAATGTAAGGTATTGCACTTAGGGCGGAAAAATAAAATGCACAGATATAGGATTATGGGGGACACCTGGCTGAATGAAACTACGTGTGAAAGGGATCTAGGAGTCCAAGTAGACCACAAGTTGAACATGAGTGAACAGTGTGATGCGGCAGCTAAAAAGGCCAATGCTATTTTAGGCTGCATCAATAGAAGAATAGTGTCTAGATCAAGAGAAGTAATAGTGCCACTGTATTCTGCTTTGGTCAGGCCCCACCTAGAATATTGTGTCCAGTTCTGGGCGCCACAATTCAAAAAGGACATTGAGAAACTGGAGCGTGTCCAAAGGAGGGCGACAAAAATGGTGAAGGGTCTGGAGACCATGCCCTATGAGGAACGACTTAGGGAGCTGGGGATGTTTAGCCTGGAGAAGAGAAGGTTAAGAGGTGATATGATAGCCCTGTTTAAATATTTGAAAGGATGTCATATTGAAGAGGGAGCAAGCTTGTTTTCTGCTGTTCCAGAGAACAGAACCCAATGGAACAATGGATGCAAGCTGCAGGAGAAGAGATTCCAGCTCAACATTAGGAGGAATTTCCTGACAGTAAGGGCTGTTCGACAGTGGAATGCACTCCTTCCTCGGAGGGTGATAGAGTCTTTATATTTTATGTATTATAGATTAGATATAGATATAGATAATATTTATATTACGGGTATATATACACACACACACACACACACACACACACTATATACCTTAAAAGGCGCCTTTTTATTTCCGTTCAGGGTGCTATGCCTCACCGGAGACACCCGAAGGCGCCCTGGAGCCTCAGGCCTTTCATTCCAATGGCTGTAAGGCCAGTCTGAAAAGGTCGGCACCCCGAGTGCAGAGGCCCAGATCGTCGCCATGGACTACAATTCCCATCAGCCCCCGGACCCCCAGCATAGCCAAGGGAGGGTTGGTTAGGGGTGGCATGAGAATGGCAATGGAGTGGTTACATAGATAGATAGATAGATAGATAGATAGATAGATAGATAGATAGAGAGCGGGACCCCCCTGCTTTCCCGCGGGTGCCGGGGACCGTGGGAAAATAGCCGGAGGGAGAGCGGGACCCCCCTGCTTTCCTGCGGGTGCCGGGGACCGTGAGAAAATAGCAGGAGGGGAGCCGGACCCCCCCCTGCTTTCCCGCGGGTGCCGGGGACCGTGGGAAAATAGCCAGAGGGAGAGCGGGACCCCCCTGCTTTCCCGCGGGTGCCGGGGACCGTGAGAAAATAGCAGGAGGGGAGCCGGACCCCCCCTGCTTTCCCGCGGGTGCCGGGGACCGTGGGAAAATAGCCGGAGGGAGAGCGGGACCCCCCTGCTTTCCCGCGGGTGCCGGGGACCGTGAGAAAATAGCAGGAGGGGAGCCGGACCCCCCCTGCTTTCCCGCAGGTGCCGGGGACCGTGGGAAAATAGCCGGAGGGAGAGCGGGACCCCCCTGCTTTCCCGCGGGTGCCGGGGACCGTGAGAAAATAGCAGGAGGGGAGCCGGACCCCCCGTGCTTTCCCGCGGGTGCCGGGGACCGTGGGAAAATAGCCGGAGGGAGAGCGGGACCCCCCTGCTTTCCTGCGGGTGCCGGGGACCGTGAGAAAATAGCAGGAGGGGAGCCAGACCCCCCCTGCTTTCCCGCGGGTGCCGGGGACCGTGGGAAAATAGCCGGAGGGAGAGCGGGACCCCCCTGCTTTCCTGCGGGTGCCGGGGACCGTGAGAAAATAGCAGGAGGGGAGCCGGACCCCCCCTGCTTTCCCGCAGGTGCCGGGGACCATGGGAAAATAGCAGGAGAATGAGCCGGCCATCCGACAGCTGCGTGCTACAGCAGCATCAAGTGCAACTTTTGTGGGGAACTGGGTCACACTTACTTTTGGTGCCCTCAGGCATATTATAACCAGCAAGATGCTCGAGTGTTTCAGAAGGCCCAGCAAGTAGCCAAAACGGGAAAAGAAAGGGCAGAAGTTTTGAGGGTTTTGAGGGAGAACTTAAGAAGGACAAGAGAGAAGTTACCAAATTCAGAGCAGCAGGAGGACAAGGGCAGGCATAGCGACCCATTGCTTGCAAGGGAAGAAAGACAAAACAATAGCTGCTGAATGGAATGTAGTGCGCAGACGAGGGGCAGGAGGACAAGAGGGGAGGCCACACGATAGAGAAGTCTTGGTAGCTGTCCAGGAGGTAGCAGATGGACAACGCATGCAGACAGAGGAAGTGAAGGGGCAAAGGACTCCAAAGACCCCTAGGAAGAAAAAGCAAAAGGAAGATAAGACACAGAGGGATGAGGGAGAGGGGGAGAAAGGGATAGGAGGAACACAGCAGATGGAGGTGGGTCAGGTGGTTGAACCCCCAAACCAAAGTCCTGAAGATCCTTCTAAAGACCCCCCTGAACCAATGTTGATAGAAGTAGCAGCTGAACCAATAGTGACAGAAGTACTAGTAAAAATACTAGCAGAGAACACATGGAATGCAGCATCGGAGAACTCACCACAGTTGTTTGCAGAAGAAACAGTAGCTTCAATACAGGAATCTGGTAATAGATTGGTGGAGCCTTGCGGAACAGATGCAGAATCCAGGGACGTAGCTAGGATTTTGGGAAGGGGGGGGGGGGTCCAGACTAAGTGCCACCATTATAATGGGGCTTGAGTGCAGCGGCGCAGCAGCACACACCATTCATTTTTCTAATGGAAGGGGGGGGTCCGGACCCCAAGAACCCCCCCCCTTGGCTACGTCCCTGCAGAATCCCTTTCCTTCCCCCTTCTACCCCTGGCCCCTGATGGAGGCATTCCTCCTCCTCCTCCTCCTCCTCCTCCTCCTCCTCCCCCCTTCCTCCTCCTCCTCCTCCTCCTCTTTCCAGTGCTCCCTCCCTTGTCTCCACCTTCCCAATATCCTCTTTACCAACCCCTGTCTCTTCACCCCTTTCCTCTTCCCCCCAAATGGGTGAGGCTACACCTCCGGTTGCCCCGGAGGAGGTAGAGAGGACCCAGCTGGAATCGGAGGACCAGAGGGCTGAGGATCCTGGAGAGAACAAACAAGACTAGAATGGTTGGGAAGCCTTTATTTGGAAAGAATTTATCTGAATGTATTTTAATTGAATTAAATTAAAGTTAGGTCAAATTCAAAATTAGAATTAAATTAGAATTAAATTAAAATTAAGTCAAATTCAAAATTAAAATTCAAAATTAAAATTAAAATTAAAATTAAATTAAGAAATATAATAACAATGTCAGTCTTTGTTTGGGAAGGAAAATCAATTAGCTGTTTAAAGGTTATAGAAATGTTTAATATTGACATTATTATTATTATTTGGTTTTTGGTAGTCAGGGTTAAGGTAATGTTAAGCCAAGATTAATCATGCTGTCTCTAACGATCACCTCTTGGAACGTGAGAGGGCTGAGGATGGCCGACAGGCGGCAGGAGATCCTTCCTCTTCTGGCAACCATGGCGCATGAGGTGGTGGTCTTGCAAGAGACCCACCTGGTGAGCGAACAGCAACGCTCCCAGGGGCAGAAACTCTGGACACAAGGGACCTTACCACACAGGGATTTTTTGAGCGCGGAAGTAGGGTCAGTTCACATTGGCCGACGCATATTCGCGTTATATTGTATTGGTGTTCCACACATGTGAGCTCAGAATATATATTGACCAATGTGATATAACGTGAATATGCTTTGGTCAATGCGTATTCACGGCGGGGTTCAGAACTGAAGGCAGCCGGCTCTTCCATTTTGCGAGTGCGCAAAATTAGTGGATCAGCGGGATCCGTATTGATGGCCAGTGTGAAACCTCTGCTGCTTTGGCTGTGTGTACATCCAATCCGCTGGTTCTCCTGAAGACCACCGGTTACAAATTTCCCATGATGCTGCGCTGGAATTTCCCCCTTCTCCTTCCGTTGGCCCTTTCCCCTTTCAGGACAACCGCCGGGGCTGGGGAGCCATTTTTCCACTGACTGACAAGATAAAGCAAAAACCTTTTGTGTCGGGGGGGGGGGGGGCAGCTGAGGCCCCGATCCACTTCCCCGTGGCCTGGAAAGCGGCGGGTCGGGGCCTCAGAGGCTGCCGCTGTGGCAGCTGAGGCCCTGATCTGGCGGGGAAAGGGGCGGGTACAGGCCGCCCCAAAAGGTCAGTCTGTAAACTGCCTTAGGCATGATGTTCTGACGAAGAAGCCCGATAAGGCTTATTTACAACTTCATTCTCATTCTGGACATTGCCAGACAGAATGATCCTTTTACAATCTAGATCTGATTTCTTTTGATGTACGACAAACACCTTTGCCCTGAGGCTAGTTTTGGCCTATAAAACACCCCCAAATTTCTTTGTTCCCACAGCTAGCATGGAGTACAGGGAACCTCATGTCTCCCTGGATTTCAAACTGGTTCCGACTCAGGCTGCCTTCCTGAAGCTCCAAGCAGCTGAGTCCCGATTCCAGCCATGAGATCACAGCTGGAACGGAGCAACGAGACCTTTGCCAGCGGCATCCCTAGGGTCAGTGTCACTTGGTGCAGCAACTCGTGGTGTCACCCCCTCTGTTAACCTCCTCCCATTTCACACCATTCAGAATCCTTAGAAATGTGTTTTTGCACTAATGTTACTCATAAATCGTAATTCCCATATAGCACTGAGTGTAATGCTAATAGTTGTGACATAAACAACTAGCAAAATTAAAATTATACCTTCAAATTACAATATCATATGCACAACCTAAATGTATTTACATATGCATAGTGAAGATTTGGTTAAAATGTGATGTTTTTAAAGGAAAATTTTAAAGGATAAATTTTTATTTTTAAAAAATTAAATTTGAAGAAATGTTCTGGACCCTGCTTTCTTCACCCCAGTCTCACAATCGCTTATAGCATTTCACAGGGAAGCAGATGAAGGCCACAACCCATTCTTCCCAAAAGCAGGTGTTTGAGGAGCGGTGGTGCCACTCCCCCTGAAGGTGTCACCTGGTGTGATGTGCACCCATTGCAGCATCCTAGTGATGCCACTGACCTTTTGTAATCATTCAGTCAGTGAAGCCTTTCCCAATGTTCCTTAGCTCCTGTGTGAGGGTATGTGTGCGCACTGGTCTATGCTTCCCTTAATAAAATACAATTCATATAGATGATTTTGCCGCTATAATCCTTGGCCCTATATCTCAGTATACATGTGGGAAACAATTCCCACTTGTATAAATTCCCCTAGAGAGACTCACTGCTACTCTGGCTAATCAAATGCTATGGGAATATGCCCATGCTGATGTTTTGCAAAGTTAGAAAACTATGTTAACAAAAAACTTCAACAGGAAATAAAAGGGATTCACATCACTGTAGAAAGAACCAGATAGACTCTCATTATTTCTTCACCAGTTCCTTTTGGACAAAACTGACCCCCCCCCCCCCCCCAGATTACGTCTCCCAGAATCTCTCAACCCAGGAAAGCAACTTTGCAAGCCCTGTTTTTATGTGACCACATTATATGATTGTTCAGAAGGCAGCTCCTATGCGGGTGGGGGACCATGTCTCTTGTAGTCATAGCTAGTCATAGAGACCAGACTGGCTCTTTGTGGAGAGGCCATACTCTGAGAAGGTAGATGGATGCCTTGACAGATACCTGTGTGTTAATATTCTGCAAGCCATACTGTTATACGCAAATGGAGACCAGCTTCTTCCGGCTCAGGTGGCCATCCCGGGAGATGCCACGGTTTGCGCACACCTCACAAAGCTTTTCTTCAATCCAGTCCTGAGTGGGAGAAATGGTTCTAGACTCGGTCCTTTGCCAAATCCAGGCAGAAGAAAGCATGAAGGGTTTGAGGGTCACCCTGAATCCCAGCAGAGGAGTCATGCCTTTTCCCATAGAGGCTTCTAGGGTTGAGCAGGTGAAATACGCAGCCCACGCGGATGACATTTCTCTCTTTGTGAACGATCGAAAGGAGATAGCTTCAGCTATGGCTATTTTTGAGAGATATCAGCAAGCTTCAGGGGCTCAGATAAACTTGCAGAAAAGTTATTTGGTTTCCTTCTCCAGAAAAGAGGAAAGTTTAATTGTGACTCCAGTAGAAGTTGTTAATAAGATTCAGGAGGAGCAATGCGAAAAGTCAGAAAAATTAGAGGAATATAAAATGTTAGGTTTAATGTTCTCTATTAAACTTTTCGGGTGGGAAAAGAACTGGCATCTCTGGGTGGAAAAAATAAAGGCGTGTTTTGAGAGATGAAAACTATGGCAGTTAAATGTTTACCAGAAAGCAGTGTACATAAAGACTTACCTGATGCCGAAGGCCTTGACTCTCGCAGCAGTGTACCCTCCTCCCCAAAATGTCTTAAAGGAGGCAGAGAAACTGGTCTTCTGTTTTCTCTGGGGAACGGCCTTTTTCCCTTTGGCTCAATGGGCCGTGGCCTATAGGAAAGTGGAACAAGGGGGGCTAGGCCTCCCCGCGTTGAGACTCAGGTTCCTCTCAGCTTTCCTCAGCCAGAACTTTGGGAAACTCAGCCAATGGTTTTATCATGGATCTGGCCTGGAGGGGTGGCTGGCCATGTTTGCCAATCACTGGGTGAATGAGAGCTGGGCCCAGAAATGGTGGCGGGAGGAAGGACCGGTGCCTTTCTGGGTGATGGCCGCCATGAAACAGTCCGGCCCCCAACTTCCTCAGGGAGGTCTATGGACAGATTCAGCAGAACAAAGTCCTGGCAGAGTGGTTTCGGACCAAGGCGGGATGCATCAGGACCTTGAAGGGTTTTCTCTATTGGGAAATGGTGAGGGTGGCTTTCTTTCAGCCGCAGATGGAAAAGGACACCAAGAGGGACCAGTTGTCTCTCTATTTAAAAGAATGGCCCCAAAGCATCGAGTGTTTCACGGACCGGAGGGTCCCCTTTGCTCTCTGGGACATTCGATGGAGATTTTACCACCAAATATCTTGTTTAAAGGGGAATCAGCCTTGGCTGAAGGAAGCAGAACAAATGTGTCCTAGACTGTTGTGTCAGAAACAATCTTGTGTGACTGGAAAACTGTACAAAGAGACCACAGAACACTTTATAAAGGACTGTCCCTCGGCCAAGGACACTTGGGAGAAGGTGGCCGCTGCTTTGGATTGGCCGGACCTAGCCGGTCAGCCCTGGGAAGCGGTGGCCTCTGGACTGGAGCCAGAGACAGGGGTCAGAGGACCGCGTCGAAGGCCGGAGAGGAAAAGGAAGAGAGGACACAAAAGGGGGACAGTGGATTCATTCTGGGAAGTCCTTTGGTCAACAATTAGACTGGTCAATCTGTATGTTTCGCTAGCTTTGGTTTTCCAGAGAAAGAAAGAGTTAGTGACCCAAACGCAATCGGATGTCAGTATTACTGGCCAAGGACACTTGGGAGAAGGTGGCCGCTGCTTTGGATTGGCCGGATCTGGGAGGGAAGGGGGAAAGGGGGGGTTGCTGTGGGCTGGTTTAAAGTGAGGCTTTTCCTTTGGGGCTTCAGATTCTGCAAAAAAGGGCTTGAGGACACTTCCGCTGTGCTCTTACAATAAACTTTTTTGTTTTGACAATCAGTTGGTTGTGGATCATTGAACAGAGGATTCCAAATCTCACAGTCCCCAGCATCCCCTACCCAGCATGGATCCAGGGAACGATGGGTGTTGCAACCTTAAGGGCCATCCAGGGGGGTTCTGGGTGTTGCATTTTCCCCCCCCCCAGCAGAGAAGGGACTTCTCCCCTTCTCTTGGACAGCAGCCCCCAGCATCCCCCAGACCTCGCCTGGCTTCTGTCGGAGAGAGCCAGAGTGTGGCTTGGGTGCCATTGTGATGGCCCTGGCTCCTTCCTCTGGGATTTGTGGCTTGGAAGAGGGGCCAAAACGGGCCTTGATGGAGGTGGGCAGCATCTGCCAGGCAGTTATGATTAGAAGCCCCCTCTCAGGGGTCCCTGGTTGGCGCAGTGTGACCCAAAAGCCCCGCGCAGAATCTTTGCGCCAAGAACACCATGCGCCACAGAAGGCTCTGTAGTTTGTGCAACATGGAGAACTTCTTCTCTCCCAAACACAGAAGATGCAGACACAACAACAACAGACTCAGGACTCTCAAGGAGGCTTTTCATCTCAGTTCCCATATTTACAATGACTGACGCTGATCCGCTATCGACAACAGCAACACCGTCACACTGGGCACTGGAGCTCCTCTCTTATATCTGTATTCTCTGCTGGTAGTCTTCGTCCAACCCCACACTTGTGGGATTCCTCTTTCACATGTGCCATGACTTCGCAGTAATGGACCAGAGGACCACAGAGTTGGAAGGGACCCCAAGAAGGGCCTTGATCCAGTCCAAGCCCATTCTTCTGCCATGCAGGAACTCTCAATCAAAGAATCACCATTGACAGATGAATATCCAGCCTCTGTTTAAAAGACCTGAAAAGATAGACACTCTACCACCTTCAGAGACACAGTCCTCCACTTCCAAACAGCCCTTACACTCCCTCGGAGGTTGTCATGGAGTCTCCTTCCTTGCAGGTCTTGAAGCAGAGGCTGGATGGCCATCTGTCAGGGATGCTTTGACTGAGAGTTCCTGCAGGGCAGAAAAAGGGGGTTGGACTGGATGGCACTTTTTGGGGTCTCTTCCAACTCTAGGATTCTATGATTCTGCTGTCAGGAAGTTGCTCCTAATGTTTAGACGGAGTCTCTTTTCCTGGAACTTGCATACATTGATCCATTGTGTCCTGTTCTCTGGAGCAGCAGAAAACAAACTTGCTCCTTCCGCAATAGGACACCCCTTCAGATACTTAAAGAAAGCTATCATATCCCCTCTTAACCTTCTCTTCTATAGGCTAAACATTCCTTAAGTCTCTCCTCATACAGCCCCCCCCCCTTAAGCCAGGAAAAAAGCACCAAAGAGGAATTTGGGCATAGAAGTCAGTATTTGGAGGGGGAAAGTAAGAAAAGCTAATGCACAGAATGGACTTATGCTTGCCAGACAGATTAAAAGCAATGGGAAGGGATTTTTTAGTTATGTCGGCAGCAAAAGGAAGAGCAGGGAAAGGAAAGGCAAGGCAAGGAAAGGAAAGGAAAGGAAAGGTTGCTCTGTGGAGAAGAAGATGGCCCTTAGACAACAGGATCAAAATTGGAAATGACCTGAATAGACTAGAAAGCTGGGCCACAGCTAACAGAATGAACTTCAACAGGGAGAAATGTAAGGTTCTGCACTTAGGGAGGAAAAATAAAATGCACAGATATAGGATTATGGGGGACACCAGGCTGAATGAAACTACGTGTGAAAGGGATCTAGGAGTCCAAGTGGACCACAAGTTGAACATGAGTCAACAGTGCGATGTGGCAGCTATAAAGGCCAATGCAATTTTAGGCTGCATCAATAGAAGTATAGTGTCTAGAACAAGGGAAGTAACAGTGCCACTCTATTCTGCTCTGGTCAGGCCCCACCTGGAATAATATTGTGTCCAGTTCTGGGCGCCACAATTCAAAAAGGACATTGAGAAACTGGAGCCATGTGTCCAAAGGAGGGCGACAAAAATGGTGAAGGGTCTGGAAACCATAAAGCCCTATGAAAAACAACTTAGGGAGCTGGGGATGTGTAGCCTGCAGAAGAGAAGGTTAAGAGGTGATATGATGATGGCCCTGTTTTAATATTTGAAGAAGTGTCACACTGAGGAGGGAGTAACCTTATTTTCTGCTATGACAGAGAATAGTATCCGGTAGAATGGATGCAAAGTTCAGAAAAAGAGATTCCACCTCAACATTAGGAGGAACTTCCTGAAAGTAAGAGATGTTTGACAGTTGAAGACATTCCCTCGGAGGATAGTGGGGTCTCTGTCTCTGGATGCAGTCTTTAAGCAGGGCCTGGATGGCCCTCTGTCAATGGGGCTGCTTTGACGGGGAGTTCCTGCATGGCAGAAGAAGAAGGGGTTGGACTGGATCAGGGCCCTTCCTGGGGCTCTTCCAACTCTAGGATTCTATTCTATTCTCTCCTATATAGCAGCCAGCGATGGTTTCTAATTAGCAAAATGAGTCACTGAAACTGTAAATCTTTCTGTCAGTTGTCTCATAAACAAATGGAAATCTCCCTGAAAAGTCAAGCGTTGGGCCCTCTTTTCTCTCATTTTGTGAGGCGCTGAAAACACATTCCTGTTGCGAAGGGAGAAAATACACACAAAACTACCGGCTTTGACCTTGTAAAGTATTGCTGGTATTTCATTTATTTATTCTAGGTGAATTACGAAATACTTCTGTAATGTATGAATTATTTTATAGATTATTAAAACATTACAGGATTAAACCCGAGTCATGAAACAGAAAGATGAAGGTACAGACGGACAAAGACTTCGTGGAAGGGAAACAGCGATCTCTTCAAGTTCCTACACCTGACTTTCTGTACAGGTGACCCTCCATCCGCAGGACCTTCACACTTCGGGGTCTATATAACTTACATCGAGAGCTATATGAACTTCTTATCTTCTTTCAATGCACTTACATTTTAATCATTGGACACGATCTTATCCATATCTGGCTGTTCCCTTCATGATTATTAATAGCGTTAGATATTTTAGGGATGGGATACCTTACATTATGGTTACTTTAAAGTATTTTTGATGTATGCTTATTTTCTAGATGGTTTATATGGTTTTATTATTCCACTGGATGTTTAAATTGTACTATTGAGTTTATCTATCCTTTTGCATTATTGTTAGTATTCACAAATACCAGACTTCCCTGGTTAGTCTTTTTGGTCAGTTTAAAGACCTTCTGTGTGTAAGGGTCTCTTACCCTATATTTCCTTTTTGGTGGGTACATGGTCCTGGGATCTTAGCATGATCCTTTGTGGTGGGAATGGATCCATTCCACGGATCCCACATGGCAGATCCCCCTCCGTCCGCCGCATCATTTTGGGGCTCTGCCTTTCCCTTTACGCTGAAATCCAGAAGAGCCAGGTTGGCAAGCATGCCCCCGGCCCTCCAGCCGGAAACAGTCAGTTGGGCAGCCGTGCCCTTGAGCAACCCAGCCCTTGAGACCTCCTCCCCAGGACAGCAGCAAAGGGGCAGGAGGCTTGCAGGAGCCTTGATGATGATGATGATGATGGGGGCCTGCGTTAGGGGCCCTGCCAGGGAGAGACCCTGTGGGCAGACCCCTTGCAACCCTTATGGGGACCCCAAAGATGTGGGATGGGGCTCAGGCCAAGGGCAGGTAAACAGGGAGGAGGGGGCAGGTGCAAGGGCATGGCTCCCGAAGGGGTTTGAGAATAATTTGAGGTGAAAATGAGGAGGCCAAGCCTGTCTATCCATTCATGGGCAGCAGGAGGGGCACATGTCAACAGCAGCAGTGCCAGGGAGGAGAGCGGGATCCTTCCCGTCCGGCGGCCTGCAGTTCTTCACCATCGCGGTTCGAGACTGAGCCGGTAGGGCTTGGGGGCAGCGGTCAGGAACCCCACCGTGGGGGACAGGTCCAGCTCGTCCGGCGGCACATGGGGTCTCAGCTGGAAATGCTGCAGCAGAGTGGCCAGGCATATAAATATGACCGTGGAGGCCAGCCGCTCGCCCAGGCACGCCCGTGGTCCTGCAAGGAACGAAGGGGAACATGAAGGGGGTCCCTGGGTGGGTGGGTGCCCTGAGCAAGGCAGGGTGGGGGTTCAAGGGGTGTATTTGCCCCCCTTAGCAAAGGGGAGGGGATAGGAGAGGAGCCTGGAATAGACCCTCATGGCTCACTGGGCAGGAAGTGCCCCCTTACTGTGGTGCCCCAATCCAGGCCCTTAGACCTTGTTGCCCAGTCTGTTCATGCAATCAAAGTTGCAAGGAGGCAGTGGGAGGTGTGTTTCTCCAGCATTTCTGCCAGGAGAGTGTTACCTGTGGAGAAGGGGATGAAGCACTCGCTCCTCCTCAGGGCTCCCTTTCTGTCCAGGAAATGCCCCGGGTCGAAGCGCTCAGGGCAGGGGAACTCGGTCCGGTCGTACAAGGAAGCCTTCAGAGCCGGGAAGACAGTGGTGCCCTGGAGGGACAGAGGGCACATGCCAGGTGGTCAAGTGGGCAGGAAGGTGGCCGGGGAGGCTCTTCCCAAGGAGGAAGGACAGCCCAGTCCATAGGGTCCCTCAGGGGCACAGAGGACCCCAAAGACTCACGCGCCTCTTGCCACCCATCATGTCTGACCCAGGGATCGTTGTTTCTACATCACTCATGCAACACCAAACAGCTATGAAAGCAGTAAGGGCAATGCAGCAGCAATGCTGTGATGGCGGAGAACAGGTGGCAGATGCGAGACCCTGTCCTTCTTCTTCGTGATATCTGCGAATCATACAAATGGGTTGTACTCCGCCTGCGCAGTGCTCTTCGGAAACTTCTGGAATCACTGGGCAAAGTACTTTGCAACTTTTAGCAACTTTTTTGGCAGTAGCTCCGCCCTTCCCTTATAAAGCCCCTGCGTTCCCGCTCTTTCTCTAGTTCCTTTTTTCTGCCGCGTTAGCTGCTTTGGGAACTTTGCTTGTGCTCACTCGCACTTTCACTGGACTTTTGACTCAGACCGTTTTGACTTCGTTTGCTCTGACCCCCACCCCCCACCCCATGTACTGTTGACCCTTCGGACTGGACCTCACTACGATTTCGGATTTCGCCTCACTCTCGGTTTCTTTGCTTTGGAGTTCTACGATGTCGCCTGCATCGTTTAAGAAGTGTGATGTCTGTGGGGGTAAGATCCCTGTTCAGGACCCCCATTCCTCCAATCTCCTATGCCTGGGAGAGGCCCATAACCCCAGGGACTGCCCGCTCTGCAAGTCGATGATTTTGCAGGCTAGGAAAAACTGGGAGGCCCGCCTGACCACGGCCATCCATCAAGGGGTCCTGAAGCCTCAGGAAGCCGCTCCGACCGCCTCGGCCTCGGCAGCCTCGCACCATCGCGCCCGACCTCCTCAAACCCGACTCCAGCTGGTTCCGTAGCCCAGAGCCCTATCACCAAGCGCTACCTCCAGGACGAGTGCAAAAGTGGCCCACAGCTCACAGACTGAGTCTACTGCCACCACCAAACCCTCAAAACATCCTCCTAAATCTAGTGGGACAGAGGGTCAAAGCTCCAAGCTGGCCTCTACTGAGGGCCAGAGCTCCAAGAAGAAGGATAAGGCAAGGATTCGGACTCTGCTCCTGCTTCTGCTGCCGATACCGCTCCTAGACATGACTCGGGCTCTAAGTCAGCTGCCAAGAGGCATTGGTCCACTGACCCAACGGACCAACCGGGACCGAAGAAGTCAAAGTCTGCGGCCCAGGATGTCCCTCCTAAGAAGTCAAAGCGCTCTACTCCATCTGCGGACCACCACAAGAAGGCCCATTCTAAGGAGGGTTCCCATAAGAAGCACCGGGATGCTGACTGCACCCCCCGGCCTTCTGAGGACCTGACGACACTTGATACACCGGCTGGACAGATGTCGGCACTACCTCCTTCGGCCCAGGCGACTCTTTGTTTCATCCCTTTGGAGGACGACAATGACTCCATTCCATCCATCCGGTCCCTTCGCTGCTCTCCCACACCGATGCCCGAGACAACTGTCCACACGGCCCAGGTCCACCATACCGAGGACTCAGACTTCATTGCTGTCAGCAAGGATGTTGCCCTCGACCGTTGGGCTCAAAGGACCCCCGTTCCAGCCCCACCGTCTCCTGCCTCCAAACCAAGCCAGAAATCTACGGCTCCCAGGGCCTCAGCCGCGCCGACAACCAAGCCATCGGCTTCTGCTTCTAAGTCACTTCCTCCTCTTTGGGCCGTCTCCCACCGTTCTCTGTCTCGGGCCATAGTTGAACTCGATTCTGACTCTGAACCAGACTACTCTCATCTGTCACAGGTGGACCTGGGTCGTCTGAGGAGTTTACTGCCCCTCAATCACCGTAGCAGCTGCATCATCCCAGCTCGGTTTCTCTCATGGACGATGTTCGTACCTTCTCTGAACACGTCATAAAGATGGCAAATTCTTTGGACCTCTAGTTGTCCTACGTGGACGAACAGGCCAAGGACCCAATTGAGAGGAGAATCCATGCAAAGGTACCCACTCCACCTTCCATTCCATTGCTTCCGTCCCTAGAAGACATCGCAAAGGGACGCACCTGCCTTTCAATCTGGATCTTCAAGGAAGATAGAGTCCCTGTACAAGATCTTGCCGTCTCACTGCTCTTGGCTATTGTCCCACCTGAAGCCAAACTCGGCCATCATAGAGGGGTCACAACAATCGTTCACCCCTAAATTGTCAACTTCGCCGGCTGACCATGAGGTGAAGAAGATAGACGGTTTAGCGAAAAAGGCTTATTCAGCTGCGGCACTCGGCCTGAAGGTGGCAAATTATACAGCCTGCATGGGAACCTACGTCCA
This sequence comes from Sceloporus occidentalis, assembly GCA_023333645.1. Taxonomy (NCBI): domain Eukaryota; kingdom Metazoa; phylum Chordata; class Lepidosauria; order Squamata; family Phrynosomatidae; genus Sceloporus; species Sceloporus occidentalis. The sequence continues at coordinate 318,549 of JALMGF010000417.1, read as the reverse complement.
GTTCCTGATGGAGCGGATCTCACCATTGATCCGGACGTCCCAGAGGAGTGCCAGAACACACTTGCAGAGGTCAGAGATGAGGCCCACTCCATCAGTGGATGGCTGATTACCTCCGCACGCAACTCCACTGACTGTGCTGCAAGACCTATGGCAGCTTCAGTGGCTCTCCGCAGGCATGCCTGGCTCTGTGCTTCTGACCTCAGCCCGAGCGCCAAGGCAGCCCTTGAAGAGATTGTCAGGGATGATGGGAGTTGTAGCTCTTCACCTCTGGCTCTAACTCATCACCTTGTTATGCAGTGGCGCTGACCAGCTTTGGCCAGTGCTTAATGCTTTTTTCCAAAGCAGCAGAGTTTCAGAGAATAGGCTGAAGATCCTGACAAACTCTCCAAGCCTTCTCACTCTTCTTCCTCAGATGTCTCCAAACTTCTCCAGGATCCTGCTGGCTCTTGTATCTTCACTCAAGACACCAGACAACTCAGTAGTCTTATACAAAAGATCTACTTTATTCTACTATATACAAAAACTATATGCCCTACAAATCACAATCTCTACAATCTCCAAAATATCTCCAAACTACTCCAACTACCCACAAAATACATTGGCAATCATAGCAATTATTATAGCCATTGTCAAACACCACCCACTAAGTCAGTTTCCACCCAGTGGGCGTGTACACTCATTTTGATTGGTTCTCATAGTTCAACCCATACTTAATGATTTCATCATTTCACCTTGTACACTTAATGATTCTCAGGTGCTTTCAATTGTACACTCTACATTTCTGTCCTTGGCATTTAGGACTGCTAAATTACATTAGCTTTTACACCTGTGTGGCTTCTTAATTGCTTTTGCTTAGTCATAGTGACTCTCACATACATGTTTTATTTCTTCTACTGTATATCCCATGTTGCATTTTCCTTAACAGAGATGGCCTTTGATGATTCTGGCTTGTTCAATAAGGACACAGATGATCGTCTGAATTACAAGTACCGGATGAAGGTGGCCGCAAGGAAGCACAGTATGTCAACTTCATCTCAGGTGGATGCGACGGTCAGGAGCACCTGTTATCAGCTCAGGCTGATACGCCAGCTGTGTCCCTACCTGGGCCGGGGGGACCTTGAAACGGTAGTACACGCTCTGGTAACCTCTCGTTTGGACTTCTGCAATGCACTCCTCATGGGGCAACCCTTGTACCATACACGGAAGCTGCAATTGGTGCAGAATATGGCGGCAAGACTGGTCACTAATACACCTAGGACCAGTCACATAACACCGGTCCTTAAAGACCTTCACTGGCTGCCTATTCGCTTCCGGGCGCAATACAAGGTGTTGGTTATTACCTATAAAGCCCTAAATGGCTTGGGCCCAGGGTACTTGGAGGACTGCCTCTCTCCGTACAATCCGCCCCGCACTCTCAGATCAAATGGGAAGCAACTGTTAAGAGTTCCGGAGGTCAGATTAGCTAATACCACCAGGAGGGCCTTCTCTACCTCTGGAACTCGCTTCCTGATGAGCTCCGCTCGGCCACCTCACTGAACCAATTTAAGAAGGGGTTAAAAACACACCTTTTCGAGCAGGCATACCCCTGACCCCTGACTCCTGATTCCCGATGTGCTCTCCCCACTCGTCAGCATTGTTGAGCTGGCATGAGATGTGGTTTTATTGTTGTAATTTGTATTTATGATGTTTGTATTCTGATGGTTTTTTTTTAAATACTGTATATGTATATGGTGTTAACCGCTTTGATTTTTAGAAAAGCGGTATATAAATAAATCTTTTATTTATTTATTTATTTATTTATTTATCCCATGCCTCGTTCAGGAAGTGCCAAAGGCAGTGGCAGGGCCAAGGGCAGCAGTCCTTTCAACAAGACCATCCATACCAGCACCAAGAGACCCAGAGGCAGCGCTACCCTTCCCAGTCTTCCTCTTCTTCTGGCTGACGCCAGGCCCTGGCTCGATACTGCAAGAACCACAGGCAGGATACTGACCAGGGCAAGAAGAGGTCCTGAAGGGTTCCCGCGTGCTTCGTCTCTTCTTCTTTTCCCTCCTTCCTGGATAGACTTAGGCCCTTCTATAACACCTGGGCCTCTATCACTACCGACTTGTGGGCCTTAGACATCATCTGTAGGGGTTATGCCCACGAGTTTGAAGAGCTCCCTCCAACCGGAGCTGTGGTTTCCACCCCCCTCTCAGACACCCTTCTCAACAAAGTACGCACTCTTTTGCGTAAGGGCGCCATATCGCCCGTTGAAGACAAAGACATCCTGAGAAGCTTCTTTTCTAGATATTTCACAGTACCTAAGGCCGATGGTGGCATTTGACCAATCCTAGACCTTCAATCCCTCAATGACTTTTTGTTATATCGTCGGTTCCGTATGGTAACCCTTGCTTCCATCCTTCCCTTACTTCATCGGGGTCTTTAGTTCGCGGCCATCGATTTGAAGGACGCTTACTTTCATGTGGGGATCCAGGAAGGTCACAGAAGATTCCTCTCCTTCGCTGTTGGGCCCGACATCTACCACTACAACGGCCTTCCCTTTGGCCTCTCCACGGCTCCACGAATATTCACAAAGTGCATGGCACCGATTGTGGCGTTCCTTCATCAACACGGCATCAGGAACTTCCCTTACCTGGACAACTGGCTCCTCGCAGCCCCCTTGGAGGAAGAGCTCCAAAAAGATGTCGAATTCACCCTGGTGTTCCTCTCAACCCTGGGGCTTCTGGTGAATCTGGAGAAATCCCATCTCACCCCGTCCAGGCGAACAAAGTTCATAGGCACCATCCTCGACTCCAAAGACTACGTCGCCTATCTTCCTCCAGACCGTTTCCATTCCCTTTGCTCAGCTGTCAGATCCAGCCTCAAGCACAGACGACTGAAGGCCAGGGATGTCCAGATAGCCCTAGAACACATGGCTTCAACAACGTTCGTCACCCCATGGGCAAGGCTTCGTTTCCAACCGCTTCAGCTGTGGTTCCTGCCAGTCTTTGATGCCATGGAGGACCAGCCTTCCAAGTGGCTCACCATCCCGAGGCCCGTCACCCACTCTCTTCAAGGGTGGCTCGACTCCCACAACGTCTGCGCCGGCATGCCTTTTTCGCTGCCTCAGCCCCAGGTCACCCTCACCACGGATGCTTCAATGGAAGGCTGGGGGGCCCACACGCTCGGTCTGAGATGTTGGTGGTGGAAAAGGCCTTGAGAGCGTTGGAATCCAGCCTCTCCAACACGGTAGTCCAGCTAAAGACAGACAACGCCACTGTCATGTACTACGTCAACAAACAAGGGGGCACGAAGTCCCAAACCCTCCTGGACATCACCCTCCGGATCTGGGACTGGTGCATCCCGAGGCACGTTCTCCTTCAGGCGATCCACTTGCCTGGAGAATAAAACGACTTGGCAGACCAGTTCAGCAGGTTCTCTATCGGCTGCCACGAGTGGAGGCTCCATCCCAAGACGGTCAGCGACCTCTTCAGTCTGTGGGGAACTCCCCGGATCGACCTCTTTGCGACCGCTTGCAACAGCCACTGTCTCCAGTTCTGCTCCCAGACGCGAGACGAGAACTCCCTAGGAGACGTGTTTGGCTTCACTTGGTCAGGAGAGATACTCTACGCCACTGATGGTGAACCTTTTTGAGGCCGAGTGCCCAAACTGCAACCCAAAACCCACTTATTTATTGCAAAGTGCCATGTCCCTCTGGCTTTCTAGTAACAAATTCTGGCAAACTCTGTGCTGGGGGGATGGTACATGTGCCCACAGAGAGGGCTCTGAGTGCCACCTCTGGCACCCGTGCCATAGGTTTGCCATCACTGCTCTACACCTTTCCTCCATTCCCACTGAGCACCAGGGTGGTGTCCAAGATGACAGTGGACCGCTTGAATGCCATCCTGATCACTCTGTGGTGGCCGAGACAGCCGTGGTTCCCGTCCCTGCTTCACCTCTCCAAGAAAGAGTTTCTCTGGATCGAGCTCCGTCCCGACCTCCTCACTCTCCAGAACGGCCGGGTCCGGCATACGGACATCAAGAATCTGCTGATGGTGGCCTGGAGGCTCTGTCCCTAGCCTCGCTCCCTCCTTCGGTACAGATGGTGATCCTGGCTGCCCAGAAACCGGCTACCCAGAAGTCTTACGCCTCCAAATGGAGGAAATTTCTGCACTTCCTCTCCGAGAGAGGCCTCTCTCCAACCCAGGTGAAGACTCTGGTGGTACTGGAGTTCCTCATGGCACTTCTGGATGCAGGGCTGTGCCTTACATCCATAAAGTGCTACCTTCTTGCCATCTGTTCTCATTTCCAGTTTGATGGCAAACCTTCATTTTTCAGGGACCCTCTTGTGAAAAGTTTCCTGAAAGGTTGCTCCAACCTTCACCCTCCGGTCTCGGTACTGGCACCGGCTTGGAGCCTGGATGCTGTGCTGTTGGCTCTGCAAGCCAAGCCCTTTGAACCTATGGCCACAATGGACTTGAGACTAGTGACTTAGAAGACTGTCTTCCTGGTGGCCATTACCTCTGCCCGCCGTGCGGGCGAACTTTGTGCCTTACGGAAGGACCAACCTTTTCTTAGGTTCCATAAGGACAAGGTGGTACTCCGTACCGACATTACCTTCCTGCCTAAGGTGGTGTTGGCTTTCCACATGTGCCAGGACATTGTTCTGCCTACCCTGGCTTTGAACCCGACCAATGAGGTCGAACACAGTCTCCACGCCTTGGACATTTGGAGGGCCCTGGCCTTCTACTTGGACAGGACTGCGGGTTTGAGACGTTTTTCAGTGCTACTTGTAACCGAAAAAAGGACTGCCTGTGTCTGCGCAGAGGCTTTCCAAATGGGTGGCTGGTACCATCCACCTCTGCTATGAACTGTTGGGCAGGCCGCTTCCAGCCTGGGTGGGGTCCCATGCAACTAGGGTGGTAGCGACATCCTCCGCCTTTCTCTCAGGGGTCCCCTTGGAGGATGTCTGCAAAACTGCTGTTTGGTCCCAGCCATTGACTTTCATAAACCATTACAGGTTGGACACCAGGGCGAAAAGGGACACAGCCTTTGGGACGACAGTGTTGGTGTCAGGGTTACATTGATTGCACTGCTTTCCAATGTTCTGAATTGTTTACATGTTCTAAATGAATGTATTTTGGCCAAACGGCTGGGTTTACAACATTCATGGTTTACATAAGTCTTGCATGACTTTATGCTTGTTTTTCTCTCATGGTTCAATATCAAGTTACTGTTATTTATTGACCTACTAATGAAAGGTCTTTCAGACCTAATGTTACTGTATGTACCTAACATGGTACAGCTTAAGCGCTGTCATATATGTACCAAAAAAGATGGACACAGTTTTTTTTGGGTTCAAAGCTTTATTGTGCAAAATAAATGCACTTTGTTTGAACCTTACTTGGGTCTCATGACACTCTCTCTGCCGCTGACCTAAGCTTGTCAGTCTAAACCCATTTGTATGATTCACAGAGACCACGAAGTAAGAGGACAGGTTGCCTTCCTGTAATGGTATTTCTTCGAGTGGTCATCTGCAAATACATACAAATCCTGCCCGTCCTCTCCTCAGTGTCCTGCTCTTCATTGGCTCATTCTCATGTCGCTCACACGGCGTCAATTTCGCAACTGGGAAAAGAGCGGAAAACCAGGGGCTTTTTAAGGGATGGACGGAGCTACCGCCAAAAAGTTGCTAAAAGTTGCAAAGTTAACTTTGCCCAGTGATTCCAGAAGTTTCTGAGCAGCACTGCGCAGGCGCAGTACAACCCATTTGTATGTATTCGCAGATGACCACTCGAAGAAATACCGTTACGGGTAAGCAACTTGTCCTTCCCTGGGTGCCCTTGATATGGAGGGAAGTGGACCTGCAGCAGAGTCCTGTGAGAAACCTTGGCTACGTCCGTTGTGCCGTAAACCAGGGATCAGCCACTTTTTAAGACAGAGTCAGTGGGGGAGGCAAGGAGGGAGAGCCATGGCCACCCTCCTTTCTCCGTCCATGAGGCTGCCCTGCTGGGCCCTGAGCATCATGGGACCCGCCACGGCTGGACAGAGGGGCATTTGGGGAGGGGCTTGAGACCCCTCTGGGGCCTAAGAGAAGAAGTCGAAGGGTGAGCCACAGAGAGGGCACCAGGAACACAATGGCTGGCAGGCAGGCAAAGAGAAAGGAAGAGTTCCTCAGCCTGCTGTGCCTGCGGATCCCTTGCTCCCTTGCCCTGGCATGGAGGAAGCCATTCTTACCCACCCACCTTGCCAGGTGGTGTGCTTCTCTCTCACGGCCATGGCCTCTCTGTCCAGAGACCAGGCTGACCAGCAGCCAGGTGCCCCACTGCCCCAGACCCACCTGCACCCTGGCACCATAGTTTCTGCCTTTGCACATGGGCCGGGGTCAGGAGACTACCTGCACCCAGCTGTAGGTCACCTGCTGCCCACCTGTAGAGCTCAACTGACCTTGGGAATGAGATACTGTCTGAAGATCGTGTCCTTGGTCACGGCGTGCGGCACGTTCAGTGGCACCAGGGCCAGGGACCGGTGGACCTCGTGGATCACGGCGTCCGTGTACGGCATCTGGCTGAGATCTGCCAAGCATGGGCTTTGTGATGGGCCAATCACCCGGTCAATTTCTTGGCAAACCCTCTCTGGAGCAAAACGGACAGTGTCACCCAGGCCTCCTCTCAAGGGGAGCTCTGAAGCCGGGGCAGGAGATCCCCTGTGGCCCCCTGGGGACACCAGCTGTTCTTGGAGGGGGGGATGGTCCACTTTCAGGTCAAGGTGGACATCTCATGGCAGGCCCTCCACCTTTGCCTCGGAAACAAACAAGAGCCCCGTGGGCCCCAAGGGAAGCTGGCCTTCCACACAGCCCCCCACTCCCTCGAATGGCAGAGGCTGCCGCTATCACTGCTTCTTCAACCTCAAATCAAGGAGGAGGCCAATGGGGGACCATGGCTGCTCTGAGGGGCTGGGGGCTGGTTGAGGGGCTGCAAAGGACCCTGCCTGGGGCACCTCTGTGTGGTTTGGTCCCCCTTTGGCCACCCTGGCTGGGCCCTCTGGAGCCCCCAAGGCTCATCCGCTGGCCAAGGAGCTGCTGACTGCCCTCGGCAGAGGGAAATGAGACCCACTCTAGAGCCGCAAGGGCCCGGGCTGTCATTTGGGCTGTGCTCCTGCTTGCACAGCACCCACCTTGCACCTCCGGGTATTTCATGAGGGCCAGCAGGGCATACATGAGGACGAGGCTGGTAGACTCTGCTCCCGCCACAAAGAAGTCCAGCGTGCTTCTCTCCAAACTCTGGAGGCTGAAGACGGACTGGCTATTCTGCTTCTCCTGCAGGAAGGTCAGAGAGAGGATGGAGGAGGAGGAGGAGGAGGCAAAAGAAATGTCATCTTTTGTGACAGCACCATATTGTCTCTCTCACACAGATACCCATACAACAGCCATAGCCATAGCATTTACATTTCTATACCTCTTATCAGTGCACTTAAGCACTCCCTAAGCGGTTTGCAGTCTGTAAGCCAATTGTCCCCAACTAGCTGGTGCTCATCTGACCAACCTCCAAAAGGATGGGAGGCTGAGTGGACCGTGGAGCCTTCCTCTGGGATTGGACTCACAACCTTGTGGCTGCAGGACTGGCTAATAATAATAATAATAATAATAATAATAATAATAATTTTATATCCCTCTCTCCGGTTGGATCAAGGTGGCTTCCAGTAAGAATAAAATACAATACAGAAAACAATAAAAGAACCAACAAAACCTGTTATCCCTCCCTCCAACCTAAATAATAGCCAATAATCAAATAACAGAAGGCAATGGGAGTCCTGGGATCCATATTAGCGGGGGCTAAGTAAATTAATCAGGAAAGCCAACCAGGGAAGGTTTGTTTTTAGCCCTGCACCCCCAGGGCTCCGCCGTGAAGATCTCCCCTTCTCCTCTCCAGGAGCTCCCTTGGCAACCAAGGGGTCTGGCTCTTTTGTGGTGTCAAGGAGAGCAGAGCCCTTTGCCTGAAAGTGGCACCTGGCATCCTTCTGGGTGGCACCCAGTGGGCCATACAAGCGACAAACCAAGGCTCAGGCTGAAGCCCCACATCCAGTCGTTGGAGCAGCGGTTCTCAGCCCGTGGGCCCTGACCCCTTTGAGGGTGGAATGGCCCTTTCATAGGGGTCGCCTAAGACCATCAGAAAACACATATTTCCAGTGGTCTTAGGAACTTGGACACCGCAGTTGTATGGTTGGGGGTCACCACAACATGAGGGACTGTATGAAACAATCATGGCATTAGGAAGGTTGAGATCCACTGCATTTGAGGGATGGAAACCACAATGGCACAAACAGGGCAAGACAGAGGCCTGGCACAGAATAATGGGGGTGGGCTTCTTACAAAGCATCAGCCTTTATGGGGCGGGGGCGGCATAAAGTCTTTCCCCATTGAGCAAGGATGGGGAGGGAGGCTTCCCTGAGGCCAGGAGACCCTCCTCAGCTCTTTGGGTGGAAGGACGGGGGGGGGGGGGGGGGAGTCAAAGACTCTCTCTCTGTGAGATACACAACTACCAAAACAGTGATCCACAACAACTTCTTGAAATAGCAATTGAAGTTTATTGTAAGAGCAAGCAGATGTAGCTAGACACGCGTTTCTGCAGAATCTGAAACCCAAGCCTCTGTGTAGCCAAACTAATTCCCTAGCCCCCACCCTTTTTTCCTGCACACCTCCCCCCCCCCCCCCCCGGGCAGGTCCATGAGAACCCAGGCAGGGCCTTGAGCAATTGCTAACATCTGCCCAGGCCTTTATCTCTTAGCATCCCAATCCCCAAGCAGGCCCCAAAACCTAGCAAGCAAGCAAGCAAGCAGCACCAACTATCCACTACACTACCTCCCCCCCCCCCCATTCTACTCAATAGACAGAACTACAGCTAAAGCAATTATTAATATCAAACTAAGCAGTGAATAAATGAACTGAGAAGGTTTGAGTGTTAATTGACTTTGGAGTTTTGACACTCTCACACAGACAGACAACTGCCCCCTCCCCAGACACACTTTGGGGTTCTCCTTTGGGGGAGTCCAGGGTTACAGGTTAAACAGTGTTAAATTTAAAAACAATAACACGCTGATTAATGGTTGGTAGAACAAAGATCATGAATGCTATTTAGGAAACAATGGCCTTTCACTCTTGCAAGGTAACAGCAATATGAACAAACCTGGAAGGGCAATTTTATAGAGGGAAAAACCAAGACTGCAGAGGCCCACATCACCTTAACCAGGATTGATGGCAGAGAGCCAGAGCCAGAGACCTTTACTTCTGGGGTAACAAATGGTGAGGGTAAGAGAAATCATAAATAATATATTATAACACAATTGGCTCTTGTGTTGACAGCCATGGATTTAAACATAGGCAGATGGCAAGCCCCGTTGCTTTGGATGGGTGCCCAAAACATGTGCAATGGGACTCGAGGTCCCGCATTTTCCCTTATCCACGCAGGACCTGATCCCCGCAGATACAAAGGGCAGACTATATAAATCACAAAAGTCCACTAAACTAACCAGCTGGACATCAGACAAGGAGACACCGGCCATCCTTCCTGTCATAAAATACCCCGAAAGTCCTGAGAAGGCCTTGATGAGAGGGGTGTTGGTGCCCATCATCTGCCCATTGGACAATGCTGTCCTTTCCCTGCCTGGACGTCCTGGTCAACCAGGAAGGGGCTCCGGGGAAACAGGCAAACAGGCAGGGGCCCTGGCGTGCCCCACCTCTTTCAATGGGGACCCCCTTGTGAAGCCCAACAGCCCCTTGCCCTCCTGGGCAGCCATGGGAGGAGATGGCGGGCGAAGGGGCTTGGTGGCGAGGGGCCGCCACCTGTCCATGGGCCCCAAGAGAGAGTGGAGCTCCTGGCTGAACTGACCCCACTGCGCCCCCTTTCCCTGGAGCCATATTGGGGCTCCGGTGGGCCCTGCCTGGGCCGCAGTGCTGCCTTCCACGGGGGGGGGGGGAGGCCTGGCTGTGTGGGGCTGCTTCTGCCCCCTGGGTCCCCTCAACACTTTTTTTGTGGCCCAGCTGTGCAGAAAAAGTAGCCCCTTCTCCTTAAATCTCGGTTGCTGTGCTTCTTGTTTCATGGCCAAATCACACTCCTGGAAGCCATCTGGGACCACCAAGTTCCTTACTTTAAAGGGGAAGATGGGGGGGGCAGCATGGCAGCCAGGAATGGGATGCAGGTCTTGGGGGGCATGCAACCTCCCTCTCCTGCCCTGTTAGTATATCTTTGCCCCAGGCTGTGTAAAGTGTCCTAAGGGCATGCAATGGGTTAGAATCAGAGAATCATAGAATCACAAAGTTGGAAGAGACCCCAAGAAGGGCCCTGATCCAATCCAACCCCCTTCTTCTGCCATGCAAGAACTCTCAATCAAAACACCTTGACAGATGACCATCCAGTCTTTGTTTCAAGACCTCCAAGGAAGGAGACTCCATTACACTCCGAGGAAGGAGTGTGTTCCACTGTCAAACAGCTTAGGAAGTGCCTCCTAATGATTAGAATCATAGAATCATAGAGTTGGAAGAGACCCCAAAAAGGGCCATCCAGTCCAGCCCCCTTCTTCTGCCATGCAGGAACTCGCAATCAAAGCATACCCAACAGATGGCCTCCAAAGAAGGAAAGTGCACCATCCTCTAAAGGAGTGTGTTCTACTGTCAAACAGCTCTTAATGTCAGGAAGCTACTTCTAATGTTAAGCAGGAATCTCTTTTCCAGCAGCTTGCATCCATTGCTCCATTGCATACTATTCTCTGGAGCAGCAGAAAACAAGCTTGCTCCCTCCTCGATATGGCATCCCTTCAAATACATAAAGCGGGCTATCATGTCACCTCTTAACCTTCTCTTCTCCAGGCTTAGGGTTGCCATAACTGTCAACCTCCAAACTGGGACAAATGTTTAAAAAAGTAGGACAAATGTAGGATAAAATTTACCCCCCCCCCCAAATGTAGGACATATTTTTGGAACGGAGGACACACAAATTTTTTTTAATAATTTAAAAAAGCATTAATACAAACACATGTTTCTTAGGCATGCTCAAAATAGAGGACATTTTGGCATTATTCCTAGACAGATGCCAGAAATGTACTTCCCTTTCTGGCCAAACAACCTCCCCCCCCCCAATTTCAAAACACAACAGCGCATTTGGGCATTTCACATGGCTTTATTGAACATGGCCTCTTGCATATTTCAGAGGCTTACTGCATAACCAAACCCTTTGGGTTTGACACTTAACATGGGTTCACATGGCTATGCGTATTTAACATGTGGATTTGCCCTCGGTTTCAACTGTACTCCTCAGAAGTGTGTACTTGGTCAAGGGACTTTGGTTTTTCTTTACTGCGCATGAGTTTGTAAAAATTAGAGCAACTTACATTGGCCGTGCCTCAGAGGCTGGCTGATATCAATATCATCATCATCATTATCATCACCATCATCATTATCATCATCACTATCATTGTTAAAACAAGGCAGACCTGTTAGAATTAAAAGCACCAAAAATACACAGAAACGCACTTTGGAAAAAAAAACTTAGGAAATGGGCACCCACCTCTTCCTCCTCCACCTCCTCCTCCTCCTCTTCCTCCTGCTACACTTCCTCCTCCTCCTCCTCCTCTTCTTCCTCCTCCTGCTACTCTTCCTTGTCCTCCTCCACTTCCTCCTCCTGCTTCTCTTCCTCCCTCTTCCTCCTTCTGCTACTCTTCTTCCTCCTCCTCCTGCTACTCTTCCTCCCTTTTTTCCTCCTCCTCCTGCTACTCTTCCTCCCTCTTCCTCCTCCTCCTCCTGCTACTCTTCCTCCTCATCCTCCTGCTACTCTTCCTCCCTCTTCCTCCCCCTCCTCCTGCTACTCTTCCTCCCTCTTCTCCTGCTACTCTTCCTCCTCCACCTCCCCCTCCTCCTGCTACTCTTCCTCCCTCTTCCTCCTCCTCCTCCTGCTATTCGTCCTCCTCCTCCTGCTGCTACTCTTCCTCCCTCTTCCTCCTCCTCTTCTTCCTCCTCCTCCTCCTGCTACTCTTCCTCCTTCTTCCTCCTCCTGCTACTCTTCCTCCTCTTCTTTCTCCTCTTCTTCTTCCTCCTCTTCCTCCTGCTACTCTTCTTCCTCCTCCTCCCCCCTTCCTCCTCCTCCTCCGCTGGCTGCTGCTGCCTCGCCGGCCTTGGGCCGGCCCATGTGAGCACCAGAGGAGGAGCTCCTCCTCTTGAGGCTGGCTGCCCAATGGGGGCAGACTGGAGCTACAAGAGCTCTGCCCCTCGCCAACAGCCATCGGCCAGCCAGCCTCAGGAGGAGGAACTCCTCCGGTTTAGCCCTGCGTGAGGCCCTGCAAGAGTGCGCAGGGCAAGCGGAAGTGCCGCTACACGCTGTTGTTGCCACGCCACGTGCCGCGGTAAGACCATGGTGGTGGTGCTCACAGCGGCGGCATTGCGCGGTGCAGCGGTCGCAGCAGCACGTGTGCGGCGAGCAGCACAACAGCTGCATGGAGCGGCAGTCGCATCAGCTGTCATTGCCACCCACAGCGGCAGCTGACCTGGGGCAAACCCGGGTCACTGAAGGAACCAGGACGGGATGACCCCGCCCAGTTCAAAAGCGGGATTGTCCCACCCCCAGGCGGGATATGGCAACCCTATCCAGGCTAAACATCCCCAGCTCACTAAGCCGTTCCTCATAGGGCCTCATGGTTTTGTAGCCCTTCACCTTTTCATAGAATCATAGAGTTGGAAGAGACCGCAAGGGCCCTGATCCAGTCCAACCCCATTCTGCCATGCAGGAAATCCAAATCAAAGCATCCCCAGCAGATGGCAATCGAGCCTCTGCTTAAAGACCTCCAAGGAGGGAGACTCCATTGCACTCTGAGGAAGGAGTGTGTTCCACTGTCGAACAGCCCTTACTCTCAGGAAATTCTTCCTAATGTTGAGGTGGAATCTCTTTTCCTGGACCTTGCATTCATTGTTCTGGGTCCTGTTCTCTGGAGCAGCAGAAAACAAGCTTGCTCCCTGCTCAATATGACATCCTTTAAAATATTTAAACAGGGCTATCCTATCACCTCTTAACCTTCTCTTCTCCAGGCTAAACATCCCCAGCTCCCTGAGTCTTTCCTCATAGGGCAAGGTTTCCAGACCCTTCACCATTTTAGTCGTCCTCCTTTGGACACATGGCTCCAGTTTCTCAATGTCCTTTTTGAATTATGGTGCCCAGAACTGGACACAGGATTATTCCAGGTGGGGCCTGACCAGAGCAGAATACAGTGGCACTATTACTTCTCTCGATCTAAACTCTGTACTTTTATTGATGCAGCCTAAAATTGCATTGGCCTTTTTAGCTGCCGCATCGCACTGTTGACTCATGTTCAACTTGTGGTCTCCTTGGACTCCCAGATCCCTTTCACACGTAGTTTCATTCAGCCAGGTGTCCCTCATCCTATATCTGTGCATTTCATTTTGTTGGCCCTCTTCTGGACATGCTGGATTATTTCAGGTGAGGACTGACCAAGGCACAACAGTGGCATATGGCTTCATCAGATGGGATTTGTAGTCCTGCTGGAGATCTACCTGGTCAGAGCCAGAGAGGCCTTGTTCCTTAGGCCTTTGTAAAACTTTCCCCTCTGAAGCATCTGGGAGGCTCTCGCCCACCTGTGACATAGACCGCCATTAAAATGTAGCTGTACCTCCTCTCCATTTAACCCTTTGTTACCTGGAAAGAAGGACCTGACCGAGGGAGGGACTCCCCTTGAGCACACCTTTGCACAAGACTCTGCACAACACAACCACAATACAACCACCTGCTGGAAAGTGTTGATAAGAGAGGCTCCCACAATGGAGGGCCCCCAGCATGGCTGCGCACATGGCCCCACGGCCCCACGCAATGCTCCAAACGTAGCTGCGTGTCCTCCCTGTGGGGCCAAGGGATCTGCGACTGCCTTTGTAGAGGCCCCCAGAGAGGCTGCCCCATCCCCTTCCATCCCCTCCATCTTTACCTGCTCCATCTTGAGGAGGAAGGCGTCAATGAAGCCCTGAGGGGCCTCTGGATGTGGGACCTCCTTCTTCACCCTCCTTGAGATGAAGTGCCTCAGTTCGCTGGTATTCCTAAATATTGTCTGGTGAGACCCTGGAAGGTAATCCAGGACCGATGGGAAAACGTTGTATAGCTGGGGTGGGGGTGGGGGTGGGGAAGAGAGAGACAAGGAGAAGCTTGTGAGTACCTGGGCCTCAGGTGCACGGCTGTGCATGCGTCATTCCCTGCCCTTGGTTTTCCTTTCGTTCCCACGGTCCCTCTTTTCCTAGCAAAGACCACTTTCGGGTGAACCATCACAACCCACCATTGGCTGAAGACCCCCTTCTCTTGGTGGGGTCCAAAATGTGTTGGCCCCCTTTTTGATGGCTCACTAGCAGGACCCATTTGGGGCTCCCTTCCTGGGGTCTGGGGGCTTCCTGCAAAGAAGGCTCACAGACGGCTTTGGGGGCAGAGGTTGCCCATGAGAGAAAGCAGAGGCTGCCCAGTGCCATGAAGGGGGCAGCCGTAAGGGGCGTCAGTGGTGGCCTTCCCCTCCTCATATGGACGTGTCACCCCACCAAGAAGAGGGACACTGGCCTCCGCTGGCCCCACAACATGCAACACACACAGAGTGGGGGTCTTTCTCTGCTGCTGGACCCTGGGGAAAGTGGCCTCCAGTGTCTGGACAGCCTCCCTGCGGCCGCCAGCAAGGAGCTGTTAAAATATATTTCTAATTTGTATGGGAAATGTTCAGATGTGTCAATGGTTAACTAAAGTTTAAAATGGTTTCTGTCGAAGGCCAGAAAGCCTAGGCCTGGAAGAACAAGTCTTCAAGGACATTTGCTGAGACATAATATAAACAAATGTATTATTGTTATGGTCTTGTGTAGTATGGTGACTTCATGGGAAAGAGGTGTGTCCACTTGGTGGGAAGGTTGATCTTTTGAGAGAACAAAGACTGATGTCACATTCAAGCTTCTATCATGGACTCTGAAAGAGTATAGATGTATAGTAGCCTGCTGTAAAGTGTAAATAGCAACAAAGTCAATAAACCCTCATTTGAGTGAAAATCTGTGTGGAAGTTACTTTGTTCCTGAGTAGCTAAGAAGACTGCATCTGTTCCAGTTGGTACCAGTTCAAACCACCGGCAGCACGAGACATCAACCATCCCAAAGATCTTTTTCTCTAACAAGTGGTAGCAGAGGATGGTTGCCGAGATGGTTGCCAGGATGGTTTGCCTGAGGATGGTTCCCAAGATGGTCTTCTGGAGGGTCTGCTGTTGCTGATGTTCCTGTTCCACTGAGAGTCTGCTGTGGAGTTTTTCTTCCAGCTGTAAGTTTGCTCTGTGTTGTTCATCTGTCCTGTGCCAGGAGGCAAATGGGAAGATAACAGTGTTTGTTGGACATTCTGCTGGGACTCTTGGCTGTTTTGCCGTTTGCTTTGAGTCATGGAGGCAGCAGTAAGATTTCCCAAGCTAAACAACAATTACAGCTCTTGGGCTGTTTACACAGAAGCGCTGTTGGTCCGTGAGGGTCTCTGGCGTGTGGTGGAACAAGGTCCTACTGATGCTACACGTGCTGATGATTCGAGGGCACAAGCTACAATTTTACTCACTGTTGAGCCTAACCAGATTAATCATGTGAGGCTTAAGACTAGTGCTAAAGCTGTCTGGGATACTCTGAAGAATGTGCATGAAAATAGCACTGCCTTGTCCAGCATGCTCTGTTGCAAAAGGTTATATGCATCCAAGATGCAAAATAACCAGGATCCTGAGAAGCATTTAGAGGAAATGCACGACCTGTTTGCACAAGTGCAGCTGAGAGGTGTCACCTTGCCTGAGGAGCAAAAGGCGTACATCTTGCTTGGGAGTTTGTCCCAAGACTATGAGCACATCTTGCATAGTTTTCAAGGGATGGCTGAAGACCAGATGACTGCTGAGTTGGTGTCTGCGCGCGTCTTGGAAGAGAGCCAGCGACGGAAGTCTGAAGGGCTCCAGAGGCAGCAGCGACAGATACCAAAGGTCTTCAACTCACCGGAGGTTGTGGAGAATGGCCAGCAGGAGAAGGCTGCAGTGTCCAAGTCTTGTTTTTATTGTAAGAAGCCAGGGCATGTCCAAAAGAACTGTTGGAAGTTTGCAGCATCAAAGAAGCAGGGAAAAGGTGCAAGTTCCAGGAGTGGAGCGGCAGTTGTGGCTGGGGACAATGATTGTAAAGCCCATCAAGCAGCCACAGTGAGTTCAGTCTGGATGCTGGATTCTGGGGCTTCTAACCATATGTGAAATGACAATAAGTTCCTGAAAACTAAGTCTGTGTCAAATGTTCAGTCTGTTGCAATCAAAGCACTCCCTGGAACAGTTGGCCATCTAGCCTCTGTTTAAAGACCTCTAAGGAAGGAGACTCCACTACACTCTGGGTAAGGAGTGTCTTCCACTGTCGAACAGCCCTGACTCTCAGGAAGTTCCTCCTAATGTTGAGCTGGAATCTCTTTTCCTGGAGCTTGCATCCATTGCTCCATTGTCTCTTATTCTCTAGAGCAGCAGAAAACAAACTCCCTCCCTCCTCAAGATGGCTCCTTTTCATCTTGGAGAGAAGTGACCACTGGGGTGTCCAGTGGGGCTCAGTCCTGGGCCCAGTGCTATTCAACATCTTTATCATCAAAATTCAAAATGACCTGAATAGACTAGAAAGCTGGGCCAAAGCTAACAAAATGAAATTCAACATGGAGAAATGTAAGGTACTGCACTTAGGGCAGAAAAATAAAATGCACAGATATAGGATTATGGGGGACATCTGGCTGAACGAGAGACTTATTCATGTGAAAGGGATCTGGGAGTCCAAGGAGACTATAATCATAGAATCATAGAATCATAGAATCATAGAATCATAGAGTTGGAAGAGACCACTAGGGCCATCCAGTCCAACCCCCTGCCATGCAGGAAATCCAATTCAAAGCATCCCTGACAGATGGCCATCCAGCCTCTGTTTAAAGACCTCCAAGGAAGGAGACTCTATCACCCTCCGAGGGAGTGCATTCCACTGTCGAACAGCCCTTACTGTCAGGAAGTTCCTCCTAATGTTCAGGTGGAATCTCTTTTCCTGTAGCTTGCATCCATTGTTCCGGGTCCTGTTCTCTGGAGCAGCAGAAAACAAGCTTGCTCCCTCCTCAATATGACATCCTTTCAAATATTTAAACAGGGCTATCATATCACCTCTTAACCTTCTTTTCTCCAGGCTAAACATCCCCAGCTCCCTAAGTCGTTCCTCATAGGGCATGGTTTCCAGACCCTTCACCATTTTTGTCGCCCTCCTTTGGACACGCTCCAGTTTCTCAATGTCCTTTCTGAATTGTGGTGCCCAGAACTGGACACAGTATTCCAGGTGGGGCCTGACCAAAGCAGAATACAGTGGCACTATTACTTCTCTTGATCTAGACACTATACTTCTATTGATGCAGCCTAAAATAGCATTGGCCTTTTTAGCTGCCGCATCACACTGTTGACTCATGTTCAACTTGTGGTCTACTTGGACTCCTAGATCCCTTTCACACGTAGTTTCATTCAGCCAGGTGTCACCCATCCTATATCTGTGCATTTTATTTTTCCGCCCTAAGTGCAATACCTTACATTTCTCTGTGTTGAATTTCATTTTGTTAGCTTTGGCCCAGCTTTCTAGTCTATTCAGGTCATTTTGAATCTTGATCCTGTCCTCTGGGGTATTAGCTATTCCCCCTAATTTGGTGTCATCTGCAAATTTGATAAGTATGCTCCCAATTCTGTCATCCAGGTCATTGATAAAGATGTTGAATAGCACTGGGCCCAGGACAGAGCCCTGTGGGACCCCACTGGTCACTTCTCTCCAGGCTGAAAAAGAGCCATTGCTGAGCACCCTTTGGGTTCGGCCGGTCAACCAATTACAGATCCATTTAACAATTCCTTTGTCTAGCCCACATTTTACAAGCTTCTTTGCAAGAATGTCATGGGGAACCTTGTCAAAGGCCTTACTGAAATCAAGATATACTATATCCACAGCATTCCCTTCATCTACCAAGCTGGTAATTTTGTCAAAGAAAGAGATTAGATTTGTCTGGCATGACTTGTTTCTCTGAAACCCATGTTGACTTTTTGTGATGATGGCATTGCCTTCTAGATGTTCAGAGACTCTCTGTTTAATGATCTGCTCCAGAATCTTTCCTGGGATTGAGGTCAGACTAACTGGAGGATCCTTGTTGGGATCCTCTTTCTTCCCCTTTTTGAAGATGGGGACAACGTTTGCCCTCCTCCAGTCTGCTGGGATCTCTCCTGTTCTCCAGGAGTTTTCAAAGATTATTGCCAATGGCTCCGATATTACATTTGCCAGTTCTTTTAATACCCTTGGATGGAGTTCATCTGGTCCCGGAGACTTAAATTCATTTAGATTAACAAGGTTTTCCTCTACTATCTCTTTACTTATTCTGTCCTCTGCTCCATTATCCTCAGGTTGAGCCCCTTTGCCTTTTCTGGGAAGACGGAGGCAAAGAAGGTGTTGAGTACTTCTGCCTTTTCTCTATCTCCTGTTAGCATTTTGCCATCT
The DNA here is from genome assembly GCA_023333645.1 of Sceloporus occidentalis. NCBI lineage: Eukaryota > Metazoa > Chordata > Lepidosauria > Squamata > Phrynosomatidae > Sceloporus > Sceloporus occidentalis. The sequence goes on along the minus strand of JALMGF010000417.1, from coordinate 300,005 downwards.
TCTCCATTCAGTGACCCTACCGTTTCCTTCTTCTTCCTTTTGCTGCGGACATATCCGAAAAAGCCCTTTTTATTGTTCTTAACCTCTCTAGCAAGCCTGAGTTCATTCTGCGCTTTAGCTTTTCTGACTTTACCCTACAAATGCCTGCTATTTCTTTGAATTCCTTTTTTGTGATTTCCCCCTTTTTCCATTTCTTATACATGTTCCGTTTCAAACTTAGCTCAGTTGAAAAAGTTGAACTTGAGTCAACAGTGCGATGTGGCAGCTAAAAAGGCCAATGCGATTTTAGGCTGCATCAATAAAAGTATAGTGACTAGTTCAAGGGAACTATTAGTGCCACTGTATTCTGCTTTGGTCAGGCCCCACCTGGAATATTGTGTCCAGTTCTGGACACCACAATTTAAAAAGGATGTTGAAAAAATGGAATGTGTCCAAAGGAGGGCAACTAAAATGGTGAAAGGTCTGGAAACCCTGTCCTATGAGGAACGATTTAAGGAGTTGGGGATGTTTAGCCTGGAGAAGAGAAGGTTAAGAGGTGATATGAATGCCCTGTTTAAATACTTGAAGGGACGTCAAATTGAGGAGGGAACAAGCTTGTTTTCTGCTGCTCCAGAGACTAGGACCCAGAGCAATGGATGAAAGGTCCAGGAAAAGAGATTCCAGCTCAACATTAGGAGGAACTTCCTGAGAGTCAGGGCTGTTTGACAGTGGAACACACTCCTTATTCAGAGTGTAGTGGAGTCTCCTTCCTTGGAGGTCTTTAAGCAGAGGCTGGATGGCCATCTGTTGGGGATGCTTTGATTGAGATTTCCTGCATGGCAGAATGGGGTTGGACTGGATGGCCCTTGTGGTCTCTTCCAATTCTATGATTCTGTGATTCTATATCCCTTCAAATATTTAAACAGGGCTATCATATCACCTCTTATCCTATATCCATTTCATATTTCCACCCTATGTGCAGCTGAATTTCACTTTGTTAGCTCATTGGGGGGCTGGATCTGTTCTCATTGCACCCCTTCTCCTGTGGCTTTTCCCACCTGGGCAGTGGGGGGCAACACCCTCCTGGCCCATAGACCCACCCACCCACTGACCTGTGGCTCCCCCCGTGGCATCCCCAGAACATGCCTTGGTCATGGTGGACGACTGGAGCCGGGCGTTCTCCTCCAGAAGGTGAAGGAACCTCAGGAACTCCTGGTCTTCATAATGAAAGCGGCTGCCGAAGGCGACTGCACAGAGGATGTTGGTGGTCACCTGGCTGAGAAGGAGCGAGGGGTCCAAGGGCCTTCCTGGCAGGGAGACAAAGCGGGAGCAGAGCAGCTGGAGGGCAGGGATGCCGAGGGCATGCCAAGTGACCCCCAGCCAAGAAGAGAGGGCCCTGGATGGTTGCTATGTCTTTGTGGGTCAGCTAGGCTGACCTGACAGCCCCCCTCCCTGTTGATGGGAGGCAGGGAAGGCCCCGGGGCATTGCCCCCTTGACTTGCCCCTCACCCACTGCTTTCCTGGAGGTCTCTCCACTGGGCAGGACTCAGAGCCTGGCCCCAGAGGCCATTGCCACGCGCTGGGTGGCCTTTGTGGGGCCATGCCTGGCGATGGGGTGGGGTGGATGTGGCTCTGAGGAGGGGTCCCCTTCTCTTGCTTGGAGGACCCTTCCCAAGCCCCCTTGCCCCAAGCATGGCAGCCACAGGGAGCCCTTTGCCCCAGTGCAACTGTTGCCCTGCCATGCAGCACTTGTGGCCAAAGGATTCCAGCGAGCCAGCCTTTTGGGATGGGGCCACCGGGCGCCTCCTCCATCCCCTTACCCTTCATGCTCCAGAGCCTCTCCACCAGGAACCTGGCCTCCTCCTGGATCCTCTCCTCCGTCCATTTCTCCAAATTGCGCAGCGTAGCAGTGGCAAACTGACGGAGCTGCCTCCATGTCTCCCCGTTGCTGAACCCGATGCCTGGGGCCAAGAGGAAGGAAGGCTGCTGGTGGCCATGAGCCCATGGAAGCCACAGCCATGTCCCACGCACACATGCCTCCCACTTGGCACTGTTGCCCCACAGCTGCTGCTGTCCCATGGATATCCTGGTCCCCCTCCACCCGCCTCCCACATTGCAAGGGCCCCATTGCTGGCCCAACTCAGGGAAGGGCCTGTGGAGAAAGAGCCCCAAAAGAGTATCTCTGTTTAAATGCTAGACCAGTGAAAACCAAGGCTGCTCCTGCTGCTGCTGCAATGCACTATGTTCCGACATAAGATGAAACCCGAAAAGAAAGAGACCCCCCCCTGGCCAAAATGCCAGAGCCTGGACCACACAAAGAACAACGTTTGGCTTCTGTTGGTCTGTTGCTGCAAACATGGAAAGAAGAAACCAGATGGGTCTGGCTGGCCAGTTTGGGCAACTGGTGACTTTCACCCCATGAGGACAAAACTGGAGCTACCAAGGATTTGGTAACCCAAGCCCAGGATTGCTTACAAGGGGAAAGATCTTTGTTTGAGAGACCCAAAGTGCACTGAGCGCATCCCAAATAAAGAGGCACAGGCCATGAGAAGTCAGCACTGCGCAAATGATTGCTCTGAACACCCTTCACTGGATGTCTAGCAGCGTTTACAGCAGACTTATTGGCAGGCATCAAAAAGCGCTTATGGCAGCACTGAACTTCAACAGGGAGAAATGTTAGGTACTCGACTTAGGGCGGAAAAATGAAATGCACAGATATAGGATTATGGGGGACACCTGGCTTAAGGAGACTTCTATGTCTGAAAGGGATCTAGGAGTCCAAGGAGACCACAAGTTGAACATGAGTCAACAGTGTCATGCGGCAGCTAACAAGGTCAATGCAATTTTAGGCTGCATCAGTAAAAATATAGTGTCTAAATCAAGAGAAGTAATAGTGCCACTATATTCTGCTTTGGTCAGGCCCCATCTGGAATACTGTGTCCAGTTCTGGGCACTACCATTAAAAAGGATGTGGAGAAACTGGAGCATGTACAAAGGCCACCAAAATGTTGGAAGTTCTGGGAAGCCATAAAGCCCTCTGAGGAGAGAATTAGGGAACTGGGGATGTTTAGCCTGGAGAAAAGAAGGTTTAAAGGTGACATGAAGCCCTGTTTAAATATTTGAAGGGATGTCATATTGAGGAGGGAGCAAGATGGTTTTCTGATGCTCCAGAGAACAGGACCCAATGGAGCAATGGATGCAAGCTGTTTGACAGAGGAACACACTCCCTTGAAAAACAGTGGAGTCTCTTTCTTTGGAGGTCTTTAAGCAGAGGCTGGATGGCCATCTGTCAATGGGGATGCTTTGATTGAGAGTTCCTGCATGGCAGAAGAAGGGGGCTGGCCTGGGTCAGGGCCCTTGGGTCCTCTTCTAACTCTAGGATTGTGAACTAGCAAAGATCCTAAAATGCAAAGATATACAACTGAGCACAAAAGTCAGAATCATGCAAACCATGGTATTCCCTATTCCAATGGATGGATGTGAGAGCTGGAGAGTCAAGAAAGAAGATAGGAAGAAAATCAATTCATTTGAGATGATGGGGGGCTGGAGAAGAGTGCTGAGGATCCTATGGACAACAGCCAAAAGGACAAACCAATGGGTCCTAGAGCAGCTCAAGCCAGAATCCTCCCTGGAAGAAGCCAAGATGACCAGACTGAGGCCATGGGAGCTCCCCTCTGGACTCTGCCCTGGGCCTGTCCCCCTCCTCCTCCATGGACCTTCTGGAGTCAAACCTGTCCCGCCGGCCATTTTGTCCAGGATGGGGGTCATTCCTCTGGTACCAAAGTCCTCCCCTCGGTCCAGCAGGGCCTCCCTGACCACCTCCTGCCCATAGAGCACCACAGCCCTCTGGGAGCCCAGGTGGACGGTGAACACCGGCCCGAAAGTCCGGCTGAGCTGCAAAGGGGGAAACACAGCGGGGAGGGCAGGGGTCAGTGGATGGAGAGACGGATGGATGGCTGGGAACTGCTCACAGGCACCAGATGTGCAGGACCCCCAGCTGCCTGCACTTTCTCTAGGGCAACGAGGAGGACATTGCTCCAGCCATACCCAGCCATTTCATGTGGGTTGGGGGTGAGGGGTATATAGGCAGCCCCTCCATCCCCTCTCCTTCCCACGATGGTCCGCTGGGCCTTCAGGAATTTCCCACCCTCAGGCTTCCTGGGCCCCCTCCCCAAACCCACCCACAGCAAACATTCTCCCCCCCCCCCCAGTTTGGCATGTGCGACCCCCTCCCAGCCCTTGCAGCCTTGCATCCCCACTCAAGCTGATCCTTTGCCTTTTCCTCCCTTATGGCTTTTCCAAGGGAAAGGAGGGAGGAAGAAGGGAATGAAAGGCAGGCTATAAAAGGAAGGAAGGGAGGGAGGGAAGGAAGGGAGGTAGGGAGGGGACAGGGACGTAGCCAAGGGGGGGTTCTTGGGGTCCAGACTCCCCCCCTTCCGTTTGATAAAATGAATGGTGTGTGCTGCTGCTGCGCCGCCGCACCCAAGCCCCAGTATAATGGTGGCACTTAGTCTGGACCCCCCTTCCCAAAATCCTGGCTACATCCCTGGAGGGGAGAAGATGAGGATCCCCTCTGAATCCCCAACATAAACCAGGAGCTCTGTGTGTAGAGTACCCATGCGCACATGCTGTTGCCTACTCACCTCCTCCACAGATTTGGGGAAGTTCTTGGTATCCACCTGCAAAATATTCCCAAGGAAGGGCAGCGGCCGGGGGCCTGGAGGGAGGCGGGGGCCCCCAGACCCATTTCGCCAGCCTGAAAGGAGAGAGGGGCAGGTAGGCCAGAGCAGGGGAGAAGAGCCCAGCAGCCCCCCAACTCACAAACACTGTAGGGCTCCATGGAAATGGCAGGAAGGGGGGCCCACTGGCCCCAGGAGTGAGGGGCAGCTACCCCACCAGCTGCCCAGTCAGGTCTTTTGAGGGGAGCCAGAGGGACTGTTGGGGCACACAGACAGCCTGAGGCTCACCCCGGGCATCACTAGGGGGCAGCCTAAGGGGGGGTGGCCCCACCGCTCCCCAAACATCTGCCTTTGGCCAGAAACAGTCTCTGGGGTTCACCTGCACCCCCTTAAAATGGTGGGAGAGATGGCGAGAGCGGGGCGAGGCTCGGCGGGAGGAGAAACAAGAGGCCTTTTAATATGCTTTTTAAAATATTAAATTTTAAATAAAAATAATTCTTTCAAATTCTTTTTCCGTTTTCTTTTAAAATATCACATCTAAGCAAATTTTCACTTTACGCACATGAAGACGTACATAGAATCCTAGAGTTGGAAGAGCCCCAAGAAGGGCCCTGGTCCAGTCCAGCTCCCTTCTTCTGCCATGCAGGAACTCTCAATCAAAGCAGCCCCATTGACAGATGGACATCCAGCCTCTGTTTAAAGACCTCCAAAGAAAGAGACTCCACTATTTTTCAAGGGAGTGTTCCTCTGTCAAACAGCCTTTACTGTCAGTAAGTTCATTCCTCCTAATGTTGAGCTGGAATCTCTTTTCTGGGAGCTTGCATCCATTGTTATGTGTTCTAGTCTCTGGAGCAGCAGAAAACAAGCTTGCTCCATCCTCCCCTTCAAATGCTTAAACAGGGCTCTCATATCACCTCTTAACCATCTCTTCTCCAGGCTAAACGCACCCAGCTCCCTAAACCACTACTCACAGACCTAAAAGGTCTTCCTAATGTTGAGCTGGAATCTCTTTTCCTGCAGTTTGCAACCATGGTTCTGTGTTCTAGTCTCTGGAACAGCAGAAAACAAGTTTGCTCCCTCCTCAATGTGACATCCCTTTAAGTATTTAAACAGGGCTCTCGTATCACTTCTCTTCTCCAGAAAGTCCACAAAGCATGAGGTCTGGATCTCTCATCAACCAACCCCAGGCTAAACAGACCCAGATCTCTAAGTCTCTCCTCTCGGGGCTTTGTGGTTTCCAGACCCTTCACCATTTTGGTGACCCTCCTCTGGACACATGGCTCCAGCTTCTCAACCTCCCTTTTGAATTGCGATGCCCAGAACTGGACACAGGATAATTCCAGCTGAGGCCTGACCAAGGTAGAATGGAATAGCATTGCGTTTAGGCTGCGCACATGATATTGAAATTTAAAGGTATAATTTTAAAGTGGTTGGTTGTTTATATTATGTTGCCGTAACATATGGTGATCGATGGGTATTCAGATGTACAAGTAACGTGGGTTCAAAGCACATGAAGAAGGGCTCTGGGTGGCATGGGGTGGGAGGAGGAAGAGGAGGCCAATGGGGGGTGGAGGGCAACCCTGGGGGGGGGGGGACACTGGGCTCCCAGTATCAACAACAGCCCCCTCACATGCATCCCCCCCCCAGTCAGACCAAAGAGAGAAGGGGGGCACAGGCCCTGACCCCCCAGGCCTCCTGCCCCTCTTCTAGTGCCCCGCCCCCTGGGCATAGTCCAGAAATCCAGGGGTCTATGTGGAACCAATGCCCTCCTTCCCTCCTTTTGGGGAGGGGGACCAGGGTTCACTTGGACCAAGAAGTAAGCCAACCTTGCAGGGACAGCACTGGCAGGACCTTGGGCACGGCAGCTGGTCAAAGGAGTCTGTGCAGAGCAGGAGGTGGGAAGGGAGCAGCTATAGCTCTTGGGGGGCAAAGGGGGGTGAGGGGGAAATCCAGAGAGGGAGAGAGAGAGAGAGAGAGAGAGAGAGGCGGGGGGGGGGGTTCCGTCTCACCTTGGTGCACCAGAGCCGTGGTTGCCCTCCTTGCCCGCTGCATCCTCAGTCCCAACTAGGTCCCAGGCGGCTGGGAGCGGCTCCTGGGTGGGAGGCAAAGGGCCCTCAGGGTCTGTAGGTCAGCAGCCTTTGCTGGTGGCCAGGTGCCCCCCTTCCCCCTATCCAGGCCCAATGCTGCCTTTCTGGTTCCTGCATCAGCTGAGCAATCTCTGCAGGAATCCTGGCAATGCTGCCTCCCATATTACCTGCCAGACCAGCTCCAGTCCTGAGTGAATTGGACAAAGGGATCCAGAGTGGGGTTGGGTGGGTGAGGAGGCCTAAAATCTGGCCGAAATCACTGGGGGACGGGGGGCGGTGCAGTGTCCCCCTTTTCTGGCCTAGAGAGGTGGTGGGGGTCTCCTTCTCTGGGCATCCCCAAAAGAGGCTGGTCCATCATAGGCAGGGGGGGGCTAGTTGGATCCAAAGGCCCCTGGGGACCCCCTCTAAGTCTCCTGTGTTGCTGCCCCTTATGCCTCGGTTGCTCAGAGGGGCCCAGGATTTGTGGGGTGCCTCTGCCTCTTTGCTGCTGTGATGCACAGGCCACACATGGGCCCCTTCTTGCTCTGCAGCTTGGTCTCCAGGCTGTTTATGTGCAGAAATGCAGCTCCGTCCGAAAAAACCCACTTTAGGACCTTGTGTACCTGGACTGAGAAAGGTTTATGCTGGGAAGGAAGGAGGGAGGGAAAGCTCAGGCCACAGAAGAGGCGCTTGCATTTAGCACTGGGCAAGGACCCTGCAGCAACTCCAGTTTAGAGAATGACCCCAAGTGGTTCTGTTCCTTTTTGCCTTTCTTTCCTGGAGAGAGACAATGTGTCCTTCTCCAGTCCTTTGGCACCTCATCTATGCTCCAAGATTCCTCAAAAATGACGGCAAAGTATTCAGAGAACACACCACCAAGTTCCTTGCAGTGGTTTCCAACCTGTGGGTCGGGACCCCTTCAGGGGTCAAATGACCCTTTCACAGGGGTTGCCTAAGGCCATTGGAAAACACATATTTGCACATAGCAATGAAAATAATTGAGGCAGCAGCGTCTTCCACTGTCTAACAACAATTAGTGGCAGTCCTACAAAACAAGGCAGCTAAATTGTTTTGCTAAAGACCTCTGATCTGGTGTAACTCCCTTAAAGCTTTTTAAAAAATATATTGTTAAACACTACATAGAATATACAAAATCAACGACATCTCATCATACGTAAATCTACCTACATATATACGAATAACTATTCTTACATTTTATTTTAAAGACCTATCTACAATAAACTATTATCTTAAAAATCATAGTTAAGTCTTTATAATTCCTGAATTCAGCCTACTTTCTTATCTTATCTATCCCATCACATATTCCCCCTTGTTCCCATTTCCTTCCTTCCTTCCTTCCCTTCATTTCATTCTCTCTTCTCCTTCTTCCATTCCTTTCTTCTCTCATCCATTCTTCCCAATTCATTTTAATTTCTTCTCTTCTAAACCCGGCCTTTCCTTCTTAACCTCACTTACACTAATATTCTTTTACTTAATTTTCTCCCTTAAACTCCCTTAAAGCTGACCACCAAGGGGCACAAAGCCCCCATGAGAACGGAAGGTCAGAGGCCAAGAAACTTGGAGCAGCCACCCTGGCGGTCACTTCCTCCCTTCCTTTGTGGCTGGCCACTTCAGCAACCAATGAGTTCTCCTTAAGAATTCTGTGGGGATGTGGGTTGTTATCCTTCCAGCCCCCTCCTTCCCCAACACACCAGGAGGCAACGCCGCCCCCTCGCACTCGGCCCATGCGGAGGGCAAAGGGGTCCTTCTGCCTCCTGTCTGTCCCCCAACGGTCACTCACTCCCCTCTGGAGCCACTAAACATCTTCACAGCATAAGCCACCTCTCACACTCAGAGCTCTTCCCAAAGGCCAACACTGGACTGGCACTCTGTGGGGCATCTGCTTACCAAAGGGGTGGGGTGGGGTGGGGGGCTGAACAACAACAAGAAATTCATGGGGAGTTTTTAAACTGTAAGAGCCAGTCTTTTATTCACAACATTTCTCTTGCAAAACACTTGTATGGGTACAGCACCCAAACAATCCAATGTAGGTTCAAAAGGAATCTCCCCCCTCTCCATCTACATGCTGGTGGCGTCCAGCAGCCAGGCAAGGTGTTTCCAAGTTTCCTGTCCTGTGGTGGGACGGGGGGTTGTGCATGTGCCTCGCCACTTCTGGAGGGGTGGTGCACCATCTGGTTGCCACAGGGGTCCTCCGTCAAGCAGGACTTGTGGGGGCGGAGGAGGGACTCCACAGGAAGCCCCAAGCCAAAAAGAGGAGACAGAGGAGGGTCCACATGAGTGACTGTGTGTGAGAAAGAGTAACGCACTTGCCCCCACTCCTGGTCATGGAAAGGCTGGGCCCAGCAGAGTGTCTTTGGCTGGCCATACTCCTTTCCTCCAAGGGCGGCCAGCGTCCTCCGTCCCATCAAGAAAAGCTCCATCCCTCCACAAACTGCCCATCCCTGGAGGGCAGGGGATGGATGCTGCGGGGCCACAGCAGAGGAAGGACTGGCCCATGCCCTCAGTCCTCCTGGGCAAAGTCAAAGGGTTCAAATGCTTGGCGGAAGTCTTGGGCAGCCGCCGCTTCCTCCTCCCGCCCGGCCTGGCAGCTCCGCCAATCGGCCCGGGCGGGCATCCTCAGAATGGCCTCACTGGCCAGCACCTCTCTGGAGGAAAGTGGGTGTTGGGGGAGGGAGACAAGGCAGGGGTCAGTCACACAGACCCCAACTCTCCCCAAAGGCTTCCTGGCTGGGCATCCCACCTCCCCCGCAAAGGGACATGGCTGATGATGTGTTGGGAAGACAAGGTGGACAGGTGGGAAGGCAGTGCCTGAAAGCCCAAGGGGGAAAGTGGAGAGCCAAAGACCATGGGAGGGGAAGGGAGGAGATGAGCCCCCCACCCCACACAACTCTTCCACCCTCACAGCCAGGCACTCTCTGCCACAGGGCTGGGAGCAGAGGGTATCTATTCCCCAGATAAACAAACTCCACACAAACTGAATGGCAAACCTTCCGAACTGCAGGGGGAAGTTCTTCCCAATCCGATGGAAGAGCTTCTCTCCGTTATCCAGCTCCACATAAAAATATGGTGTCCCTGGCTGAACAATCTGCAGAAACAAAATAAGGAGGCCTATTTCTATGGTTGAGAATTCCCTCCAGTTCACCCGAAAAGGGCTGGAGGGCAGTGAGAAGGTGAACAAGAACACCCCCCCTGGCCAGCCACATGGGCTTTATGTGGAGCAATCTCTGAGGTCTCACATCCACACACCCATACCGGAAGAGGAGGTGGTCCTGCTCTCTCTGACAGCCCCCCCCTCAAAAAAAGCTAAGGGAGCCCTGAAGGTGTGAGAGGAGAAGCGGAGAGGAGGGACTGGAAGGACCAGCCCCTCAGGGCAAGCTCAGGGGGCTTCCCTTGTTCCTACAGGACCGGGGTGGCCTGGGGGCTAAGGCACAAAGAGAGGACATCCGCCTCCACGCTTCCAATCCCTGCATGGGATCCCCCAGGATTAGGGATTCCTCCCAAGGATGGGTCTGAGGCACATACAGAGGGGGCAGGAAGCAGCAGAGGGTCTGATCAGCATGCTCTGCCCAGGGAACAGAGGACATGGGGCCTGAGGGGCCTCACTGGAACAGCCTCTGCCTGCAGAGCTGCTTTCCCCACATGGGTCCAAAGACCACCAGCCTGAACCACCCCCACCCCCCCGGACAGAAAGGCTGGGCTGGGCCAGAAGTGGGTCTAGCAAAGCCAGCTGCCCCCCATGACCCCTGACCAGGGCAGAGGAGTCCAGCAGCCCCCTGTCTGAAGGTGGCAGCCCAACCCAGGGCTTAGTAGGGGAAGTTCAGGAGGGTTGCTGCTTCAGCCAAAACAGTGAGAAAGGCAAATTCTTCTCTCTGCTCTTGGTGCCAGGGAGCATCTACAGAAACAGTTCCTCAGATCGGGCCACTGGGAACATAAGCAGAGCTGTGTGGGAAGGAGGCACCACTGAGAAGTATGCGATGGACAAAGAGGACCCTGACCAAGCACCCTTCTAAAAGGACTGCAGCGTGACTGGCTGTATGAAAAGCAAACAAAGGCAGGGGCTTTCCTGGTTGGGAGGTGCAGCTGCTAGTCACAAAACTGCAGGGAAGCCTTTGAGGGAGGGAAGGAGGGAGGAAGCTCCCCAGGGCCCAAACGTGGGGTGAAGGAAGCCAGATCGGCTCCTGCCACTGACCTGCTTAAGGGAAGAATGTTCCGGGATCTCTAGCAACTCGATCTGCTGTTCTTCGGCTTGGACGATGAAGGCTTCCTTAATGTCTTCTGTCAAACAGCTCTGCTGGGGGACTGGGACCACCTGGAGGGTGTTTTTGCAGCACTTGACAGTTAACAAAGGGGCACCAAAGCCATGGAGGCAAGTGAAAAGTTCTGCCTCGTTCCATCCTCCTCCCTCCGAAAGCCAAAAGCACATCACGGGGGCTGAAAACCCCTCAGCAAACCTCTTCATCATGGCAAAAGGCAAACACCTTGCTTGCAGGCTTAAACTTATGAACTTTTTTTTTTTGGGGGGGGGGACCAACATCACCACCCCCAAGGAAGGAAGGAAGGAAGGAAGGAAAATAATGCCTCCTCCCTGTAGGAGCAGAGCAACTGAGGAATCCTTTCTCTTCTGACCCTCAGTTTGCTCCCTCCCTGATGCTCTCTGTGGCAGCCAGGTGCCACCCAGACACTGCTTCTGGGTGGCCAAGGAGCAATGCCACAATTACACTGCCCCCACCCCAGAAAGACCCTGGCAGAAGCAGAGAACCAGTTTGCCTGGGAACAAAATGGGAAAGGGACAAGATGGGTGGAGGGTCCAGGGTCCTTCCATAACTGGCAGGCATTGGGGAGACTGTCTCCTCTCTGTCCCCTTTGCCAAGATCTGCCCAAGGAGAATAGAGAGGAATTGGGCAGCCAGAGCCACGCTGGCACCCAACCAGGAGCTGCCTCACCTGGAGCTGAAGGTGCTGACTCCGGTAGTTCCTCTCGTACACCACACACCTCTTCTCCCTGGCCCTGAAGAACTTCTGTAGGGCTGCCTTGTACTGGTTGACCTCTTCCACCACCTCCGAGGCCAGCTCCACCATTGACTGATAATGGCCAATGGGCAGAATGAGGACGTGGTCAGGGGTCAGGCCCCCTTTGGCCAGAGCCAAGTAGCACTGGGGGGAAAGAAACAAGGCAGTGCTCAGCCAGTCACCTTCCCCACAGCCCTCCCTGAGCCTACGGGAAAGCAGAGAACAGCAGTGAAGGGGCAAGGACATGGGATTAGACCCCTGTCTTTGGGAGGCTGCTGGCCTGGCTCCTGCTAGCCAGCTCACAAACATGAGGCCAAAAAGCAGGGCTCCTGAGACAATGATGGGATTCAGAGGCAGCATCAACGGATGACCCAAAGGGGAGAAGAGATCAGCTGACAGAAAGCCAGCCCTTTAAAGGGAGGAGAAGGAAATAGCCCTCAGGAGGGCCTCCTACCCTGACTGTGGATCAGGTCCAGGGAAGCTTTATTCCACCTGGACTGGAGGAGCTTGGGGCGCTGGACCTTCCTTCCACAGGGCCTTTTTGGGAGCCCAGAGAGGGGGTTCAGGGGCACCTCCCCCAACCCTAACCCTTCTGCACATTCTCCTTGAACCCTCAACAGCACAGTGCAGGAAAAGAGACTCACGTGGGTACCAATGCTGACCACCAGGTGCTTCTCCACTTCTGGGCTTGCCAGGCAAAACCAGCAGGCAGCTGTCGGCAAGGCTTTGGGATGTAATAGCACATTGACATTATGTGGAGGGTGGTGGCAGGCCGAGCCAGGAGCATCTCCTCCCAAGAAGAAGGGGCTCCGGGGAAGCCCAGCCAGCACCTCTTCTCTTGGGTCCTGCCCTTTTGCAGGCACCATCAGCACCTCCTGCTCCTTCCTAGAGCCACCAAAGTCCCCACACAAAGGCCCCGCTTCTGCTTTCTCTTCTTCTTCCTCTTCTCTAAAGCCCAGGCAGGAGAGGTGCCCTGTCCACCCTTGTCTCCAGCCAGGGATTTCACCGCTTTCAACACACTGACCTCTTTTTTCTCAGGTCCCAGCCAGCCCAATACTGCCCATGGGCTACCAAGGAATCCAGTTCCCTTCCCTTTCTCCAGGAGAGATGGCGGGGGAGAGATCAACCTGTTCCCCTCCACTTTTGTCCACAACCCAGGAAGGCTTCTGGGCCCAACAAAACAGCTGCAGAAGCAAATCCAGAACCCTCCACCAGAGTGTCACTGCTCCGCAGCCCATGCCTCACTGAGACTGTCAAAGGCACCTTCCTCCCCAGGAGATCAGACTGGTACTCACAGGGTTTGCCTGGGGGCCGTTTGGCCTGTCGGCCTCCTCTCCCTCCTTCTCCTTGTCGCTTTCTGCTTTTGGGCTTGCTGCTCAAATCGAAGAAAAACTGGGAAACTGGCTCATCCCCCTGACCACATACAGGAAAATGGAAGGAAGGGGGAAAAGAAAGAAACGGAAGGGAAGGGAAGGGAAGGAAGGCCTCTAGTTAGAAGCATCTGCGGCACAGGGAATTTGCCTTTCTCACTGTTTTGGCTGAAGCAGCAACCCTTCTGAACAACCCATACTAAGCCCTGCTCCAAAGGGGCTGAAACATGACCCCAAAGAGCCCCAGAGCAAAGGGGAGAAGAAACACTGTAATGCAGAGCACGCTGGCTTCCATTTGGGCAGGGAGGCAGCCTGCTCATCAGGGTTTCTGAGGAAATCTACAAAACTATCCCAATGCAATGCAATGTTGAAAAAGAGCTCTTATTATTAGTTGCACAAAAAGAGGGCAGTGGTAGTGGGGCAGCACACACCTCTGGTCAAAAATCGTGCCCCAATTCCATGCTCTTTATGAGAGTCCTTTATGGAAGGTGTGAGGCATCTGATGAGTTTGTGTGATCAGAGAGAACAGTAGTCCACGCAAAGAATAACTGAAAATTCAAGGACCATTAATAGCCCTGGTGGCCCCCGCCCCACCTGCCTCCTTGCCTCTTCACCTGCTTGTATGCCTCCTGCACCTGCCAGCCTCCCCCCACCTCCCCCCACCCCTGGCAGGCAACCATGAGAAAGTCACAGAATTCCTCCACTTTGCACCAGCCCCTCTGCCAGAGAAAAGCAGAGCAGGCCTTCCTCTTGCACAGAAAGAGATGGCTTAGAAAAGAGATACGCACGTGACCAACAAGGACTTCAAGCAAGTAAGAAACTGAAAATGGGAGCATGAAGTAGGTCTTCCCTTACCCTCACCCCCCAGAAAGGCCCACTGTCCCATCACTCCCCCAGCACCAGCATCTCTGCTGCGAACTACAGTAATTGGGCAAGCGCTGCCCTCTTCGGGAAACCTCTGGACAGGCCAGGGCCAGAGCCAGGGTGGGCTGGGATCAGGCATGAGGCTAGAGAAGGGCCTGGTCTCAGCAGCCTCCTCACGCCTCCGGCTCATTTGCCACAAAAGGAAGAGTAGGATATCTCTTTGCTTTAAAAGCACTCTTTTGCCCTAAGGCCAAGGTATAGAAAACCAGTGTGCATTGTTAAATCCAAAGTATTTGAATGAAATTTTAAAATTTAGTTATGGTCATTAAATTGGATTAGGAGTGGACTATTTAGGTTTGAGAGTGTCTGAGTTTCATGGCTTTTGCTGTGTTTATCTCCTCTCCTGCCCCTTCATCTTATTCCAGTCTTTCTAACAACTTCTTACTCAGCTCTTAAAATTCTTGACTGTCTATTATGCCCAAGACCTGCGCCAAATGGCTGATGTTTTCTCTCAGTATAAGATCTTCCTCTGATCCAAGGCAGCTATCCCACAAGCTGCTCCAGAGTGCAGTTTGGGAGAGACCACTTTCCATGCTCCAATACCCTGAAGAAAGAAGGGCTTCCATAACTGAACAAGGGGGCCAGCGCAGACCCTCTCCCTGCCCTCTCCCCCCAGTACCTTTGCACCTGACAGCAAGTGGGCCCCAATCTCTCTGCCCCCAGGCTGCCGGTAGGGGTTCTCTGTGACATCTTGAGGTTGCTTGACCAGTTCTGCTGAATCCATGGAAGCCATTGGAAGGATGTTGAATGCATAGAGGTACTGGAAGAAAGTAAATATTACAAGAGAAGAGAATCCATGAAAGCAGCAGGATGGGATGCCCTTTCCTGCTGTCCCAAAGGACAAAAGAGAAGGGTCCATGTGTCCCGGAGGGGGAGGCAGGTGGCTGCTGGCTAGCTAGGGAAGAATAACCTTGCCAAGCACTGGAGGTGAGGACAGATGAGGGGAAGCGCTCACCTCCTGGGACCAAAGGGTAGGACTCCAAAATACTGATCCCAAAGCCAAGCCAACTCACAAATGCCAGTTCAAATCAGAGAGGTAATCAGGGAGAGCCCATTCTTACCTTCCTCTGCTCTGTATTCCCCACGTTGGCGAGAGCAATGAATCGGCTGACATGCTGGGCAGTCTCCTGGAGGACAACATGGTTTCTGCAGGAGGCAACCAAGATGCATTTTGCAAGGACTGCAAAACGACAACACATACCAAGGATCACACTGTGAGAAATCCAGACTGAGCTTGGCTTCCTCTGGCTATTCATTCAACTCCATGGCAACAGAAATCAAAGGAACGTCCTCTAAAACTCTCTCCACATCTCAGGACTACTTTTCAGCAGTGGAGGGGACAGAGAAGCGGGGTGGCAGCTTGGAACAGTTGGTACAGTAAGCAGATATTAGAATCCCATGAACCTCGAGAAATCAGGCTGTCAACCAGGCCAGGCCTACAGGAAAATCTAGACACTAAAAGCTCCCAATTGTGGAAATGTCTGTCTCTGTGAAATTCTGCAATTGTCGTTGCCAGAACCAAGGGTGGCTCCTCCATTCCATTTTGACCCCAGTAGTTTGTCACATGAACCAAGATGGCAGCCTACCTGTGTCATCAGGGGCTAGCCTGAAGATAGAGCGCCCTCCCTCCATAACTGTCATTGGTGAGGGAGAGAATAGGCTGGCCCGGCTCCACCAGGGCTAGCCTGAAGAAGAAGAGCCCTCCCTTCAGTCCATCTGCCTTGGTCCAGGCCTCAGAGGAAGCAAAGAACTACTGGACCTGATCCCCTCCCCCCCTCACCATTCCCTTCTCCTTTTGTGTCATGTCTTTTAGATTGTAAGCCTGAGGGCAGGGAACCGTCTATTATCCCCTCTGTTGTAAACCGCTCGGATTCCCAGTGATTGGGCGGTATATAAATAAATAAATAAATCCTATTATTATTGTGCAAAGTTTCCTACGAATGGCAAAAACAATCTACCCCTTTCACTGAGATGCCCATTAATGTTTCCCTTACACTCTGTGTGCCTGATCCCACCCCACCTTCCAGATGCCCCAAGTCATGCATGGCTCTGGAAAAATTCAGCTTCCAGGAGTTCCAGGATGGCTAGGACAGGATGAGAGGAGGTCCAGAGAAGGGCCACAGGTGGATGCATTGCCCCCACAGTGAGGGCAGAGGCTGCCCCAAAGCAGCACAGGGATGCTCTCCTCTCTGGGCCACTGAGGAAGATGCATGAGACACAAAAAATGGGAGCAAGGGGCTGCTCTTGGACTATCTCCTTTCTTTTGGGCAGAGAAGGGCTCCAAGGAGAAAGAGCTAGTCTTGCCAATGTCCCCTCCTTCTGCATTAAGGTATGCCAGTTGGCATGGTTTGGTGGGAACAAAATTCCACTCGCATTCCAACATTCTACGCACCTGTAAGGGAGCCTTTCGTAATATACCTTCTGCAAGGCAGCAAAGTGGTACCTTGGCTTTAGGCTTGTAGCTAAAAGAGAGACCAGTTCCGAGCCACATGTCTTGCTGTTGACAACTCCCTGTGAGAAAAACCAAAGACACGTGTACAAGACTTCCCTTCTGTGTTTCTGAGAAGTTAAGGAAAAGGCAGGGACAGAGTGCCAGGCGACAGCTCCCTGGTCCCCAAAAACTCCAGGTGAGAGAGAAAGATGCCCATTAAGCTCCAAGCCTGACTAGAATTCACTGGAAGAAAGCAAGCTAGCAAGCCAGCCCAGAACACCAGACACTTGTGAACAACAGAGAACATTATATTTCAGGTAAAGTATCCAGTTTTATGAAACACAACTAGACAACCTTCCCACTGAACACTGAGCTGCAAGTGAACATCTACTGCTAGTCACAGTCGGCCAGAAGCACCATTCCTCATCTGGCTAACCCTCTGCCCTATGTGCCTGGCTCCCTGCCTGGGTCTTTGGAGAGGGAATCATAGAATATATGGGGAAATATTCAGCTTCTCAGGGCTCAAAATTCTGGGCACACATAAGGACACCTCCCCAGACTTCAGAACTGCCCTCCTGAAGAAGCTACTAAAGAGCCATGGTGGCACAATGGTTAAATACCTGTCCTACAGCCACTCACTCACAAACCACAATACCAGCCAAGGGCTCCGGGTCGACTCAGCCTGGCATCCTTCCATAGGTTGCTAAAATGAGCCCCCAGCTTGTTGGGGGCAATTAACTTACAGTTTGTAAACCACTTCGAGCAGTGATCCCCAAACTGTGCCTTTTAAGAGATTTTGGACTTCACCCCCCAGAAGACTCGGTCATGTTGGGCAATAGTCTGGAATTCTGCGGGCTGAAGTCCAAAATCAAAAAATTTGGGGACCACTGGCTTAAAATATTGATAAGTGGTACAGAAACATACTTGCTATTACTACTTGCCCACCTCATCCCCTGGGAAGTCCCAGGCCACATCTAAGGCATCATCAGATAACCAGAGCAGGAGAAGCTTTGCAGAGCACGGCACAAGAGCCCAGCTCCACCCTTCCCCTCTAGGCTAAACACTCACAGGGTCATTTCCAAAAGTCTCAATGCCTTTGGGCCAAGGAGAGGTCAGCAAGATGTCCACACCTCTGAATTTGGAAGTGGAGAGCAAGGAGGCCTTAAGGTCAGCCACGTCCTGGGCGCTGAAGCAGTGGGCTGGAGCTGGCTCCTGCCTGGACTCGGTCCCACTCAGGTAGGCAATTTGCAACCCAGAGGCTCCACTGAAGATGCCTTTGCGCCCTACACACAAGGAAACAGAAAACACAAGCGGTGAATGCCCCAGAGCCCTGGGCAACTGGACCCTTGATCTCAGAGAGAGAAGGGGTCGAGCAGGAAGGCAGCCTTTCTCCAGCCCACGGAAGATACTGAGGAAGGGATAAAGAGGAGGGAGGGAGCTATGGTCCTCCCTGTCAGATGGCCTGGAACCAGGTGGGTGGTACTGGTGCTTGATGAAGAGTCCAAGGAAGCACCAGACCTCTTCAGGAACAGCCTGGGGATGCAGGACCAGGAGGGCCCTGGGTGGGAAGCGGCCTGGAACACTGCTTCTGGCAGCCCCTCCTGGTCTCTCCAGCAGGAGCCTGAGGAGCAAATCTTGCCCCCAAACCTCCCTCTAAGCAATGGGCAGGGGCACCCCTCTCCCTCCAGCCTGAAGGTCCTTCACAAAACCAAAGAAACAATCCTGGTTAATGCATGGCAGAATGGGCATAGGCTGGGTAGCCCTTCTGGCCTCCTCCAGGTCTTGGCTTCTAAGCAGCTGCAGCCACATAACTGACAAAACCCCCACCGTGATGGTTTGAAGACAAAAGAGAGAACTTGCACAACCCCCCTGCCCCCCAGGCATCCAAGAGCAGCAGCTTAGGAGTCCCTTCTTCTCCGCACTTGGGACCCCCAGGCAGCCCCACCGAACCCCACAAGCGGGGGCTGCCTGCTCTCCAGGGAAACCCTGCCCTGTGCTTTTGGTTCCAGGGCTTCCATCTCACCCAAGTAAGTGATGTTCTCAGCCAGCTCACACCCACCGGCATCCGGGAAATAGTGTGCCGTTTCATGGTTGTTGGCACCCAAGACGTACGTCTGTATCGGAGCTGCGGGAGACAGAGGCCAGCCTGCGTGAGGGCCAGAGAGGAAGGCTCTGCCCAAACGCCTTTCCAAAGGGAGAGATGTAGGCCCAGCTCTATTGGGCCTGGCCTGGACCGAGAAGCAGGGCCCTCTCTCCAATCTGCCTGCCCTGGTCCAGGCCTCAGAGGAAGAGAAGAAATGCTGGACCCGATCCCCTTCCCCACCCATCTTCTATTTAAGCCTGAGGGCAGAGAACCGTCTCATTAACCGCCTGAGAACCTTTGTGGCTGAAGAGTGGGGTATCAATGCTGTAAATAAGCGAACCGCTGCCCTTTCCTGTCTGGCTGGAGGGAAGAAGGCCTTTGAAACGCATGGCTCTTCTGGAAGGCAATCCCTGCCAAAGACCTTCAGAGCCAGGCTCTTCCCGGAGCAGCAGCGGAGGAGCCTGTGCTCTCTGCCAAGGGCCTTCCGCCAGGCAGGTACCACCAGAGGGGCTTTGGGGGCGGTTCTGGTCTGCCCCCGACTCACCCTTCTTGGTGCCCCTCCGGAAGTCCTCCCAGTCGGAGGACGGGTCGCCAGCAGAGCCAAAGAAGTTGCCCACGCAGAGCAGCAGCTGCAGGGAGAGAGGGAGGAGGAGGAGGGTGAGTGAGTGAGTGAGTGGGAGACCCCTTCCCCTCCCTGCCTTTCCCTTTCCCTTCCACTCTCTTTCCCTTCCCTTCCCTGTCCTTCCTCTTCTCTTCCCTGCCCCTTCTCCTTCCCTTCCCTGCCTTTCCGTTCCACTCTCTTTCCCTTCCCTTCCCTGTCCTTCCTCTCCTCTTCCCTGCCCCTTCTCCTTCCCTTCCCTGCCTTTCCCTTCCACTCTCTTTCCCTTCCCTTCCCTGTCCTCCCTCTCCTCTTCCTTGCCCCTTCTCCTTCCCTTCCCTGCCTTTCCCTTCCACTCTCTTTCCCTTCCCTTTCCTGTCCTCCCTCTCCTCTTCCCTGCCCCTTCTCCTTCCCTTCCCTGCCTTTCCCTTCCACTTTCTTTCCCTTCCCTGCCCCTTCTCCTTCCCTGCCTTTCCCTTCCACTCTCTTTCCCTTCCCTTCCCTGTCCTTCCTCTCCTCTTCCCTGCCCCTTCTCCTTCCCTTCCTTTCCCTTCCACTCTCTTTCCCTTCCCTTTCCTGTCCTCCCTCTCCTCTTCCCGGCCCCTTATCCTTCCCTTCCCTTCCTTTCCCTTCCACTCTCTTTCCCTTCCCTGTCCTTCCTCTCCTCTTCCCTGCCCCTTCTCCTTCCCTTCCTTTCCCTTCCACTCTCTTTCCCTTCCCTGTCCTTCCTCTCTTCTTCCCTGCCCCTTCTCCTTCCCTTCCCTGCCTTTCCCTTCCACTCTCTTTCCCTTCCCTGTCCTTCCTCTCCTCTTCCCTGCCCCTTCTCCTTCCCTTCCTTTCCCTTCCACTCTCTTTCCCTTCCCTGTCCTTCCTCTCTTCTTCCCTGCCCCTTCTCCTTCCCTTCCCTGCCTTTCCCTTCCACTCTCTTTCCCTTCCCTGTCCTTCCTCTCCTCTTCCCTGCCCCTTCTCCTTCCCTTCCCTTCCTTTCCCTTCCACTCTCTTTCCCTTCCCTTCCCTGTCCTTCCTCTCCTCTTCCCTGCCCCTTCTCCTTCCCTTCCTTTCCCTTCCACTCTCTTTCCCTTCCCTGTCCTTCCTCTCCTCTTCCCTGCCCCTTCTCCTTCCCTTCCCTGCCTTTCCCTTCCACTCTCTTTCCTTTCCCTTCCCTGTCCTTCCTCTCCTCTTCCCTGCCCCTTCTCCTTCCCTTCCTTTCCCTTCCACTCTCTTTCCCTTCCCTGTCCTTCCTCTCTTCTTCCCTGCCCCTTCTCCTTCCCTTCCCTGCCTTTCCCTTCCACTCTCTTTCCCTTCCCTGTCCTTCCTCTCCTCTTCCCTGCCCCTTCTCCTTCCCTTCCTTTCCCTTCCACTCTCTTTCCCTTCCCTGTCCTTCCTCTCTTCTTCCCTGCCCCTTCTCCTTCCCTTCCCTGCCTTTCCCTTCCACTCTCTTTCCCTTCCCTGTCCTTCCTCTCCTCTTCCCTGCCCCTTCTCCTTCCCTTCCCTTCCTTTCCCTTCCACTCTCTTTCCCTTCCCTTCCCTGTCCTTCCTCTCCTCTTCCCTGCCCCTTCTCCTTCCCTTCCTTTCCCTTCCACTCTCTTTCCCTTCCCTTCCCTGTCCTCCCTCTCCTCTTCCCTGCCCCTTCTCCTTCCCTTCCCTGCCTTTCCCTTCCACTCTCTTTCCCTTCCCTGTCCTTCCTCTCCTCTTCCCTGCCCCTTCTCCTTCCCTTCCTTTCCCTTCCACTCTCTTTCCCTTCCCTTTCCTGTCATCCCTCTCCTCTTCCCTGCCCCTTCTCCTTCCCTTCCTTTCCCTTCCACTCTCTTTCCCTTCCCTGTCCTTCCTCTCCTCTTCCCTGCGCCTTCTCCTTCCCTTCCTCTCCTCTTCCCTGCCCCTTCTCCTTCCCTTCCCTGCCTTTCCCTTCCACTCTCTTTCCTTTCCCTTCCCTGTCCTTCCTCTCCTCTTCCCTGCCCCTTCTCCTTCCCTTCCTTTCCCTTCCACTCTCTTTCCCTTCCCTGTCCTTCCTCTCTTCTTCCCTGCCCCTTCTCCCTCCCTTCCCTGCCTTTCCCTTCCACTCTCTTTCCCTTCCCTGTCCTTCCTCTCCTCTTCCCTGCCCCTTCTCCTTCCCTGCCTTTCCCTTCCACTCTCTTTCCTTTCCCTTCCCTGTCCTTCCTCTCCTCTTCCCTGCCCCTTCTCCTTCCCTTCCTTTCCCTTCCACTCTCTTTCCCTTCCCTGTCCTTCCTCTCTTCTTCCCTGCCCCTTCTCCTTCCCTTCCCTGCCTTTCCCTTCCACTCTCTTTCCCTTCCCTGTCCTTCCTCTCCTCTTCCCTGCCCCTTCTCCTTCCCTTCCTTTCCCTTCCACTCTCTTTCCCTTCCCTGTCCTTCCTCTCTTCTTCCCTGCCCCTTCTCCTTCCCTTCCCTGCCTTTCCCTTCCACTCTCTTTCCCTTCCCTGTCCTTCCTCTCCTCTTCCCTGCCCCTTCTCCTTCCCTTCCTTTCCCTTCCACTCTCTTTCCCTTCCCTGTCCTCCCTCTCCTCTTCCCTGCCCCTTCTCCTTCCCTTCCTTTCCCTTCCACTCTCTTTCCCTTCCCTGTCCTTCCTCTCCTCTTCCCTGCGCCTTCTCCTTCCCTTCCTCTCCTCTTCCCTGCCCCTTCTCCTTCCCTTCCTTTCCCTTCCACTCCCTTTCCCTTCCCTTGCTTTCTGTCCCCTTCCCTTCCCTTCCGGGGAGACCTACGTCGAAGGGCCCGCTCTTCTTCTGCGCTGCGCGGACGCGGGAGAAGAGGCAGCCCAGCCGGCCCTCGACGTCTCCGCTCGCCAGGCTGCGAAGACAGAAGGAGGGAGAGAGTGAAGGGGAGAGAGAGATGGCGGAGAGGCCCCCTTCCTCCGTTCCTCCTTCCTTTCCTTACAGGCGGAGGGGCTTCTCGGGCGGCGCCATCTTGGGACAGGAAGGAGGTCCGTCTCTTTGCCGCTCCTCCGGACGCCACTTCCGGTGCTGCGCCGGAAGTGGTCCGTGCCTGCCTGGGCCCGTGCCGGCGCCGCCTCCCTCTGCTTCGTTCCGCCCGCGGGAGGGAGGGAGGGAGGGAGGCGGAAGGATGGTCCCCGGCGGAGGCGGCGGCGGCTCCCGTTCCGGGGCTCCTGCGGGGCCTTCGGGGGCGGCGCTGGCGGCGCTGGCCCTGGCCTCGCTGTCGGTGCTTGGCCTGCTCTGGGCCTCCGTCCACCAGGTCCGGGAGGGACACCTGGCCCTCTACTACCGGTGAGGGAGGCAGGCAGGCAGCCAGGGAGCCAGGGAGGGAGCCAGGGAGGGATCCAGGGGCCCAGGAGCCCGTCCCCTCACTCCCCTCCTCCTCCTTCTGCTCCTCTTCAGCGGAGGAGCGCTGCTTCCCAGCCTCGGGGGCCCCGGCTTCCACGTCATGCTGCCCTTCGTCACCTCCTTCCGCGCGGTTCAGGTGAGAGGAAAGGGAAGGGAAGGGAAGGGCAAACGGGGCCCCGGGGTCCCGTGACCCACCCCCGGCCTCCTCTTGCTCTCCCTCCAGACGACGCTGCAGACGGACGAGGTGAAGAACGTGCCCTGCGGGACCAGGTACGTCCCCCAGAAGCATGGGACCTGGAGCTGGAAGGGACCCAGAAGGACCCGGCCCAAGCCCTCCTCCTCCTCCTCCTCCCGCCTCTGCCCAGAAGCAGCCTCCAAAGGAGGAGGCCTCCTCCAGGGCACCACCTTTGAGCCGGCGGCCCTTCCATCCGTCCGTCCGTCCGTCCGAGTGCCCAGGGTCCCTTGGCAGGGAGAGCAGGGGGCCGCAGGGACGGAGCAAGGCCCACCAAGTACAGCCAAGGCTCCCTCCTGCGCTGGGCTCTCCGCTGCCGGCCTTCTCCCTTGCGCTCCCTTGCCTCCTGGGCAGAAAGCCCAGGAAGGCCTTGGTAGGACAGTGGCCCCTGGCCCCCTCCTCCAGCCCAGCCCCACTGGCCCCTCTTCCCGCCGCCTCCCTCTGCCTGGGACAGGGCAGGAAGCCTGGCAAGACCACAGACGGACACCCAGGGAGACGGCCAGAGGCTGCCCGGAGCCTTCCAGGGCAATGCGGAAACAGCCACAGGGCAGGCTGTTCGGCCCACTCTGGACACCAGCCGCGTTGATGGAGCATAGGGTTGGCTCCGAGGGAAGGGTCCCAGCATTGGCCCCTGCTGGGATGACCGGTCCCCAATGGCCATCCCAACGGGAGGAAGGGGGTTGAGGAGGGCAGTGGCCCTCTCTCTCAGGTGGATGGCCTGGGGCTGATCCTTAGGGTCTTCTCTGGCTGCATGTCACACCACCCCTGTCTTTGGCCTTCTGAGGAATGCACCTGGCTCTGGAGGCTCTGAACTTGCTTGAGAAGCCCCTAGCTGCTATAGCAAAACAAGCAGCACACCAGGCACAGGGGCCTCTAGGGAACACAATCTCATAGCGGCGGTCTCCCATGGTCTTGGGTCCTGAACCCCTGAAGTGGCTCTTGTGCCTGAAGGCCTGGAGCAAACATCTGCATCCCAGCTGGTCCTTCTTTCTCTGGCAGTTCTCTCTCTCTTGCTCTCTTGTACTTTTCCTCTCCCTCTCCTTGGACCCAGTTTAGTCTTCCCTGGTCTGTATCTAAGAGGCCCTGCCAGGTAGTAGCAATCTCAAAATCAGCAACTTCATATACACAATGCAGCAATAATTTCATGTCGTTAATAGTTTTTTAAAATAGCAAAACGTCAAAGTGTAGAAACATGC
The DNA here is from genome assembly GCA_023333645.1 of Sceloporus occidentalis. Taxonomy (NCBI): domain Eukaryota; kingdom Metazoa; phylum Chordata; class Lepidosauria; order Squamata; family Phrynosomatidae; genus Sceloporus; species Sceloporus occidentalis. Next base: position 276,125 of record JALMGF010000417.1, on the reverse strand, counting down.
CTCTAATACGCTTGGTTTGGACACTTGTGATCGTACCTGCATGCTAAAGCCCTAAGAAATGTGCATCAGATCGTGACACTTTTGGGGTGATTTTTGCCCCAGGCTGCCTCTTGCTGACCTCTTAGTGATCAAGGGAAGGAAAGGGAGGGACCTCTGGGACAGCCTATAGATTATTTACACCCTGCCTTTCTCCCAGGAGAATCCAACTGCACGACTCTATGATTCTGTGATTCTATGATTCTGTATAAGGGACTCAAGCTCACCTTCTTTTTCCTTCTTGCAGCGGTGGTGTCATGATCTACATCGATCGGATCGAGGTGGTGAATATGTTATCGCCACACGCAGGTACCTCACCTTTCTCTCTAGCTGGAAGCAGGTCTTCTCCAAGGGTTGGGTGGGAAGGAGACAGAAAGTGCACAGAGAGGGTGCTGGGGGGGATCTGGCATTGTAGGGGGAGAGGGGCTGGAGTGCCTGCAGTGGAGTCTGTGGGGTGGGGGCTGCCTGCAGGGACTCCTGCCAGAGAGCGCTGGAAGTGGCTGCCTGTGGGGGGAGGCCCAGAGAGGCTGCAGCCATGCAGGAGAGAGGTGGCTGCCATGGGGAGCGCAGAGGGTCTTGAGCTCTGCCCCCGCCCTCCCAAGTCAGTAAATGGCTCAGCTCTGGAGCCTAGGAACCGCCAGGTGGGTGAATTGGAATGATGTTCCTCCAAGGCTCCTTTTGATTCCCCCATTTCTAGTTTATGACATTGTGCGGAATTACACTGCGGACTACGACAAAGCCCTCATCTTCAACAAAATCCACCATGAGCTCAACCAGTTCTGCAGTGCCCACACCCTCCAGGAGGTCTACATCGAGCTCTTCGGTAAGCAGGACCCTGCCTCGGCCGTGCTGCTCCCCACAAGGCGAGGCATGACAGATGCTGTGGGTCCGGGACCCTTGAGGTCATGCAGCCAAGCCCCAGCTCAAGGCAATGCAACCTCCTCCCTCTGTGTGGTCACGATGGGGCTCCCCCCTCACTTTCCCCGCCAGGCCGCCTGTTCCACTGCCAAGCTCTGAGGAAGCCAAGGCCCTCAAGCTATCCAGTCTTGGCTTCCCTGCCTTTTCCCAGGCAGTGCTGCTGCCTGGGAACAGGTTGGTGCCCCTCAAGCAGCAATGGCACCTCCACAGAGACCCTCACAAAGAAGGGAGTTGGGATGGCATCCCGGGTGAGGGCTTTAGGCAGATACAGTTGCTCCTTTGCTGGAAGACCTCCAGATTCTGCCTGGCACAGCAGTCCCTGAAAGAGGCTTCCCAGACAGACAAGACAGGGCTGTCTTAGGAGACCATCAGCTAGGCAGAGCAGCTACCCCTCCCCTGTAGTCATTAGGGCAGCTGCCAGACCAAGATGGTGTACTTCCTCCCCATGTGACACTCCCCCCATATCTTCTCTCCTGACCTCAGATCAGATTGATGAGAACCTGAAGCAGGCGCTGCAGCAGGACCTGAACACGATGGCCCCGGGCCTCACCATCCAGGTGGGGCGGCTGCTGCTCCCATTCCTCCCCCCCCCCCCACTGTTGGGTCACCTGAGTTGGGAACTGCAAATGGTGCGGTGGGAGTATGAGAGAAAAGGGGCCAAACAAGCAGGCCCAGGATGCACCCTCTGCGGATTGTGCTGGGTTTGACCTGAGCAGGTGGCTCTCCTGTTGTTTGATGTTGTCGTGTGCCTTCAAGTTCTTTCCAACTTCAGGCGATCCTATCATGGGCCCTTCTTGGCAAGTTTCTTCAGAGAAGGTTTGCCATTTGCCATCCTCTGAGGCTGAGAGGGTGATTTGCCCAAGGTCACCCAGTGGATTTACATGGCTGAGTTGGGATCTGAACCCTGTCCTCCAGAGTCACAGGGGCAGCAAGAGCTGAAGAGGCAGTGCTCCCATTTTCCTCCTCTGAGACTTCTCCCCTTGTTGCTTTTGCACAGAAGTCAGGAGCTCCCAGGCAGGAGAGAGAGGAGGGTCCCTTTTCGGATCTTGAAGGGCACAGTTGTCTTCCTGCTGCTCTGGCTACTCTCTGCCCCTCAGGGCTGCCCCAGAAGTGTAGGGAGGACCTGTGAGTCGAGATGGAGGGGAGGCAGCAAGGAGCAGAGGGTGCAAGAGCAGGGGGATAGAGGAATCCCATTTCCAGGAGAGGTGGGTTGAGCAGCGGGAAGCCCTTTTCCAGAACTGTGCGCTTGGGGGGGTGCCCCTTGACCCAGAGCATCCTCCTTTCTCCTTCACAGGCCGTTCGTGTAACGAAGCCCAAAATCCCCGAGGCCATCCGAAGAAATTTTGAACTTGTGTGAGTACTTATAGAGCTTCTCGGGAGAGCCCTGCCGAAGGATTGGTGCCCACGAAGCCTCTCCATCCTGCAGGATTCAGGCACAGCTCCCTCCACTCCCCTTCCTCTTCTCCAGGAACAGCACCCCCCCCCCCCCCGTTTGCAGCCATGCTCTGGGGCAGTGGGGCTGCTGTGCTCCAGGGGGAGCCTGGGAAAGAGGAGTATGGAGGTCCTGGCTGGAAAGGGTCAGGAGGGAGGCAGGGTGAGCACAGAGTTTCCTAACGCCTCCTAGCCATTCTCCCCCTGTCAGCTCATCTTTCTGGCAGAGATTGGGGCAGGCAGGCAGTCTGGGGTGGGGGAGACATGAGGGCATGTTTATGAGAAGAGCCTGGGAGGGAGCAGAACCACTGTAAGATGGGGCTTAGTGTTGGTTCAGGCATTGTCCCCAGCCCTCCCTTCAGCCTTGGACACTGGCAGGGGACCATAGAAGTAGCAACCCAGCTGCATCTGGAGGAGCTCCTGCATCACAATAATTTGAAAGAGAACTCTGGGGGGTTAAAAGGGGAAGAAAGGCCAAACAGACAAAAGCCAGTGGAACTCTTGGCAAGACAATGTCAAGGCCAGGCAGAGCCAGGTTCAAAAGGTGCCCCAGAGAAACCTTTTCTTCTTTGCTCCGCAGGGAGGCAGAGAAAACAAAGCTCCTGATAGCAGCTCAGAAGCAGAGAGTGGTGGAGAAGGAGGCCGAAACAGAGCGGCGAAAGGCCATAATAGGTAAATGCCCCCCCCCCCCCCAGCAGCCCCTTCAGTGGACCCTTACCATCTCTGGGGAAGAGACTTCCTTCCTGCGGCAAGTGGGAAGGCTAGCACAGCAGAAGCCCTCCATCTTTCGAGCCTTCGGATGACATACAGCCCCATGAGGGGATGATGGGATGTCTTGCTCCATTGGGATGGGGGTGATGGACTGAGCCGTCCCATGGGACCCACCCAGACCAATAGGCGCCAGGTTCCTGGCTTGCTTTTGGCCTGACTGGCCTTGTGGGGCAGGAGGTTAGAGCAGATGACCTTTGGGGTCCCTCCTATGACTCTTCTCCAACCGCAGAAGCTGAGAAGGCAGCGCAAGTGGCCAAGATTCAGTTCCGGCAGAAGGTCAGGAAGTCCTTGACGCAGAAGCACATCTCTGAGCTGGAAGGTAGCCCAAAGCGCGGGTGTGATAGCGTGTGTGAGCACTTATGGTCATTGATTCCACCTCACAAAGGGGTTTGTAAAGCAGGAGAGCAGCAGCCCAGATGACAGAAGGAGCCAGAGAGACTGCCTCTCCACGAAGGACCTTTTAGCTTAGAAGAGTGGCAGGTGGGGCAAAACAGCCATGAGGAACATGGGGCCTGCCCCCATCATGAGATCAGGACTCAATGAACTCCCCTCCCCGCACGGTGAGAAGGAGGGAAGGGCTCACAACAGAGTTAAACCCTGGAACTCACTGCCCCAAGTTGTAGGTGTTACTTCTCCTCCCTGGCTTGAACATGGATGGTTTTTGGAGGGGAAAGTGGCTTGAAAGAGAGGCTTGCCAAGGGCTGCCAAGCAGGATGTTTCTCTTTACAAGCCAGAGGGTGCTGCGTTGTCCATGGCTGCTGGTGGAGTGGGGCAGAGCAGATAGCTGCCCACTGTAAGAAAGGAGGCTGGCACAGAGCCCCCCTCCCCACAGTTGAGGTCTCTGAGGGCTCAGGCCTCCCCAGACCTTCCTGCCAGGGCTGAGCCCCCTCTGCCTCGTGGCCAGAGGCCACACCACCCTCCATGCTTCGGGGTTTGAAAGGGGGCCAGCTGGGACCCTCCGTCTTTGCAGAGGCATCCCAAATGTGTAGGGCTTGGAGTAAAGCGGAATGGACCTCCTGGGCAGGGGGAGATGACAGGATATAAATCAAATAAATACATCCATAAATCTGCTCCTGAAGAAGGGTGGGCAAGGGCTTGGGCCCCAAACGGGCACCTCCCCCCATTCACCGCTGCCCTTGGAACTCAGGCCTTCCTTTCTGCTCTCTTAGACGCAGCTTTCTTGGCGAGGGCAAAGGCAAAGGCGGATGCAGACTTCTACGCAGCAGAGAAGGCCGCCCACTCAAACAAGGTAGGTTTTGCTTCTGCCCCAGCTGTTTGAGTGGGGAGGGGTTTGGCCGTTCTTGGCCTGGCAGCTGAAGAGAGTGGGCTCCCTCTTCTGAAGCCTCCTAGCCTCCCGAATGCTAGTCTCAGGGCTCCTCTCTTCCCTCCTGGCAGCTCAAGCTCACGCCGGCCTACCTGGAGCTGATGAAATACCGGGCCATCACCACCAACAGCAAGCTCTACTTCGGGGGCAACCTCCCTGCCGGCCTCTTCCTGGGCCCCTCTTCCTGTGCCTTTGGGCCCACCGTTGCCAGAGTGGCCAGAGAAGCCCACTGCCTCTCAAAAGCAGCAGCAGGCAGACTGCACCTCCGGGCCCCCGCCAGCACTGCCTGACCGTGCGTGGCCCTTGTCCATCTTTGGGCTGGCGTGGGAGTATGGCCAGTCCTCCTCCTCAGATTGCCTTATTCAGGGACAAAGAGCAGCCAAACACTTTCAGCAGCAGCAGAGTCCACAGGGGTATGTGGTCCCTGTTTCTCCTCCCTCTCCCTCCTCACCGGGACAGGGATTGTGAACCACTCAGAGGGCAGAGCCACCATTGCCATCTCTGGCTGCCCCCCATGCAGCAAACCCCGCCTCACCAAGGGGGCATGCAGGCCACCCCCTCCCACCCTACGCTTCTGCTCAAAGTCCCCAGAAGCCATTTTCACTGCCTGGGAAGAAGTGGGTTGCTCAGCCCTGGGGTTTTGACTTGTGGAAGGGGGAACCTTCCTCCTCTTCCCTTGGCAGGAGCAATCCATGAGGAGCGCAGGGCAGGGACAGCACAGCCTAGCTCCCCCCAAACCTTCCTGCTAGTGATGTTTTCACAGGGGGGCTTCTGCTGCTGCCCCACTGCCTCCAGGTAGCTGGAGGGCAATTTAATGCAGGGATTGACTAGGACCCTTCTCCTTTGCAGAGGCACCCCCCCCTCCCGAGTGTGCCGCCTTGGTGTCTGTGGGGTCAGGGGTGGTTCCTAGAACCGGACCCAGGGCGGCTATGGTGCCCCGTGTGCAGATGGGGCTGAATAAGCCCTCAGTTCTTGCTGGGCGTGCACACTCAATATATCTGAGCCACTGGTTGCTCAGCTGCCAAAATGGGAAATGATTTTTGTCACACACTCAACTGGAAATGGATGGCACTGCTGCGGCGTAACTGAGCAACGTTGCCGTAATTGACTGGAAATTATTTCTCTGCAATGGGTTTTATAAAAGCTTGTATCTGAAATTCTATATATGCAAAATATCAATCTTTGGAATAAGGGAAAATAAATCTATTTTCATAGCCCTTCCTTGAGTGACAGTGTCTGCCCACTGTTGGACCACCTTCTTCCCTTCCATGTAATGCTTTTGAAATCAGCATTCCCTGCGTGTGAAGTCGAAGACTTTCATAGCCAATATCCATAGTATTTTGTGGGTTTTTTGGGCTATGTGGGCATATTCTGGAAGAGTTTATGTCTGACGTTTCGCCTGCATGTGTGGCTGCCATCTTCAGAGAAGGATTTGAATGTGCCAGGTACAGATTCTGGCAAAAGGTCAGGAATAAACTCTTCGAGAACATGGCCATATAGCCTGAAAAACCCACAAAAACCTTCCCTGGATGCTTTCAACCAGCCAGTCCCAACCAGAGCAGGATTTATGCTCTGATTTAACAGAAGCAGAGGCCTGCCTAGTCCACTGCGATTAAGTCAACTCAGCCCTTCTGCCTGATGGCGCTCAGGAATGGAGATGGCAGTTTTCCAGCACTTCCATCAGCCTCCCCAGTGGTGATGCATGATGGCAATGGGAGATGCGTCTGCATCTGGAAGACCAAAAGTCTCCACCTGGAAATTCAAGAGTGATCTTAACAGGGCCACAAGCTGGCCTTTCTTCATCGACTGATTAAACAGGGGTTTCTTTTTCTTCACCGAAGTGCCATCTCAGGGTACCTGGAAGTCCTGCCAGTCTCCTGGCTGGGCCAGGGTCTCGGGTGACCTTCTGTCCACAGGGCAGCTTAGGGAGCTCCTCTCATGCCAGCAGTAGACTGGACACAGGTGGGCAGGCTTGACAGGGGTGGCACCCTGATGTCTTGCCTTGACCCTTCAGTGTGCCTGCCTTAAGAAGGACCCACTCTCTGCAGGCAGGCAGGTACTTGGTGTTCCATACAAAATGATTTCCTTCCTTAAATGTTACACAGCTCTAAATGTTCCAGCCAAACAAACTGACTCCACTAAGATTTACTGGTGGTGGACAAGCTGTAGAAGTGCCAGGCCTTTGCTCTGCAGCTCTGGCCACCGCCTCTCCTTTGCAGCTGGATTTTTGCTCCAGGCTTGGTTTGGGGGCATGCTGAAGCACCTGAGTGATCCTGTCTCTCCCCAAGCCTGGAATCCAGATGAGGAGCAAGGACTTTCCCCAGACTTTTCTTTGTCTTGGGAAACATCGGCACAGAGTCAGGGATCAGACTACATACACACACACCTGCCCCCCCCTCTCTCTGGATTTCTGCTGCTGTGAACTAAATCACAACCCTCGCTTTGCCCCTTAAAGTTCTAATTAGTGTGATCCATCCACTTTGTCATCTGAAACTAAATGTCCATGCCACTTTTCACAGTTTTTCTTGCAGGTGATTTTATTTTTAAAGTTCCATACCTCCTTGCTTTAAAAAGCATATGAGTTTGGTAACAGGAAGCCTTACAAACTGCTAGTGAGCAGCCGCAATGCTCAAATGCGCTCAAGAGTCTCCACTGCACAAGCCACGGTCTGTCTGCGTAATGATAGGGGATGTGGGACTGCTCATGGCACGGCCACCCTGGGGGAAGCTGCCTATGGGCCGGACTTCTGGCGCCTCTCCGCAGACATGTGCTCCAGTCTCTCTGTGTAGAAGCCATTGAAGTCCAACCTACAAGCGCAGTGGGGGGGGGGGGGAGAGTGAGGTCCTGAGGGGAGGGAACCCTTTGCTGGACCAAGGTCCAAGACTGTTCTGGCCTGGCTCCCTCCTTCTTGAGACGGGGACAATGGGTGCCCTTTGGGAGGCCAAGAAGGGCCCATGGGAGCCATTCTCCTGCCCTGAGGGCTGCTCTGCTTGCCTGCTTCCCTGCTCAAGGCCTTTGGGAGAGGAAGAAGCTGTGTGCCCCCTTCCCTGCTCACCTGTAAATGATGTTGATCATGCTGTGCTCGCAGTCGCTGGTGCTGTAGAGGCTCAGCTTGTCCAGCAGGTCCAGGAGGTGGGCAGAGAAGTTGTTGTCAAACTTGTTTATGGTTGCTTCAAAGCCTGCTGTCACATGGAGGGAGTCGGCGTGCTCCGCCAGCAGCTGTTGGGCCAAAAGGCAGGACAGAGGTGAGCCAGGCAGCCCCCTCCCTCCATCCGCCCGGGGGGGGGGGGTCCCCAGGCAGCTCAGTAGCCAAAAGATCAGGTGCTCCCCCGCAGAGGACTGCTCCCACCATATCCCGACCGTCTGGCTGCAAAAAGGTCCAGCCCTGAGTGACTTCCAGGGGGACCATGAAAGGGAGGTCAGGGGGTTCCTAGTTGGGGCACCTTGTTTGCCAGCTGCTTCCGAGTGGCCTCCTCCAGGCGCTCCTGCTCTGTCGGGGGTCCCCGCATGGTCCCATGCTCCGCCGCCAGCCGACCCCGTTCGCTGTCCAGCTTCATGCTGTGGGAGAATCTCTGGGAAGGGAAGGGAAGGAGGGCCAAACCTTACTGAGTCTTCAGACCATCATAAAACATACAAAAACAAAGACCTGAAGGAAAAGGAGATTATTAAAACAGCATATCTGTGTGTGTTCATAAACATATATCTATATGTGTGTAAACATTATAACAGAAGTCCCACAAGCCCACCGACCCTAAATCCAACTGTTCAGCACAAACAGTGGAGGGAAGTCCTTCCAGTCAATGGGAATTGCCTCCGATTCAATAGATCTCCTCTAGCAACTGGATTACTCAAGCCCACGATCTAAAAATAATACCAATGACTTCCCTCTTCTTTTCCCCTTAAAACTGCCTGCCCGGAATACAGTGTGGCAACCTCTCTGGGGCACACTCAGGCATTTCATAGAAGGGTTGGAGGACACCCCTAAGGGCCATCCATTCTAGCCCCCTTTCTTCTGCCATGCAGGAAGACACCATCCAAGCCCTCCCTGTGACCAGTGACCGTTCAGCTTCTGCTGGAAAACAGCCTCCAAAGAAGGAGACTCTTCTAGGGAGTCCCCAAGAGCAAAGGGCCCCAAACCTTCTTAAGTGCAGAAGAAATGGGGGGGGGGGGGCACGCACCCCACTACCTGCATGCAGTTGGTGAACATGACGCAGACGGACATCATCTTCGAAAAGATCTTCAGCAGCTCTGGGTTGGTGAGCATGCAGTCCTTCAGGCAGTTGTCCAAGAAGCTGGTGTGGTGGATCAAGACGTCGTCAATGTTAGAGGCCTGGACGGGAGACACAAACAAGCCCCTGAGTGACCCACACCGCCCTCCCACACCTCTGTCCCCAGCGGGAGTTGAAGAGTGCCAGCAACAGAGGGAGGGAGGGCTCTCAAGGTGGGAAAGCCATGCTGCGCCCATGCTCCTCTCCCCATTCCCCTGAACAAAGACCCTGACTTGCCCTAGGAAGACCCCTATCCCTCCCCATATGCCACATGCCCCACCTCCTGGCAATGCCCCCCCCCAACCAGGCCCCAACAGACCGATTTGAGATTCTTCTCCAGGACGTGCCACGTTGGCTCCATCACTTCAAACATCATGTAGTACTGGATGTTCTGCACAAAATTGAGCATCCGCTGGCGGAGGGTGAAAGCCCCGGCAAACCTGGGGGAGAATTTTGGGGCAGGATAAGAGGCCGTGAGCTTCATGCAACAAAGACCCCAGAGTTGTGGGACTCTGGAAGGCACTGTGGCACCCCCAGTGATTTCGCCAGAGAGGGGCAGGAACACACATGTGCCCCTCCACCTGCCCTTCTGCCCCCCACACGTTCCCCTGCTTGGCACCTTCCCGGCTGGAAGCAAGACGGGCAAGAAAGACAGTTGGTCACCTCCCTCCTGCTCCTCACTGCCGCGTGGGCCAGGAAGAGGCCTGGGTGGAAAAGGAACGTTGGGTACTTACCGTGACACGTTCATTTCCTGCAGAGAAGGGTCCTGGCATCCTGTAATCTGGGTTTAGCTCCTCCTATTTGCTCCTGTAGGCAGGGACAATAAACAAAAGACCGGCCCCTATATAGGGAGGAGCTAGCCCCCCTGAGTCTCAGTCAATAACAAGCCAAGCGACTAGAAAGGTACTCAAGGAACTGAACTTTAGTAACATCAGCTAAGGGTTAACTAGAACACCTTAGAAAAAACTAGTCCAAGAACAAACAAGAACTCAGAAAAACCAATCCAGCAACAAGAAGAAGAACAAGGCAGGTCCACCAACAGGCAGGCAGGGTCGGAGGCCGCAGGCAGCACCCGGGTGGGCAGGATGCCAGGACCCTTCTCTGCAGGAAATGAACGTGTCACGGTAAGTACCCAACGTTCCTTTTCCCAGCAGAGAGGGTCCTGTCCTCCTGTAATTGGGATTTACAAAAGCCCTCTCGAAATGGGAGGGAGGTGCTGCTAGGAGACTGTGGCCCCCGACACAATCTGTTGGAGGAACCTCCTTTCAAATGACGCCTCTGCGGACTGAGAGATGTCCAGTTTGTAATGTCTTATGAAGGTCGAAGGCGACTTCCCTGTGGCCACCCTGCAAATATCTGACAGGGAGGTGCTAGTGGTCAAGGCCACAGAGGTAGATGCACTCCTGGTTGAGTGCACCATCAACCCCTCAGGTGGAGTGAGATCAAGAGTTCAGTAGCTCTTTTGAATAAAAGACCTGATCCACCTACTGAGAGTCGAGACTGGTACCTTGCACCCCAAAGAGCCCAGGCGAAAGGAAAAGAACATCTCAGATGACCTTAAGGTTGAAGTCCTCTTGATGTAGATTTTGAGGGCTCTGCACACATCCAATGTGTGCCAGGTCTTTCCCAAGTCCTTCTTAGGATCGGGGCAGAATGAAGGCAGGAGAATGTCCTGTGACACCTGAAAGGCTGAGTTGACCCTAGGCACAAAGGTAGGGTCTGGACGAAGGCACACTGAGACAGGCCTAAAAATACACAAGTCTTTACGTACCGACAGGGCCCCAGCTCTGACACCCATCTGGCGGAGGTAATGGCCATGAGGAAGATGGCCTTGAGGGAGAGGTGTTTGAGGGAGGCCTCCCGAAGGGACTGGATCGGCCCAACCGTCAGCGCCTTTAAGACCGTGTTTACGTCCCAAGATGGAAAATGATGTCTGGTGGGCAGGCCCTGTTGGAAAACTCCCCTCAACAGCCTCTTAATGTGAGGATGGCTGCCATTCTAGCTGCTCTCGTATGGAGCAGAAATGACGTGATGGCAGACACCTGCCTTATAACCATGTTGGGTCAAGTCCCTTCTTAATATCCTCTTGGATGGACTATAGCAGGTCAGCCACTGAAAAACCTGAAGCAGTTGATGAGAACTTGCCTAAGCAGTGGATTATGTGATCAATCAGAATAGAACCTGATCTAATCTGGACCTATGGCAGCTTCCAGCCTATCACTGATCACCTTGTCAACTGGTTATAGCAATGAAGGTGATATTAAGGTGATTTCATTTGTAGTAATTAAGACTTACCACTCTGAAAGAGGAATGTTAATGTCTGACCTCCAATTAAAATTTCAAAACAATGTGCAGTTCTTTACTGGAACATCTGTGAACCTGTGTAAAATAAGACTAATCCCATGGTTAGGCAAAGAAGACACTGGATTAACCTTTATCTCGCAGACATTGGTGAGTCCATGCAGAAGCATAGATGCACTCTGTGTTAACAGGGCATGTGGTCAGAATTAAGTCTGATTTCTTTTGAGGATGAACTTGTCTAGAGACTTCAAAAATCACCCCAACTCCATGTAGCAGACTATCATCAACCTGTATGAAGGTTGAGGGGTCTCCCGGCTAAATGAACTGCTGATTAAGGAGTCATGAAATGGGAACAGGGGGCTTGGCAAGGATAGCCCTCTGGTATCGAATTTTGAGGAGAGAATTTTCTCCACAAAAGGGATCTGTCAAAGGAACACAAACCTAAATTTAAAATAGTATAGTGGGCCCTCGATATGGAGTTGGATTTAGGACTTTGCATGGATACCAAATCCATGGAAGCTCAAGGCACATAAAATATAATCGCATAGTAAAACGGAGTCTCCTATAGAAAATAGTAAAATCATAGTTTGCTGTGTTGTATTTTTGTTTTGTTTGTTTTTGGAATATATATATATATATATATATATATATATATATATATATATATATAGGCTGTGGGCATATAGGTGGCTGGTGTAAGTCTCTATGTGGAGCTGTATGGTATATTAAATCTGAGCGTTTTTGCTAGCAGAAAACAAGGCAAAGGCACTAGGAAGTCCATTTTTCCAGCCCCAAAAGGTAGTAAACAATGGTGTTGTTTGGACCAGACCATGCCATGAAAACCCAATCAGGGATAAGACACTCACCCACACAGCAGCTAACCTTATAACCATAAAATCCCTTTTTTGTTGTTGTAATTTTTTGGGGAGGGAACACAGGAGGATTTGTATCCATGTGGTCTCTCAAAGAATCCCTGGGTTGGAAGAGACCCCAAGGGCCATCCAGTCCAACCCCATTCTGCCCTGCAGGAATTCTCAATCAAAGCATTCCCAATAGATGGCCCTCCAGCCTCTGTTTAGAAGTGGGTGGCAGAGGCCATGCTCTCTCTGGGGTGGACATGAAGCCATTTTGTGCTTTTTGTGGGATGCTCTGTGGCAGCCAAAAAAGACCATTTTAGAGTTGGAAGCTTCAGCTCCTGCTGGGCCAAGTCCAGCTTCCTTTAGAGCCATGTGTCTGTGCAACACAGAGGAGGAATCCTCTGCCTCCTTACACACCATCTCATTATAAGAATTCAAAAGGAATGTGCAGGAGCCCTGGCAACACCACCATGTGTTTCCCAGTCTGCAAAAGGATCCCCCACACCTGTTAGGGTCCTGGGTGCCATTGGGGCCAGAGATGGGAAGGAAGGGGGAGACCAAGGGTTAATGCCCCCATCTGCCCTCCTGGCAGAGTCCCAAACCTTATGCTAGGCATAGTGCCTGCAATGGCCATGGCAGAGGCCTCATGGCAATGCCTGCTCTGAGCGAGGGCATTAGATCTGGCAAAGGTTCTTTGGTGGCTAGAGAGAGAGGGCCCCTGGTACTCACCGTTCTCCTGTGACTTCTGGCTGGCTTGCCTCTCTGACCTTGGCCATTTCAGGCTGGGCAGAGGTGATGCAGAGAAATCCTTTGCCATGGCTTTTGGCTGGCCTGTCCTCTGAACTCTGGCTGGGCAGAGATGCTGAGGAGGGAAGTCTCCATGACTTCTGGCCAGTTTCCTCACTGATCCCTGGCCTTAAACAGGCTGGGCAGAGGTGGTGCAGAGAAATCCTTTGCCATGGCTTTGGCTGGCCTGTCCTCTGAACTCTGGCTGGGCAGAGATGCTGAGGAGGGAAGTTTCCATGACTTCTGGCCAGTTTCCTCACTGATCCCTGGCCTTAAACAGGCTGGGCAGAGGTGATGTGGAGAAACAGAGACATGGAGGGGAAACCCCTCACCATCTCTTCCCACGGCTCCCATGTGCTACAGTGCTGTTTGCAGAGATCTCCTGTGCTCCCACCATGAAAGGGGGCAGCTTTGGAGGAGAGGGAGAGTCATTGGCAAAGCCAAGACCTTTCTCCAATCCTGGGAGCCCTTGCCATTTTAAGTCTTCTTCATGCTTCCAAGGCTGTAGTAAAGAAGCTGCAGAGCAACAGCAAACACATCCCAATGGGTCTCCCTCTTAAGCCAGCTCCCTCTGTTGAGCTGGCAGACCCTGAGCTAGGGAAGCCTGGGTTAAGGATGGCCCTTCACCCATGCTCTCAGGGTTCTCTGCCATAGCCACCACCAAGGAAGGGGGGAAAGGCAGGAGAGAGGAGAAGAAGGGAAGGAAAAACTTCGCTGGCTCAAAGAGAACATCCTGCTAGGAGCTTAGGCAGGAACAAGACTGAGGCTCAGGGGGGCTAGCTCCTCCCTATATAGGGGCCGGTCTTTTGTTTATTGTCCCTGCCTACAGGAGCAAATAGGAGGAGCTAAACCCAGATTACAGGAGGACAGGACCCTCTCTGCTGGGAAACCTTTTCTTCTTTGGAAAGAGGAGCCATGGCCCCTTGGGATCCATCTGGCGGCCAACATTCCCTGCTCTGCCCACCAACTCACCATTTGGAAGAGTGCAGCGAGGAGCGCTTGGCTGCTTTGCTGCTGATCCAGACGCTGCACAGCTGCCGCTCGACATGTTTGCAGTAGAACATGTGCCGGAAGAGCATCTGGTAGCGTGTCAGGGCCTTCCTGAGAGTCAGGCAGAAGCCGGTCAGGGAACCTTGGCTGCTGGGCCGAGGTTGGCAGACTTCCTGCTCATGGCCTGAGGGTGGCAGTTTCCCAGCCACCTTCCCTTTGCAGGGAGACAACCCAGGGATGTGCCTACCACCCCATCCTCCATCCTCAGGGGAACGGGGTCAGAGTATGTGGAAGGCCCCTTGCCCCACTCCACCTGGCCTACCTGTTGATGATCAGGGAGAGTGGCCATTTCACCAAGTAATCGAAGGAAAAGGCCTCCAGGCCGCTCAGTGAGAGCTCCGTGGGGTCGGCATTGAGGATTGCCTTCTCCTGCTTTGTCTCAATGGCCAGAACCCGCAAGAGCTGCGTAATGAGGTCGTGAGGCATCAAGTCAATCTGGAAAGGGAAGAAGGGGGAAATGGCCTAATGCCTGAGAGACAGGCAGACACCCAGGACAGCTCTCAGGCATCCTTTAGGCAGAGGAGCCATTTGGCTGGCTGGTTGTTGTTGTTTCCTGGGGCCCCATCGTAGATGGGGGGACTCTGCTTACCTTGAGGTCGTCCTTGAAGGGGTCCGTATTGGCTGTACTCATCCGCAGGGCCAGCTCCAGCAGAGCCTCCAGCCGGGTTGGGATGATGTCGTCCACCGGCCTCTTCAGTTCTTCTTCTGTCAGGTCCATGAAATGGACGAAGAAGTCGCCCTGGTCCATCAGGAAGTAATGCTTGATCGATCTGCCCAGAGGGAGAGCAAGACACTGTCATGGCAGAACGGAAAGGAAAGGAAGAGCTGTCCCCTTCTTTTGTCCAGCTTCTGTCTTCCCTTCTTGCAGGAAAGGAAGAAGAGGAGGAGAAGCAGACAATGACGGGGCTGCCAACCACGCTGGGCAAACTTCTGGGTTTTTAGCCTCAAAGGTCGAAGACTCTTGCAGGAGCACACTGGAAAGGCAAGGGCCTTCATCCTCCAGAGGCCTGGCAGAGGCAGGCTCCTTTTTGGGGTGTGAAGCACAGACACTCACAAAGAGGGAGAAGAGCAAAAATAAGCTCTTGTAATCAGGACATGTGTGCATCCTCCTTCGTCTTGCTCCCTGGCAAAAGATGGCTTTTTAGTTGCCCAACCAGGAAGCTCAGACTCCTTTCCTGCTCCCAGGGAGGAGGCAGGAGAGCTTGAGGCAGAAAACCCACTTGCTCCCCTGACTGCAGGGCAAGCTGGGCATCCACTCCCAACCCCTGGTCCCAGAGGGAAGATTTGCCAGAAAGGTCTCTGGCTGTCGGCTGTCAGATCGGGTGACCCTTTGGCAAGCAAAAGCTATGCCCCAAGAAGGCCAGGGCAGAGCGGGGCCCACCGTAAGCGTGCCACCAGCTCCTTCTCCTCCATGAGGAAGTCTAGCAGGACCTTGCTGGCGTAGTTGTAGGCCTTCTCAATCTGCTCCACATATTCCCGCTCCTTCAGGGTGTAGATGACCTCCTTGGCCACAGGGCAGCTCACGTCGTGGCCACACTCCCGGACCACGTTCAGATACTTCCCTGGAGGGAGGGAGAAAGAAAGCAGGGTTGCTAAGAGAAGGCAGCGGCTCTGCTCAGCCTGGAGCCCCTGGGCCACTGCAGGGCCCTTTCCCAGGCGAAAAACAGGAGTGTGGCATAAAAAATGGAAACGCGTATCAACCGGACATGTTTCAAATATTTAACCCAGTTAAAAGCAAAAACCAGAGTAAAAAATTAAGTGTAAAAAATTATTGGAAATCTTAGAAGGTTTAACAAATGGGGAGAAAAGGCACAATATGTCAACAGTACATGGTTTACGAAAGAATAAATATAATCAGGAGGTTTATCCGTTGCTGCTTTTTCCCCACAACCCTTATGGTTACAATGGAATAATTTAGCAAATACTCATATTTAGATAAAAGGATGGAATAGTAAAATGAATTTGAAAGATATTAGAAATTACTAATTAAATCTGTTTAATCTTATTTGCTTAGAGACCTGAGATAAGTATTGTGAATACAGTAAAAATGTTTGTTGTGTACATATTTTTTTGAGTTTGTACTTGCCTATGTTTTTGTTACATATCTATTTTAAAGCAAAAACCAGTTTGCAAAGGTGCGTCAACACAGGGAAGCACTCTGGCCACTGGGAGATGCCTGGGGAGACAGACCCCCTCCATGGGCCTCTCATGCAGTTTCCTGGGCAGATGAGGGGCCCAGAGCAAAGGAAGAGGGAATCCTGTGGGCTCTGTGAGGGAAGAGGCTTGGCAAAAAGAGTACCGCAAATGTGCACGACTGGGAAGGCAGTCCAACTCCACTGCCAACACCTTGCAATGAAAGGCCTGGCTTCTTCCACCGCAGCCGCTCACTCACCCACCCACACCGGGAGCGCAGGGGGCACATGCCCTACTGGGAGACAGATACTGGGGAGGAGGGCTTCCTGTCCCCCCCGCCAATCAGGGTGAATGACTTGCCTGCACTGAGGATTTTGTCGGCCACCTTCTGGAGGAAGGAGGGGATCTGTTCAGGTACGAGGGTATACCTCTGGTCCCAGTACTTGTCATTGTAGTCCTCCTGGATCTTCTCCTTCTGGAGCTCATGCTCCTCAACCATGAATTCGCTGCGGGATCAAAACCAGGGAAGAATCAGTGGGGTGCGTGTGTGTGGGGCGTCCCTGGTTTCCTGGGGAGCTCTCTTCTGGCCAGGCCAGGGCACCCTGTGACAAAGGAAGAGAGTGACTGCTCCCCTCCACGCACCTGTAGGGATCATTGATGATGCCTCTGTAGATCCACTTCTCCAGGATCTCAAAGTAGGGAACGCTGGCGGCTTTGGTCAGGTAGAGGCAGAGCTCCTGGGCCTGGCTGTCCCCCGTGGAGCTGAAGGTCTTGTCGTGGAGCAGGCTGAGTGTGGAGCCTCCCGTGCACTCGCCTCTGTCCACCGAGGTTGCTGGAATAGAAGAGGCAAGCGGTGAGGAGAAGCCCCAGGTTCTGCTGAGAGAACGGCTGCCCAGGTGGACAGGCCAGTTGGCTAGCCAGCACAAGACTCCCCTCCCCTTCCGCAGCCTCCTAAATGAAGACCACACAGGATACACATTGCCTCTGTACTCCTCAGGAGACTAGACTCACAACACAGAGCAACCGCATAAAGGCTCACCGAGCTCACGAAGCCACTGCTGCATCAAAATCAAAGATCTGGCTCCTGAGGGCCATGTTGGGCCAGGGCCCAGGAGAAGAAATGAAAAGACTTTGCCAGGAATTTACCTGGAACGATCCTGCAGGCAGAAGCATGGCAAACCAAACGGCCCTTACAGACAAGCACTAACGGATCTGCTCTGCTTGGCGTAATCCTAATAGGCATCTGTGTATATGTCTAGATTTGTTTGAATTCGTTCCGCTTTGTCCTTGAGGTGGCTCCCATAAGAGCTTACATAAGACCAGTTAACTGGGCCCTCTTCTCAAAAGGGCGCACCGTGGAGTGTGGCCAGGCCCTCGGGTCTTACTCCCCCTACAAATACAGGGTGCCCCTTAAAAGGCGACATGGCTGTGGGGGGCTGAGAGAGCCTTGCTTCCTCTACTGCTGTGCTCCCGGGAAGGAGGGTGTCTCACGGCCAAACTGAACCTTAAGCCTGATAAAACAAGGTCCGTTGAGTCAGGAACTGGCTTTTAGGAGGCAGGAGATGAGCACAAAATGTGTAGACTCACTACAGCTGCACCTGGGCTCTGTCCCCCAGACCCCTTCCCCAGGTGTAACACACCCACCCCACCACACTCCACCCCTGGTGCTATTCTTCCTACCGAGAGAGGCCAGGATCTCCATGGTCCTCATGGTGGGCTGGATGTAGAACCAGAGCTTCTGGAGGGACAGGAGCCCCTGGCGTTGGAGGTGCTCCAGTTGGGTGGCCAGGATCATGTACTCCTTGACCAAGGTCCTCATGGCCGCTGCCAGGGCATGGTTCACCTGCCCATACTCAAAGGATGCCTTCTCCTCAATGAATCTGCAAAGGGGGCAGGAGGGCGGGTGGGTGGGTGCAGGGAGAAAGGGGTGTCTGCTGGGACCCTCAGCAACCCCCAGCCCATGCAGACTTGGACAGTGGCTGGGATCCTGGGAAGCCTTCCTTCCTTCCCTTCTGCAGAACAAGGCCGCTGCCAGCCCCAGAAGCCATGCGAGTGATCAGGAAATGCAGCCCAGGAAGGAACACAGAGATAAAGGGCCCCACCTCACCCCCTCCGGAGGAAGCCCCACTGCAAGGGCTAACCCTCAGCTCAAACTGGAGGGAAAGGGAACAGAGAGGCCCCTAGCCAGTTTCTCCGGAGCCTAGCTCAGGAGGGAGCTGCCTAGCAGCAGCTCTTCCAAGAATTGCCACTGCAGCAGCACATACCTGGTAACCACGGAGTAACTGGCGGCAACGGGAAGGATGCGGGTGACCAGCTCTTTGACGGACATGTCCAGGTTGGGGTCCACCAGGAAGGTCCGGCCCTCTCTGCCCACCAGCGGCTGCGCAGTGATGTACCGCCCGTCCACCCCAATCAGGACATAGAGCAGGTCCTCCACCACTGCTGACTCCTGGGCTGCCAGTGGCAGCGTGCCTGACAGAGGGAGCATGAAAACACATCAACACAAAGAGAGGGGGAAGACACCACATTACTTTGGGAGTAACTGCTCAGCAGGAAAAGGGCCAGCTGTGGAAGGAAAGCCCCCCCCAACTCAGCCGGAGGACTGTTTTTCCCCTTCATGGCTCCTGTGGGGCTGACAGCCCCCAACGGGAGCACAAACACCCCAAGTGGCACAGCACAGGGCCCTGGGGGTCTGCTGGCCGGGACCCATGGTCCGGCTGCTCACAGGCTCCATGCCCCGTTTCTTGGCACAGGACCTAAGCGGCAGTGGAGGACACAGGGCCAAGTGCCGCTCTGCCCCCACTTCCAAGAGAAGCTAGGCACCCACACTCCCCTGTGGCACAGCCGCTCCCTTGAGTCGCACCCACCTATAGGCACAGCTATATCCGTGCTCAAGCCAGAGCCAGTGAGGAAGTCCCCAAGGAGGGCCGGCCGCTCGTAGACCCAGGAGGGGAAGGAGGGGACAGGCTGCCCACAGTTCCTCCTGTTCTGCTTCTCTCGGAGCACCTTTCGCACCAGCTCCAGGGGCTGCAGAAGACAGACAGGGATGACCCATTGCAAGGTGAGGAGGATGAGGAAATATTACACAGAGAAGAAGGAGGAACAAAGGCTTTAAACAGAGGCTGGATGGCCATCTGTCAATGGGGATGCTTTGACTGAGAGTTCCTGCATGGCTGAATAGGGTTGGACTGGATGTCCCTTGGGGTCTCTTCCAACTCTATGATTCTATGAAAATCGCTGCAGCAAATTACTGCTCAGGAACCAGAGCTTGGCTAACAGGGGATGCCAATAGGACTGTTTTGCGCAGGAGCTCAGTGGCGGAGGGAGGCCCTGGGTTCTGCTGCAGGACCTGCTTAAGACTCTTGAACATGGACCGTGAGGGGCTCCTACAGTCACCTGCAACAACTGTGGCATCGCAGAGTTGGAAGACCCCCAATGGCCACCCAATCCAAGCCCCTTCTACTGCCATGCAGTAATCCGCAGTCCAAGCCCTCCTTGGGACAGATGCCCAAAACAACCTCCAAAGAGGAAGGAGACTCCACCAGACTACTCCATTGGGGTAGCAGCATCTTCCACTCTCAAGTGGCTCTTGCTATCAAGAGGTTCTTCCTCATGTTGAGGTGGAGTCTCTTTTCCTGTGGTTTGCATCCATTCCTGCTCAACATTAGGAGCAACGTCCTGAGAGTAAGGGCTGTTTGACAGTGGAACACACTCCTTCCTCAATGGAGATTGTGGTGGAGTCTCCTTCCTTGGAGGGCTTTAAGCAGAGGCTGGATGGCCATCTGTCTCAGGGGATGCTTTGATTTAGAGTTCCTGCATGGCAGAAGGTTGGACTGGATCAGGGCCCTTCTTGGGGTCTTTTCCAACCGTATGGTTCTATGATTTCGTGTCCTATTCTCTGGAGCTACAGAAGCTAAGCTAGCTCTAGCCTCAATATGATGTTTAATAGTGTTCCTGATTCATGGCGATCCTAAAGCGACCCTCTTGTTGGGTTTTCTTAGCAAGGTTTTATTCTGAGGAGGTTTACCATTGCCAAGTTTTCTAACCTATTAAAGTCCTTTTGAAACTGGATCCTTTCCTCTGGGCTGTCAGCTAAGCCCAGGAGCATCCACTGCCCATCATCCATGTGGGGTATTTTAATGTTTGCTTTCATAGTTAATTGTCTAACTTTATGTTTTAGGGGAGGGTGGGGGTTATTCGGATATGAGGGTTGTGTGTATTTTTTAATCTGTAGGCCGCCTCAATTCTCGTGGGCAGAGAGGCGGGTCATACATAAAGTTATTATCCATGCGCCCCTTTGGTCAGGCCAAGCACATGGATATCCCAGATAGGCATTGCAAGGAGAGAGGAGGGAGGTGACCGCAGCAAAGCGCTGCTCATGGAACAGAGCTGCCAAAAACACGCTTGCTCCATCCACAATACGCGGCTCTTGTGGTGCCTCTGGGTTGTTTCTGACTTATGGTGCCCAAAGGCGATCCTATCCTTGGGCTTTCGTGGGGATAGTTTATTCAGAGGAGGAGTGCCATTGTCAAGGCTTCTAAGCTACAGTGGAACCTCGCCATACGCTGTCTTGACATACGCGGACTTGAGCGTATGTGCTCAAGCCGCGGGGCGCACGCGGGGCAGTGTCCCATTCAATTGAATATGCGCGCGCGCCCGTGCCGCCACGCACGAGCCCCATTGTTTCCAATGGGGCTCGAGCATAGGCGGAATTCGCCTTACGCGGAGAGATCCGGAACGGATCCCCCGCGTAAGGCGAGGACAGACTGTACTATTAGATGCTATGCTTCTATTGATGCAGCCTAGAATCGCATTGGCCTTGTTGGCTGCCGCATTGCACTGTTGTGTTCTGGCCCACTTGGACTCCCAGATCCCTTTCAGACGGATAAGTCTCTCCTTCAGCCAGGTCTCCCCCATCATCCTATATCTCTGCCCCAAGTGCAGGACCTGGCATTTCTCCCTGTTGAAGTTCATTTTGTCGGCTTTGGCCCAGCTTTCTAGTCTGTTCAGGTCATTCTGAATGTTGATCCTGTCCTCTGGAGCCTTAGCTACTCCTCCTAGTTTGGGGTCATCTGCCAATGTGAGAAGCGTGCCCTGGCTTCCTTCATCCAAACTGGGCCCAGGACAGAGCCCCCCTGGACACCTCCCTCCAGGAGGCGGAGGAAGAGCAGCCACTGCCCACCTGCCCTCGGTTCCCATTGATCCCTTCTCCAGGGGGAGGGAGACTTTGGTGGGGTCTCCGCGAAGCCCCCTGCTCTGGGCCCCGGGAGAAGGAAGGGGCTGGGGGCTCTCCCATGGACGGTGGGGACCCCTTTCGGAGGGGGGCTTTAGTGGCTGCTGTGGCTGGGGAGGCTCCCCTGGGGAGGGGTCCGACCTGGCTCTGCTGCCGCAGGAGGAGGGGGTTCCCGGGGGCGACGGAGCCCAGCTGCTTGCGGAGCTCCTCCAGGTCCCTGGCGCTCATTTTGGGGGCTGGGTTCGGCTGCTGCTGCTGCTGTTGCCCCGGGGGCGCCGCTGCTTTGGCCGCCGCTGCCGCCGCCTCGGCCCTCTCGCGGGCGTTCTGCTGGAGGAAGCGCAGCGTCTGCCGGGGGAGAAGGGGGAAGAGGGTGAGGGCCGCGGGGCCTGCCTGCTTCCCTGCCTCCTCCTCCTGGCTCCCTCCCCGCGGCCTTCACCTGCGGCTCCCCGTGGAGGCTGGCCAGCAGGCAGAGCAGGGGCTCCAGGCCGCGGGCGCTGCGGGCCTTCAGCTCCTCGTACTTGCGCAGGAACTCCTCCGGGGAGCGGGAGGCCTCCGCCAGCCGAGCCCGCGCCGACGCCGCTGAGGGAGAGGCCGACGAGGCCGAGGACGAGGAGGCCGGGGAAGGGAAGGGGCCTCCGCCGCGGCTCCTCAGCAGCAGCTCCGCGAAGCCCTCCGCCCCGAAGGAGGCGCCCTCGGACCCCAGACCCCCGGACCCAGCCCCGGCCGCGCTGGGCCGCAGGATCCGCAGGAGCTCGTGGACGTCGTGGTGCACGCGGAACTCATGGCTGCCGCTAGTGCTGCCGCCGCCAGCGCCGCTGCTGCTGCTGCTGCTCATGGCGGACCCAGGCACAGGCCGGCAGCGGGGGAGGCCACGCCCACTGAGGAGGAGGAGGCCACGCCCACCGACCCAAGCCCCGCCCCTCGGGCTCCCCCAGGTCAGAGGGCGCGCTCTTCTTCCGCCGGGGAAATGGCGGCGCCACGCTTCCGCTTCCGGCCGGCCCGGCTCTCCTTCCCCGCCGGAGACCAGTTCTTCGAGGTACAGAACAAGGGACGGATAGTAAGAATAGCAGCGACAGCAGTCACTTAATTCACTGAAGGTTATAAAGGTGTTTATTATTTACCTATAATAATAATAATAGTGGGTTTTATGACGCCGTCGCTGTTTGTTTATGGAGTTAGTTCTGAGGAAGAGGCCTTTTGGGTATTTTATGCTGCAGCTCGCCTCGATCCTTTGGGAGAGGCGGGCTAAAAATAAAACACTATTCACTATCATTACACTCCTCCCTCCGTATTTGTGGCTTTGGTCATTCATGGGTCTGATTAATATGCTCCTCTCTAGGAATCTCCAGGTCCTCCTCCAGTGCAACTCTATGGTCAACTTTAACAAAGTCTCACTGAAAGACCTAGACATGATTCCTAGAGAGGACACTCCTTTAGGCCTTTGCAGCTCCTCTGGTGCAACTCTATGGTCAGCATCTGGCAGAGGTTGGCCACAGAGTTGCCCCGGAGGACCTAGAGATTCCTAGAGAGGACACTCCTCTAGGCCTTTGCAGCTCCTCTGGTGCAACTCTATGGTCAGCGTCTGGCAGAGGTTGGCCACAGAGTTGCCCCGGAGGACCTAGAGATTCCTAGAGAGGACACTCCTCTAGGCCTTTGCAGCTCCTCTGGTGCAACTCTATGGTCAGCGTCTGGCAGAGGTTGGCCACAGAGTTGCCCCGGAGGACCTAGAGATTCCTAGAGAGGACACTCCTCTAGGCCTTTGCAGCTCCTCTGGTGCAACTCAATGGTCAGCGTCTGGCAGATGTTGGCCACAAAGTTGCCCCAGAGGACCTAGAGATTCCTAGAGAGGACACTCCTTTAGGCCTTTGCAGCTCCTCTGGTGCAACTCTATGGTCAGCGTCTGGCAGAGGTTGGCCACAGAGTTGCCCCGGAGGACCTAGAGATTCCTAGAGAAGTGTCCTCTCAGGAAAAGCAATGGCATTTTTGTTATTTGGGGCTCTTCCATATTCCCAGTGGGGGTCATGTGCCCCTGACCCTGGCGAATACGGGGGACAAGTGTATTATTATGACTATGGAGGGGGCGGAAGGGCCCACCAGGACAGAGTGACCCCGACCCCTTTCTCTCTGTCTTTGTCCAGGAGGGCGACGTCCAGCGGCACCTGTACCTCCGCCTCCTGGCCAGCCCTGTGGCCCCGGAGAAGGAAGAGGAAAAGGGGAGCTGGTGAGCGGGGGGGAGGATGGCCCACCCCCAGAGGACCCCCCTATCCTTCTCTTGCCCCTGACTGACCCTCTGTCTCTCTTTTCCTCTCTCTCTGGCCAGCGGTGTGGGTCCTGCATTGTGTTGCCCCTGGGAGGGCTGTGGCTCGGGGCCCTTCTCTTCGCTGCCCTCCCTGGAGCACCACTACGCCTCGGCCCACCGGAGCGCCTGCACCGCCTGCAGAGGACGGCCCTTCCCTTCACAACGCCTCCTCGAACTCCACCTCCGGGAGAAGCACGACCCCCTCCTCCTGCCACAGACAACGGTGGGCACTTGGGGGGCAGGAAGGACAGGAAGACAGGCCCAGGCCACTGAAGCTGACTCCCATCCCAACACTCCCAGCATTGCAGCCATTGCAGAATATCCAACCAGGGACACCCAGAAGGGCAAGAAAGCCAGCAGGTTTTATTAGCCAGGTGGCTTCAGAGGAATGTCTTCCAAAGGTCTGAAGCCCAGACCAACGGGTGACACTCTTGCAGATTTAATTTCAGTATCATTTAAAACCAGGGAGACCAGGAGCCCAACCGAAAAGGAAACGCGTTTCTTCAGCTGCAGCAGCGTCTCCAGAGGGGAAAAGCTTCCCAATTTCTGGAGCCCTGATTTACAAGAGACATGGTCTTTTAAGTCATTTTAAACAAAGAAAACTATGCATTTCATTCACTGGTTACATATAAATTGAACATTTACACCCCTCTGTACTGACTGGATGTTCAAGCCTACCTCTAACATATATGTTTCTCTCGCCCTTGTGCTATCCATCAATCAAGCTAATATCTATTTGTTTTCTTTCACTGCCTCCAAACTGTTTCTGCGTTGCTTCCTTTTATTTGGATTTACAGCTTACAGCAGGAACCGCTTCAGGGTTGTTGCATTGCAGAGCAGAGCACTTGACCTGACCTGGCACCCAGCATCCTAGCAGCCCTTGCCCTCATTTCAGTACTATAATTTGCAGCTCTTGAGCTTAGTAAAAATGTCAATCCTTCAAGAGGAATATCTTCCGAAGGCCTGAAGCCCAGCCCAAGAGGTGACATGCCCTTTTATAGGGATTCAAAGAACATCCAAGCTATATATTGATTGCTACTGAGAATTTAAACATGGATACGTTTCATTCACTCATTGGTTACAGAAACACATGTTTTGAAGCAGGGGTAGGCAACCTTTTTGAGCCGGGGGCTGGGTTGCTGTCCCTCAGACAACTGGGGGGGGGGGGGGGGGGGGCGCGAAGCCAAAAAAATAAATAATTAAATAATTTATTTTTTAAAAAGTATATAAATAAATAAACCGGGACAAATGTAGGACAAAATTTTCAAATGGAGAACACTTTTTTAAAAAAAATGGAGAGCACACAAAAAAAATTGCTAATTTTTAAAAAAATGTTAATATAAATGCATGTTTCTGAGGCTTCTATAGACAATTGCCCCCCCTTGCCCCCGCTTGCCTGCTGCTTGCCCCCCTTGCCCCCCTTGCCCGCCTCCTCCTGATAGGCCAAAGGCCCCGGTGGCAATCAGTGGCAGGACCAGGCTGGGGCCGGTCCCAAGGCCTCACTGGGCCGCATCCGGCCCGCGGGCCGCAGGTTGCCTACCCCTGTTTTGAAGCCTTGCGTGGGCATCACCAATAACAATAATAACAATAAAATATATACTCTGCCTCTCCATTAAGATTGAGGCAGCTAACAACATTAAAACATTACAATACAATAAAATACAATGTCCCAGAAACCCATCCATCCACTATAACCAATAAATCATAATTATAAACAATAGCAATAAAACAATACCGTTAAAATTATTAAAACAGACAAGGCAGGGAAGTCAATGGGTCGGTCAATCCCCTTATCAGGACTGTTTTCACTCACTATCCCAGCATGGCATTCCAGCATTCCTTAACAAGCCTCGAATGACAGGAATGATGATGATGATGATAATAATAATAATAATAATAATACTAATAATAATAATATAACAATAATAACACTTTATTTTTCTCCCACCTCCCCCTTACCCACTCTCCCTCCCTCCCTCCCTCCCTCCCTCCAAACAACGACATTTAGGCCACATAGCCCAAAAAACCCACAAACAACTAAACATTAGAAGAGCCGCGAAGATGTCTCTTTGGCCTGTTCTGTTATCTATTACAAAAGCAGTCCATTCCCCTAATTCAGCTTCAGGCATTCTAGCTAGAAAACACAGTGGCTATTTTTCTATTTGATTTTTGCCTTCCCTGTCTTCCTCCTCCTCAGCTGCCTTTCCATTGCCTGGTGGAGGGCTGCCCAGAGGCCTTCCGGAGCCCCTCCGAACGCAAGGAGCACCTGGTCGCCCAACACCAATACCCAGAAGACTTCTGCTTCCATGAGGAGGAGGAAGGAGCCCCGAGGAGGAGGAGGAGGAGGAAGGGGCCCAAAAGGTATGTCATGGTGGTCGCCTCTCCAACCCCCCCCCAAAGTAGAAGAGGGGACCAGGAACCAAAGGAAGCACCACCCTCCCTCCATCTGCCCTCCTCCTCCCTGGGGGGGGGCTCTCTGTTTATGTGTCCATTTGTGCCTCTTTTGCTAACCCCCAGGACCCCCCATTGCGTTATTGTGAGGGGTGGGGCTGGAGTGTGCTTTGCTTTTGGAGGGAGGTAGGCCAATAGGGGCATAATCACACAGCTCACCACAAAGGCCTGGGGGCTGCCCAGGTGCAGAAGGTGTGGGCCCAGAACCCTCTTGGCTGTGGCTCCACAAAGGAACTGTTTCTCTCCTTTCCTGGGAGCCTTTGGCCAGAGGAAGGGTGGCCTACCTCTCAGGGGGGGTTTCCCTGGGGACCCCCTGCATTACCACCCACAGGGAGGGGTCCCCACCCCTCCTCAGTTCTCTGCCTACTCTCTGGTCAGCTAGCGCCACTCTTTCAAGAACCTTCTGGACTGTCTCTCGGCCTCCATTTTGACAGCACTAGCACAAAGGGAAGACAGGTCCAGTCCACGCACGGCAAAGACAGCGCTGGAAGCAGCAGTGTCAGCGTTGTCCCCATGGATGTGGCAGAGGGCCAGGAAGAGGTGCTGCCAGCTGCCACAGATGCCATGGAAGTGGGTCCCAGCGGGAGTGCACAGGAGCAGCAAGACGAGGAGGAGGTGGCCACCTTCCAGCAGGTGCCGCCCAGCGTCTTTGTGGCATCAGAGAAGTGGGTCTACAGATCCCGGTGGGTTTCTTTGTCCGGGTGGGGAGGACACACGGGTTCCATGTTTTTGTGTGGCTTGATCCCGGGCACCTTTGAAATGCAGAGGGGCAAAGCTTCCTGAGACCTTTGGCAGGCCTTAGAAGTGGGCTTGGGGGCCGCTCCTCACTTTCCACACTAAGGGCCCCATGGAGGATGGGGTGAGCAAGAGAACGGGTGAAAAAGCAGGGGACAGTGGGCTCCTGAATTGCACATCATGACAGGACTCAGCACTGATCCCCCCCACGCACACGCAAGCACACGCGCGCCATCCCTGCAAGCAGCTTGAGTCCCAGAGGAGCCGCACAGGGCTGTTCTTCCCAGGATGGAGGAGGAGGAGGACCCTCCCTCTGTCCCCCATTCCTGGGGGGCCTTTGGGGGGGATCCCATCCTGGGGCTTCGTCTGCCCTTCCTTTAGGATTCTGTTGCTGGGCAAAGATCTTTTTCAAACAAGGGCAACAATGCTCAGGCAGCCTCCAGAAAGTGAACTGACCTCTGGCTGCTGTATTATTGGTTTGTTTTGCATTGTGTTTCTGGCCCATGCCTTCGGACTCCTGCGCTTGCATTCTCTGTTCTCCTTTTGGGGAGAAAGGGAGGGTGGACGCTGCAAGTGGCCTCCCAGGCAAGTGCAGAGACCCCTTTGGCTTCTGGATTGTGGCTGCGGGGTGGTGGTGGTGGTGGCCCAGTGGACCTGGGGGCTGACGGACGGACGGTAGGACCCTAGTCACCAGGCAGCAGAAGGTTGGACCCTGACCCTTCAGTGGAGCAGATGGAGGGAGAGCCCTCTGCGTAGCCTCACCTTGGGAGCAGAGTGATGGGGAGGGGGTCATGGGGGTCACCTGGGAGGGGCTGGGGGGCGAGAGAGTGGGCACCGGCTGGCCTTTGACATCCTCCTTTTTCTTGCCTTTTGCCTTCCAGAGTCCCAGCTACCATTTCTTTTGGGCAAGGAGCCCCCCGGGCCTTTGAAGGCTGGAGGAGGAGGAAGAAGTTCTGAGCCTCTGGCACAGAAGGACACTGTGCTGTGCCCCCTTCCTCCCGCCCGGGTTGGGGGTGTATGGGGGGGAGGTTGATGGGAGAAGGCACGCCCCACATTGGAGGCAATGGAGGGGTGGAAGACAGGCCCCGTTGGTGTGGGGGGGGGCAGGGAGAGGTTTTCCAGAGACATTCAGAAATAAAGCAATGCTCTCAAACGAGTGCTGGGTTCCAATCTGGTTACACATCTGTTTGCAGCAGCCTATCCTTGGCACAGCCCTGCTGGGTATGAAGGAGGGCCTGCCCCCTAAATGGTGTGTGTGTGTGTGTGTGTGTGTGTGTGTGTTAACTGGGGCTCTGGGATCCCAGGGCCAAGGAGGGGGGTGAAAGGGGGACCCATGGAGACACAATGGGGGGGCATAAGTCTGGCTCTTGGAAGGGCGGGGGGTTGTTTCCTTCGCAGGAGGGGTCTCCCTCACTGCCAGAGAGAGGAAGAGGCTCTGACTCCCCCCACCTGAGAGAACCAGGGGCAACCCTGAGGGCGTGGCTTGGGGGCTGGGCTCCTTCCTTCTCCACTTTTACGGGGGGGGGGAGCTCTGGCCTCGTGGCGGTGAGTTCCGCAAGTAGGACAGGTGCTGGCCCCGAGAGACCCTTGCCTTGCCTCTCCCCAGGGAACGACGCCGAAGATGATGATGATGGTGCAGAGGGGGCGTGTCCCCGGGGGCGCCGCCGAGCCCATTCCCTCGGTCCCTCCAGGTGGGGGCGGGGCGTCGGCCTGTCCCCCCCCCCCTCCTCCTCCTGCAGCTGCTGCTGTTCCTGGGTCCGTTCTGGGCGGAGGGCGGGCGTCGGGCGGCCACTCCTTGGGCCAGCCAGGCGCAGGTGAGGGAAAGGGCTTGGAGAAGAGGGAGGAGGGGTCTGGCCCTTGCCTGCCTCTCCCCCGGGGGCCCTGGAGAGAGAAGGGGGGGTAGACGAGACCCCCTCCTCCCGTGGGGGAGGAGGAGGAGGAGGGGGCTCCCCAGGGAAGGGGCGAGGGAGTGTGCCCCCCCAGGCCCAGCCCTTCCAAAGGAGGAGGGGGAAGAGGGAAGGTGGCTTTGGAGGCTGCGGTTCCCGGATCGACAGCCACGACTTCCTCCAAGGCCCCGAGGGCGGCCCCAGGAGGCTCAGAGCAAGAGAGGGCCGGAGGAGGGTTCCAGAGGCCTTGGGCCCCTGCCTCGGGGAAGGGAAGGGAAGGGACGGGACGGGGCAGGCTTCGGGGCTGTGGATCCGCCCGGCCTCCCTTGGCCATCCTGCCTTGGGAGGGAGAGCTGGGCCCCTTCTGCTCTCTCTGCCAATGGCTCTGGCCAGGGCTGCCTCCCCCGAGAGCCGAGAGGGGCCTTCCTTCCAGGCCTGGGCGGCAGGGCAGCAGCAAGGAGAAGCTCGCCGCTGCCCATGATGGGTTCAGTCTGTTTGTGTTCTCAGCTCCTGAGGAAGGCCCTGGGGCCCGAAATGCCCAGGGCTTCTTCAACACTGAATTGCGGCTGGTGGGGTTTGGGGGCCACGTGGCCATGTTCTAGAAGAGTCTATGACTGACATCTCTCCTACATCTGTGGCTGGCTTCTTCCGAGAATGCCGGCATGGAAGAGAAGGGTCCATGTACACTGTGTGTGTGTGGGGGTATATATACTGTGTGGCCCTATGTTGGGAGGACCTAGCCCACCCACTTCCATGCCAGCATTCTCTGAAGATGCCAAAGCCACAGATGCTGGCAAAACGTCAGGAACAAACTCTTTTAGAACATGGCCACAGAGCCCCCCAAAGCCCACAAATACTATGGATGGCAGCCATGGAAGCCTTCGACTTCACAGGCACCGACTGAGCAGTTGAGTATCTTGGAGCATGTGGAGCATGTCTCCTCTTGCTTGGCTGCTGTGCTTTCAGTTCCTTGCCTGTAGGGTGGCATGGACTGCATTGGAGGAAGGGCAAGTAATGGCACCTCTGATGTTGGCCCTGCAATGGCCTTGCTCCTGGGGCAGATGGGGGGTGGCAGAGCTGGTACCTGGGCCTTGTGCCCCCCTTCCCCATTGCCATCCATGTTCTGTGGGCTCCTGGGATCAGGGCCTCTTGGTGGAGGTGGCAAGGGGGGGGGGCTTGCAGGATGGGGGGGAGTTATTGAGCAGGTAAGATCTTTATGCTTGTCCCCTGCCCTCTCCCAACCCTCAGGACAGCTTTCCTTCTAGCGATGGGGAGGCGACCCAGCCTGGGAGGAGGCACCTTGGGAACATTCAGACCCCCAGGAGGCTTGGGGGGGGCTGCCTGCCTGCCTGCCTGCCTTCTGGCCCCCTCTCTTTTCAAAGGGCAGCTGCTGCTCCTGTTTGCTGGGAGGGGGCTGCTTTTCCAAGGACAGATGTCTCTGCCCAGGGGCCATTTTCCATTTCAAGGAGAGAGGACTCCAGCTGCCTCCCTTTTGGTAATTTGGTTAGCTGCGCTCTGATCGAATCAAGGCTGCCTCTCTGGCCAGGAGCGGGCACAGAAAGAGCAGACCCACTGGCTGGCAGGCTGGCTGGCACCTGCGACGGTCCTCCTCTTCCGCCTCCTTGGTACTGCCCTGAGCCCAGCCCAGCAGCTGCCACCAAGAGCACCTCAGCCCAAACCAGGGGCTTCCAAATCCAGGGCGACCGAAGGAGGCTTGAACCCCAAAAGGTGGGGGGTGGCAAAGGAAGGGGGCCCAAGAGTGGGAGGGCAGTCCCCAGGGTTCTCTCCTACCTGTTGCAGCCTCCCAAAGGGCTTTTTCCTAGGGCTTCCGTACATGAGTGCAGCAGGCTCTGGCCAGAAAGACCGCCTGGGTTTGGACAGAGTGCAGCTGGCCAGGTTACCTGGAGGGAGGCAGTTGGGCTCCCAAAACGGGGCAGAGCCGCCCTGCGTGTGTGCATGCGCATGTGAGGAGGGGGCAAGGCAGGGGGGCCACCACGTGCCTCCTACATCCCCCCTCTGCAAGCTCCAAGGGGCAACCTGCTTTCCTTGGTTTTGCTCAACCAGCCCCCTCCCCTTCACTGGCAGCCTGAGACCCCCCCACTCAAGGAAGCGGCCTTGGCTGAGGGCAAGATGGAGGGTTCAACCACTGGCTCCCACAGCCCCACGGGGCTCAGCTATGCGGTGGCAGCGTCACAGATCCTGGGCCTGGCCGTGGTCACCATGATGGGGGCCTGGATGGGTCACTTTCGGGGAGGCCTGGCCTGGGACAGCCCTCAGCTCCAGTTCAACGTCCACCCGCTCTGCATGACCCTCGGGATGGTCTTCCTCCAGGCGGACGGTGAGTATTGCACAGGGGGAGCGTGTGGCTTCCGTGGCTGTGGCCATGGCTGGCAAGTTGGACTGGGTGGTCTCCCCCAGGCACTGAGGTCCTCCTTTTTGCAGCCTTAATTGGGAAGGGGGGCTGCCCTTCGCTCCTCTCCCCTCCCCACCCCACGCTTGGCCAGGGACCACCTTTGGTCTAGGGGCCAATGGAGGGTTTCCCCTAGGGGCCAGCTCTTTTGCCTGGTTGATGGGGGGCTCTGCTTTCCCTCTTCTCCCTTGCTAACACCTCTCATTACTCTGCCCCACAGCCCTCCTGGTCTTCCGCGTGTTCAGGAGCGAGAGCAAACGTGCCACCAAGATTCTCCATGGCCTCCTTCACAGCCTGGCCCTTGTCGTCGCTTTGGTGGGTGAGTCATTGGCAGCTGGAGGGGGCCTGGACATCCCCATGGGGAAAGGGGAGCTGAGGAGGCCCCAGGTATCAGAGGAGGGGGTGGGGTGCTCCCCCCATGCCTCACGCTCTTGCCCCCCACTAAGCAGAAGAAGAGTGGGGGGGGCGGAGGGAAGATGTGACCCCTTCCCTTCTTCCCAGCATCCCCCTTCTCCCCGCAGGGCTGGTGGCCGTCTTCCAATACCACAAGAAGCAGAACTTCCCTGACCTCTACAGCCTCCACAGCTGGTGCGGCATTCTGGCCTTCAGCTTCTACTTCCTACAGGTGAGGCAGCGGGGGGGGGGGGGTCCAGTGGTGGGACAGCCCCCTCTTTAGCACACACAAAAACACACACACACAAACGCTGGGTTTCTGCCTGCCTGGCCTCCCCTTCGATGGAGGGGCTGCCTTGCTATTTGGGAGTCTGCAGGAGTGGAAGAATCCCTGGGGCTTTTTTTTTTGTGGCAGCTGGTTTTGTAGCTTGGGCTCCAAATTGGGCCAGTGCCCCAGCCCTCCATGGGGCCACAGGTGAAGGTGGAAGGAACCCTTCCCCTCTCTCCATTTCCTCATGGCCTCCTGCCCTTCACGGGCGGCATGGGGACTCCAGGGGGCAGAGTGCCCCCATGCGTGGCTGCTGATGCCCTCCTCTCTCCTTCTCACACAGTGGCTGGTGGGCTTGGGGTTCTTCCTCTTCCCGGGGGCCTCCTTCTCCCTCCGCAGCTGGTATAAGCCGCAGCACGCATTCCTGGGGGCCGCCATCTTCCTCCTCTCCGTTGCCTCGGCCCTCCTGGGCATCCTGGAGCTGCTTCTCTTCAAGATCAAGCAAGTCCTCCTCTTCCTGCTCCTTCGAGGCTGTGGGTGGAGTGGGGGGGATTGTCAGCCAGGGCAGGAAGCCCCCTGGGCCTGTGGTCCCGCCACATAACTTCAGATTTCACTCCCCTTTTGGCCAATATGGTCTAGCCGTGGCTTTCCCAATGTGTCTGGGACTGCATCTCCCATGGCTCTTGCTGGCTGGAGCTGATGGGGCTTGCAGTCCAGGGCCCTGTGCTGGTCCCAAAGGGATTTTGCTGGGGTCCCCTCTTGCAGGGTGTGGGGATGGGGGGTGAGGGATGTGCTAACACAGCCCCCCTTTGCTTTCTGACTCTCCTCACAGGGATACCTATGGTTCCTTTGCCCCCGAAGGGGTCCTGGCCAATGCCTTGGGGCTCCTACTGGCAGCATTTGGGGCCATCCTGGGCTACATCCTCACCCGAGAGGAGTGGCGGCGCCCCCCCCGGGGTGAAGAAATGGCCCTCTCCATGGACTTCAAGACCCTGACGGAGGAAGAGCCTGGCGAGCGGAGTCCTGCAGACCCTCGCTGACCCCCCCCCCCAGGAGCCCTGCAATCCACTTGCCCCTTCCTCCGGCCCTTCTGTTCTGTGACTGTTTCCTGTTGCTTGGTGGCACTGCAAGCTGGACCCCCGCTCTTCCCTGGCCCCCTGCTTGCGTGAAGTGGGGAGCTGCCGTGTTCCCTGTGGGCAAAAGGGGTGGCCTTCCTTCTCCCTGGATCTTCCCTTGGAGGGCCTCTCTCCAGCCACTGACCTCGCCTGGCTCTGTGCTGGAGAAGACTTGGAGGGGAGGGGAGGGGGCACATCCCTAAGGGGGTCCCTTTGCCCATAGAGGGGCACTTGGGAGGTGGGGAAGGCAGGAGGGCACTCACTTACCCTATGGCCACTACAGCCCCCTTGGAGCCGTCTAGACATTTTGGAGCCCGGGGTGGGATGGGGTGGGGGGATTGCATTTCCATCTCTTTGCTGAGAGAAGATGGTGGCCGGGGGTCTCCTCTGCCAGCCCCATGTGCCCCTTTCCCTTCCTCTCTTCCCCTCTGGGCTCCCAGCGGGGCATTTGGAAGCCTCCGCTTTGCCTTTTTGGGAGAGGGGGGTCCGGTCCTGGCCCCCTGACTAGGCTTTGCAGGGGGGCCTTTCTGGTATGTGGGGGCTATGGACTTGAAAGGGGGCTTTGTTTTTGGGAAGGGGCTACATGCTGGAAATTTGCTGGGCTGTGAGCCTGGCAGGGCTTTATGGGGCTTTATTTGCTGCTTGCGGTTGCTCCCCCTCGGGGCTTCTTCCTCTTTTCTCCCCTTCCCTTTTGCTCTTCCCCAAAGGTTTGAAAAAGCTGGGCCCTCAGGCAAAGAAGGAAAAGAAGAAGAAAGGAGGGAAGGAAAAAAGAAGCTGCTGCCACTGGGGCAGGGTGCCCTCTTCCTGCCCTGCGATGAAGGCAACTGAGGTTGTTCCTGGCAGAAAGAGGGGAAATGGTCCTGCCGCTCCTCTCTTGCAGTGGGGCAGCGGCTGCGAATGCTAGGGGGCTGCTTTCTGGGCGACAGGAAGATGAGCACCTTGGGGACCAGTGGTGCCACTCCAGCCGGTGCCACACATGGGATGCTGTCTCTCTCTTCCTTGGGACTCCTCGAGCTTCATCTTCAGAGCTTTGTTTGTCTTCAGGGCATCCCAAAAAGAGCCATCTCTCGGTTCTCATGACAGAAAAGTTGTCCTCGGTGTCGCCTTCACCCAGCTGCCCTCTTTCCTGTCCTGGTCAGTCTCGTGGTGTTTGGTGGGTGAGTGAGATCCCAATAAATATTTGCAAGGAAAAAGCCATCTGTCCAGCGCCTGGCTCTTGAGTCGCTTAGTCTTCCTTCTTGGCCTGAAGAGCTGCGGCGGCACAAGTCGGTTCTGTAAGCCCCTGGCTGGGGCCGGGGGTCAGCTGCAGTGGGTAGGGTGTCAGTGGCATCCCCCCATCTTGCCAGTGGTCCCCTCTGTGTGGGTCCAGCTTTCCTGTGTCCGTCCAGCCTGGCCCCTTCCTTTCTCCCTCTTCCACCTGCCCTCCGTATGGTTTGCAGCCCACTTTGCCAAAAAATAAGAAGGCACATGGGACCCCTTTGGCCTCCCAGGAGGAGAAATATCTTGGGTGCCAAGTGGCCACCATTTCCCCCACAAGCTGTGGTTGGGAGAGAGCCCTTTGGGCACTGAGCCAGAGGATGCCAGGCCCAGAGGGGGACATTTGGGGACCCCTAGGCAGGCTTTCTCCTAGTTTGAAATTACTGCAGTGTGCAAACTTAATTGTGCTGAACTTCCATAAGTGCCTCCCACTGCTGTGCATATGTGCAAGCCCACACATTCTCCACACCCAACATCAGGGTTGCCCCCCAAGGAACATTTTGGGGAGGGAAGAGAGGAGAGCAGACAGAAGCAACTGGGAGGCCATAGTTCCCTCCTTCCAGTCAGGGCAGCCGTGGGTCTTACTTTGTCCAAGGTGGGGGTCATTGGGCTGAGGCTGTAGAGCCCCCCCACTCTGCAGGGATTGGGGCCCAGCCGAGGAGGAGGAAGTGGTGGAAGACTGATCCAATGAGGTCTGCCTACCCAGAGCTCCTCTTACAAGCACAATGCTGGTCTAGGAAGCCCTGAGAAACCCACCCATCCTCTGCTCAAAGACCCCCCAAAGAAAGGGAGCCCACCACCCATCACCCTCCGAGGTGGCAGTTCCTATTCCTCCGTCAAACCACTCTTGTAGTCAGCATGTTCTTCTTTTCTGTGTCAGTTGACCTCATTGGCCCACATACTAGTCCTCCAGAGCTGCAGAGGACCATCCAGCTCCACCTTCCCCAATGATGAGCCCACTTCTGATATTTAAAGATGGCTTTCCATCATACCAGCTGTCCGCTTTCTTCAAGCTAAGCCCGCCTGGCTCCCTGAGCCATTCCTCAGAGCTGGAGTCCAGACCTTTGATCCATGTGTGTGTGTGCTGTGTTGTGTGTATCCAGGTGCCTCTTGATCATGCGCACACATAGATGTTGTGGGTCAGCACACACTGTCCCCCTGGCGACTGTCCCAATGGGTTGCCTGGCTGCCCCTCGGACTGCCCCCTCGTCCTCCGGTGCCTTCATGGGAGGAATGGGGAGGGGAGGGGACCTGCCTTTGGCTCCCAGCCCAGTTGAACGTTCCCAGGGTGTTCCTCTCCTGGGGCATCCTCCTCCAGCGTCTCTGCTCCGCTGGCTTGGTGTTGCCTTCGCAGGCTCCTTGGGAGTTACTTTTTATCCCTCAAAGAGTCTGGGCTGGATGGGGTTGCCATATGCCAGCCCCTCCAATCCAGGCATCTAGTTTGCACATGATGATGCATGCTGCTTTGATTCTAATGATGCAAACACAGCATAGGAATCTCCCTTCTAAGAGAGCTAATGGCATAATGTTTATATTGCTGAACTTGCAATAGAGAGACCCAAGTTTAAGTCCTTACCTGGGCATGAAATTTACCACAACACCTTTCTACTATTGCTACTTCTCTGCTCTGATTTGGATTTCCTGCATGGCAGGGAGTTGGACTGGATGGCCCTTGTGGTCTCTACCAACTCTACGATTCTATGATTCAAATGTATCTTGCAGGGTTGTTGTGAGGATTAATAGCAGGACTTTTTTGCTTTGATTGAGAATTCCTGCATGGCAGAACAGGGTTGGACTGGATGGCCCTTGGGGTCTCTTCCTACTCTGTGATTCTATTTCTTAAGAAGGAGTTTGCCTTTGCCGCCTTCTGAGGCTGAGAGAGTGTGACTTATTGCTCATGGTCTTTCAGTAGGTTTCTATGGCTGAGCAGGGATTCAAACTCTTGTCTCCAGAGCCTTTGTCCAGTGCTCAGGCCACGCTGGCCCCCTAAAGAAAAGGGGCAACTTAATTACATTCAATGTATTTTTAATGTCACTGATGATGCTGGAGTTTGAGCAGTGACCTAATTCCAGGATTAAACCATCAATTCTTTAAGCCAGACCCTCTGCTTAAGAGCCAAGCCACCTCACATTTCTCAGCTGCTACTCTAAGAAATGCAAACAGCAACAGGAATCCTTATTGTAGTTTGTGGCCCGAGGCTGCGTCTCTGCTGCAGAAATAATGCAGTTTGGCACCACTTTAACTTCCACTGTTCAGTACTATGGACTCCTGGGATTTGTAGTTTTGTGAGCTATTTATCCTTCTCTGTAGGCTATCTCTGGTGCCGCAGAAAGCTACAAATCCCAGGATTCCATTGCTTGGCAGTTAGAGTGGTGTCAAGCTGCATTATTTCTGCAGTACAGACGCAGCCAGAGCATGTTCCTTGATGTAGAAGAATTTAAGCCGCCAAATAGAAAGAGCAGCTTGGGAAACATAGTGCTCACTTTGGGTGGGGGGACTGAGATGGTCAGGGAGGGGTCCAGGAAAGCCAGAGGGGTCTGAGGGGAGGGGAGTGATGGAGGGGAAAGGGGGGGTCCCAAAATCCCTGCTGGTGGGGCTCTTCCTTCCCTTCCAGGCTTCGGGGGGGGGGGATACAAGGAGTGAAACCACCGCTAACTGTGTTAAGAGCCCTTGTGGTCTCTGTGATTCCCCTGAACTGAGGGGCACTTAAGCAGAAATGCAATACTGACATGTCTCCCTTCTAATCTAAAAGTAATTGAATGGGACTTTTCAGCTTATTAATGTTTAACTAAGCTTTTTAACCCTTTTCTTCACTGGTGAAGGACGCTCCATCTGCGCAAGAGGCTGTTCCCTGTAACTTTGGGGTGCTTTGCCTTAACCCAGTGGTCCCCAAACTGTGCCCTTTAAGAGATTCTGGGTTTCAGCTCCCAGAAGCCTCAGCCCTATTGACCAATAGTCTGGGATTCTGGGAGCTGGAGTCCAAAATCCCTTAAAGAACAGTTTTGTCAATTTTGCTGCCACTTTGGTAGGTCCATGGGCCAAAGGGCCAGGCCCCAATGTCCCTCCCTCCCTCCCTCCCTCAGTTTTGCAGGACCTTTCCTGGGCTGCTGGAGCTGCACCCCCATCTCCCCCTTCTTCTGCGTTTCCAGCAGCTGTGGCTCTTTGCATCCCTTACAGTGGCCTCCTCACCTGCATTTCTTTTGCAGGGCCTTGCGTCCCTTTTTGGGCCACACTCCCACGGATCTTCTCTGTCCAGAGCCAGCCTTCCCAAGAGCTGCCCCTGGGAAGGGCAAGAGGGTCTTTCTGTGGCCACATGGCTCAGCCCCACCAGCAATGGTTGGACCCTCATCTCTGCCCTACATTTTATTAGAGGATGGAAGCTGCTTCCAGGAGGAGAAGGAGGACACAGTTGGGAAGCCAGAGGATCCCAAAAGAAGACGGTATGGACAGCCAAGGGTCAGGGGGCATGGGAAGGCCATGGGGCAGCCAAAGAACCCAAGGGTCAGTTGTGGTCTGGAGGAAGACTTCTTCGAGGTGCCACATGAGGATCTTGGCCCACAATGGTGGCTGCATTGAGATTCCAGGCCCAGAGGAAGCCACTTAGGTTGTGTCCACACTGGAGAAATAACCTGACTTGGCACCGCTTTTCAGCATCCTGGCTCAAGGCTATGAAATTCAAGGAGTGGGAGTATGTTGTGGGGTCCAGAGTGGAGCTCCGCTCCTCTCTGGGCCCACAACAAACTCCAACTCCCAGAATTCCATAGCCTTGAGCCAAGGCAGTTAAAGTGGTGCCAAACCGGGTTATCTCTCCAGTGTGGATGCAGCCCTAGTTAACTTGGCTCAAAGCACATACTCTCCGTCTGCCACCTGTCTGCGCTTCTATGCGCCTTCCTTTGGTCCGCTCTCTCGCAGCAGGAGCTTCCGGTTGCTTACATTCTATTACAGCTGGAACTTGGGTTCCTTACAACAGAGGATCTCTCACTTTGAACAAGGAATATAATTAAGGAATAGCATTAACAGTTGTAAAGAAGGAAGCTCCGTATGCGTTAAAACGCTTGATGGACTCGGGGGGGGGGGGTCTGAGTCCAAGAAATGGATGTCTCAGGGCTCTGAGTCCAGCATTGGAAACGAGGGGTTTATAAACTAAGGCTGGTGGTGATGGTGGTGGTTAGTCTTCTTGGCATCATCATCCAAAAACATTATCCAAGCAACCTAAGAAGTGCCTGTGTAGATGGGCATCACCTGATGACCAATATAGAAATCGAATAGCCTACATAAATGGAAGCAGAAGATGGAGAAGCTCCACTCTCTTTGCAAAAAGGAGGCCATTGTGCCAAAGGCTGTGAACTTCTAATATAAGACAATTAAACTTAACACTAAACCAAACATTGTGCCAAATACGACCTGAAAACGTCGCTGTAGAATTTAAAGATCATGTAAATATTAGATTTAACAATAGAATAGCAGTTTCATTTATGAATTTAAGATTTAATATATATTATTATTATGTTAAAACTTTTATTTATATCCCGCTTTTTGTTTTGACAATCTAAGCAGTGTACAACATTAAAATGATACAATAATATAAACAATCCCCCCCCTTAAAAAGGATTAAACGATTCTAGCAATTAAAATGACAAAGACTAAAGGTTTGTTGAGCCCAATGGATTGGGAGGCAGAAGAAGTCTGGACTGAAGCCAGAGACGTTGTCCGGGGGAATGGAAAAAGGCCTTATTTGCAGCCAAAGAAAGAAATAGAAACCTCAGTGGATGGCAGTCGAAACTCTTAAAACTGTCAAGGACAGATGAGAAGCACAAGGGGACGGAAATAGGGTCAAAACACCTTGAACAATTTGGGCACAGGACAAAGAGAATCACTGTAATAATCAATGCAGAGAAACAGAAGGCAGCGACAGAACAGGAAGAACAAGAGACCTCTCCCACAAGATCTGAGAAATCAAAGGGAAATTTAAACCCTCTTGGGCAGCGGTTCTCAACCTGTGGGTCACAACCTCTTTGGGGGTCGAACCACCCTTTCACAGGGGGCACCTAAGCTCATCGGAAAACACATACAGTGAGCCCTCCCCTTATGTAGGGGATCTGTTCCGGATCCTCCCACATAAGGGGAAATCTGCGTATGCTTGTGTCCCATTGGAAACAATGGGGCACATGCATGTGATGGCATGGCAGCCATTGTTTTTCTCACCATGCAGCTTCCACATAAGCTGGGAGCCATGTATAGTGCGCCCGCGTATGGCGTGAGTGTACTGTATTTCCAATGGTAATTGGAAATTGGGGGCCACCACAGCATGAGGAATGGTATTAAAGGGTTGCAGCCTTAGGAAGGTTGAGACCCACTGCTCTTGGGCATCTTCAGGCAGGAGAGTGTATGGTCCCATTAATCCAAGTTCACAAGAAGGACTCTGGAAGCCCCTGGCACTCTCCTTCCTTCCTTCCTCGGAAGTGCCACCATCCCGGCCCCATGGGTGACCCACAAGCAAAGCTTCATGGGACCTTTGCTCTCCCCAGCCTGACTTTGGGAAGGGAGTCTTACCCCACCGGAGCATGCTTGTGTTGGGTGCGTGCCCCCCCCACCAGAGCCGCCTGCCCTACTGTCCCCATTCAGGAGAACCTGGCTGCTCCCTGGTCCCCCTTTTCACCTGTGACCTCCCGTCACACCTTAGAAAAGTTACTCCTTTTGGGACAGCCACTCCCACTACCTGCCTCCCGCCCCCCACAGCGCAAATGGCCTTGCTGTCGCAGGAAAGTCTTTGTGTACCACCTCTGTATGGCTGTTGGGTCAATGGAGGTGGGCCTGAGGCCAGGCAGGGGACAGTGATTTGGATGGACAGTGTGGCTGGACAGTGATTTGAACCCAGGTCTCCTCTGACCTGTGCCCAACAGGCCGGCCATGACTGCCCTCCCCCCCCGGGTCCCTTTGGGAGAGTCACGCTCTAAAGTCACCGGAAGTTTTGCATTGCCCTTGAGAGAAGAGGCGGAAAAGCTGCAAGGCCCAGGTCTGGCTGCCCACCGGGTGAGCTCTGCATTTTGCCCTTTGCCTCTCTGGAAGGGTGTTGTTGCTGGACAGGGGCTTGTGTGGTGACCCCCAGGCTCCCAAGATGGACCCCAGTGGGAGCACATGGCCCTTCATGCCTCTCCCCACAGCCATGGCAGCAAAGAGCATGCACCATGCTGCCCACGTTGTGTGTGTCCAGCAGAGCTTCCTTCCAAGGGTGGCAAAAGGGCAGCCAGGATAGGTTGAGGGGGTTTGTGCGCCATGTGCTTTGGGGGCACAGCCACACAGCTGCCTATGGACCCACACAGAACATGGCACTGCTGCTATCACAGAGCTGATTCAAGCCATGAGGGTTAGACTCCTAGAACCTTAGAGATGGAAGAGACTCCAAGAAGGGTGCTGATCCAGTCCAGCCTCCTTCTGCCATGCAGGAATTCTCAATCAAAGCATCCCATTGACAAATGGCCATCCAGCCTCTGCTTAAAGACCTCCAAGAAAGGAGACTCCACAATTCTCCATTGAGGGAGTGTGTCCCACTGTCAAACACCCTCAGGACGTTCCTCCTAATGTTGAGCTGGAATCTCTTTTCCTGGACCTTGCATCCATTGCTCCATTGGATCCTAGTCTCTGGAACAGCAGAAAACAAGCTTGCTCCCTGCTCAATATGACATCCCTTCAAATATTTAAACAGGGCTATCATATTACCTCTTAACCTTCTCCAGGCTAAACATACCCAGATCCCCAAGTCGTTCCTCATAGGGCTTCATCGTTTCCAGACCCTTCACCATTTTAGTTGCACTCCTTTGGACATGCTTCAGTTTCTCAATGTCTTTTTTGAATTGTGGTGCCCAGAACTGGACACAATATTCCAGGTGGGGCCTGACCAAAACAGAATACATTGGCACTATGACTTCTATTTATGCAGCCCAGAATTGCATTGGCCTTTTTAGCTGCCGCATCACACTGTTGACTCATGTTCAATTTGTGGTCTACTAGGGCTCCTAGATCCCTCCTCAGTGATTACTCTCAAGGACTGGCTGGATGGGTCTGGCCTAGTTGGGAGGGGTCTCTCTGTCCCCCATCTCTGTTGACCCCCTCAAGTGTCTCCTGGCCCTCCCTAAGGGGCTTGTCCAGTTGCGTCCATCTTGGCTCCTGGATTGGGAGCATCTGTAGGGAAGCCTCTGCCAGCTTCCTATTCCCTCTTCCAAATGCACCTTCCAAACCTTAGAGAAAACTACTTCCCTGAGAAAGATTTGTTTTGGTTCATTTCCTTTGCAATTACATCAATGTTTGATAAAAATAGATGATGAAAAGCAGCAGTCTTCCCTGAAATGGCTGTCTCTGGGGCGGAGGGGAAGATGGAGCAAACGCTCGCCAGGGAAGGAAACAGATATGTTACTGCTTTCGGCAGAAGTCTGTGCGAGGGACTCATTCATTTACTGAACACGCCGGGGGTCCAGCGATGGATTGATAGCAATTTCTCATCCCAGATGAGAAAGAGGTCTCCGCACATTAAATCGCCATCTATGGAGGCAGCTGGCCATGAATAGAGAAGGCTGGGGGTGGTTTCATAGAATCACAGAGTTGGAAGAGACCCCAGGGCCCTGATCCAGTCCAACCCCCTTCTGCCATGCAGGAACTTCCAATTCCAAAGACTTCTCTTAGTGATACTAAAGTCATGCAAAGTCCAGGGAAGTCCCTTTGCATCTCAAGAGGGACCCCTCTTTTGCAATCCCATCGGTCTCCATTCCAGTTAGACCTCTTAGTAGGCAGAGGACAATGTCTTTGCATCAGGAACATTTTGGTGATGGAGAGATAGAACATGAACATTCAGTCCAAATTTAAGAAGAAGAAGAAGAAGAAATGTTTTACCTTGGTTGCAGTCCCAGTCCACAGGCCACTCTCCATGGCTGCTACAACGCAGTATCTCACAAGACAGAAAACCGGAAATGCCTCACGGGACTATTTCAGAAAACCATAGAATCATAGAAGAGTTGGAAGAGACCCCAGGGCCCTGATCCAGTCCAACCCCTTTCTGCCATGCAGGAAATCCAAATCAAAGCATCCCCAATAGATGTAAATATATTTCCATATAAATAAATGTAAATATCTCACTGGGATGGAGACCGATTGGATTTCAAAAGAGGGGTCCCTCTTGAGATGCAAAGGGACTTTGCAAATCTTCCTATTGCCATGGGGGCCTTCCTGCAAAAGATATCCTCCCCAGCATAACATCTTTACTAAGGACTGAAACAGCAGCATGCGGGCCTCTGACTAACATCTCCATTGAGACATTATCCTGGGATTTCCCTGTGAATGATTTGTTGCTGGAGCAATCCTGGTTCTTCTTGGGATGAGTTCTCTCTGATCATAATAAATAATAATAATAAATTTTTTATTTTTATACTGCCATTCCATAGATCAGGGCGGTTCACAGCAAATATCAATAAAACAATTAAGAATACATAAAAACACCCCTCTCTCACTGACCCCTCCCCCTGGTAAAAAGCCACCACAGCGGCAAGATAGTCCTCCGCAGTTCTGGGGAGCTTCTTCCCAGGTGACATGGGGGGGGGGGGCAGCGGCAGAAGTAGTCCTCCATCAGCTCTCAGGCAGTCCCCGATGTTGCTGGGTCTGCCTGATGGCTCCCTCTGAGGCCGAGATGACAGTTGAGGAGGGAAGGGCCTCTTCCTTCAGGCAGACCTTGATGTTGCTGGGTCTGCCTGATGGCTCCCTCTGAGGCCGAGATGACAGTTGAGGAGGGAGGGGCCTCTTCCTTCAGGCAGACCTTGATGTTGCTGGGTCTGCCTGATGGCTCCCTCTGAGGCCGAGATGACAGTTGAGGAGGGAGGGGCCTCTTCCTTCAGGCAGACCTTGATGTTGCTGGGTCTGCCTGATGGCTCCCTCTGAGGCCGAGATGACAGTTGAGGAGGGAGGGGCCTCTTCCTTCAGGCAGACCTTGATGTTGCTGGGTCTGCCTGATGGCTCCCGCTGAGGCCGAGATGACAGTTGAGGAGGGAGGGGCCTCTTCCTTCAGGCAGTCCCCGATGTTGCTGGGTCTGCCTGATGGCTCCCTCTGAGGCCGAGATGACAGTTGAAGAGGGAGGGGCCTCTTCCTTCAGGCAGTCCCAGATGTTGCTGGGTCTGCCTGATGGCTCCCTCTGAGGCCGAGATGACAGTTGAAGAGGGAGGGGCCTCTTCCTTCAGGCAGACCTTGATGTTGCTGGGTCTGCCTGATGGCTCCCTCTGAGGCCGAGATGACAGTTGAGGAGGGAAGGGCCTCTTCCTTCAGGCAGTCCCCGATGTTGCTGGGTCTGCCTGATGGCTCCCTCTGAGGCCGAGATGACAGTTGAGGAGGGAAGGGCCTCTTCCTTCAGGCAGACCTTGATGTTGCTGGGTCTGCCTGATGGCTCCCTCTGAGGCCGAGATGACAGTTGAGGAGGGAAGGGCCTCTTCCTTCAGGCAGACCTTGATGTTGCTGGGTCTGCCTGATGGCTCCCTCTGAGGCCGAGATGACAGTTGAGGAGGGAGGGGCCTCTTCCTTCAGGCAGACCTTGATGTTGCTGGGTCTGCCTGATGGCTCCCTCTGAGGCCGAGATGACAGTTGAGGAGGGAGGGGCCTCTTCCTTCAGGCAGTCCCCGATGTTGCTGGGTCTGCCTGATGGCTCCCTCTGAGGCCGAGATGACAGTTGAAGAGGGAGGGGCCTCTTCCTTCAGGCAGTCCCCGATGTTGCTGGGTCTGCCTGATGGCTCCCTCTGAGGCCGAGATGACAGTTGAAGAGGGAGGGGCCTCTTCCTTCAGGCAGTCCCCGATGTTGCTGGGTCTGCCTGATGGCTCCCTCTGAGGCCGAGATGACAGTTGAAGAGGGAGGGGCCTCTTCCTTCAGGCAGTCCCCGATGTTGCTGGGTCTGCCTGATGGCTCCCTCTGAGGCTGAGATGACAGTTGAGGAGGGAGGGGCCTCTTCCTTCAGGCAGACCTTGATGTTGCTGGGTCTGCCTGACGGCTCCCTCTGAGGCCGAGATGACAGTTGAAGAGGGAGGGGCCTCTTCCTTCAGGCAGTCCCCGATGTTGCTGGGTCTGCCTGACGGCTCCCTCTGAGGCCGAGATGACAGTTGAAGAGGGAGGGGCCTCTTCCTTCAGGCAGTCCCCGATGTTGCTGGGTCTGCCTGATGGCTCCCTCTGAGGCCGAGATGACAGTTGAAGAGGGAGGGGCCTCTTCCTTCAGGCAGTCCCCGATGTTGCTGGGTCTGCCTGATGGCTCCCTCTGAGGCCGAGATGACAGTTGAGGAGGGAAGGGCCTCTTCCTTCA
This sequence comes from Sceloporus occidentalis, assembly GCA_023333645.1. NCBI lineage: Eukaryota > Metazoa > Chordata > Lepidosauria > Squamata > Phrynosomatidae > Sceloporus > Sceloporus occidentalis. The sequence continues at coordinate 231,877 of JALMGF010000417.1, read as the reverse complement.
GGCAGACCTTGATGTTGCTGGGTCTGCCTGATGGCTCCCTCTGAGGCCGAGATGACAGTTGAGGAGGGAGGGGCCTCTTCCTTCAGGCAGTCCCCGATGTTGCTGGGTCTGCCTGATGGCTCCCTCTGAGGCCGAGATGACAGTTGAGGAGGGAGGGGCCTCTTCCTTCAGGCAGTCCCCGATGTTGCTGGGTCTGCCTGATGGCTCCCTCTGAGGCCGAGATGACAGTTGAAGAGGGAGGGGCCTCTTCCTTCAGGCAGTCCCCGATGTTGCTGGGTCTGCCTGATGGCTCCCTCTGAGGCCGAGATGACAGTTGAAGAGGGAGGGGCCTCTTCCTTCAGGCAGTCCCCGATGTTGCTGGGTCTGCCTGATGGCTCCCTCTGAGGCCGAGATGACAGTTGAAGAGGGAGGGGCCTCTTCCTTCAGGCAGTCCCCGATGTTGCTGGGTCTGCCTGATGGCTCCCTCTGAGGCCGAGATGACAGTTGAAGAGGGAGGGGCCTCTTCCTTCAGGCAGACCTTGATGTTGCTGGGTCTGCCTGATGGCTCCCTCTGAGGCCGAGATGACAGTTGAGGAGGGAGGGGCCTCTTCCTTCAGGCAGTCCCCGATGTTGCTGGGTCTGCCTGATGGCTCCCTCTGAGGCCGAGATGACAGTTGAGGAGGGAGGGGCCTCTTCCTTCAGGCAGACCTTGATGTTGCTGGGTCTGCCTGATGGCTCCCTCTGAGGCCGAGATGACAGTTGAAGAGGGAGGGGCCTCTTCCTTCAGGCAGTCCCCGATGTTGCTGGGTCTGCCTGATGGCTCCCTCTGAGGCCGAGATGACAGTTGAAGAGGGAGGGGCCTCTTCCTTCAGGCAGTCCCCGATGTTGCTGGGTCTGCCTGATGGCTCCCTCTGAGGCCGAGATGACAGTTGAAGAGGGAGGGGCCTCTTCCTTCAGGCAGTCCCCGATGTTGCTGGGTCTGCCTGATGGCTCCCTCTGAGGCCGAGATGACAGTTGAAGAGGGAGGGGCCTCTTCCTTCAGGCAGTCCCCGATGTTGCTGGGTCTGCCTGATGGCTCCCTCTGAGGCCGAGATGACAGTTGAGGAGGGAGGGGCCTCTTCCTTCAGGCAGTCCCCGATGTTGCTGGGTCTGCCTGATGGCTCCCTCTGAGGCCGAGATGACAGTTGAAGAGGGAGGGGCCTCTTCCTTCAGGCAGTCCCCGATGTTGCTGGGTCTGCCTGATGGCTCCCTCTGAGGCCGAGATGACAGTTGAAGAGGGAGGGGCCTCTTCCTTCAGGCAGTCCCCGATGTTGCTGGGTCTGCCTGATGGCTCCCTCTGAGGCCGAGATGACAGTTGAAGAGGGAGGGGCCTCTTCCTTCAGGCAGTCCCCGATGTTGCTGGGTCTGCCTGATGGCTCCCTCTGAGGCCGAGATGACAGTTGAAGAGGGAGGGGCCTCTTCCTTCAGGCAGTCCCCGATGTTGCTGGGTCTGCCTGATGGCTCCCTCTGAGGCCGAGATGACAGTTGAAGAGGGAGGGGCCTCTTCCTTCAGGCAGTCCCCGATGTTGCTGGGTCTGCCTGATGGCTCCCTCTGAGGCCGAGATGACAGTTGAAGAGGGAGGGGCCTCTTCCTTCAGGCAGTCCCCGATGTTGCTGGGTCTGCCTGATGGCTCCCTCTGAGGCCGAGATGACAGTTGAAGAGGGAGGGGCCTCTTCCTTCAGGCAGACCTTGATGTTGCTGGGTCTGCCTGATGGCTCCCTCTGAGGCCGAGATGACAGTTGAAGAGGGAGGGGCCTCTTCCTTCAGGCAGACCTTGAAGTTGCTGGGTCTGCCTGATGGCTCCCTCTGAGGCCGAGATGACAGTTGAGGAGGGAGGGGCCTCTTCCTTCAGGCAGACCTTGAAGTTGCTGGGTCTGCCTGATGGCTCCCTCTGAGGCCGAGATGACAGTTGAGGGAGGGGCCTCTTCCTTCAGGCAGACCTTGAAGTTGCTGGGTCTGCCTGATGGCTCCCTCTGAGGCCGAGATGACAGTTGAGGAGGGAGGGGCCTCTTCCTTCAGGCAGTCCCTGATGTTGCTGGGTCTGCCTGATGGCTCCCTCTGAGGCCGAGATGACAGTTGAGGAGGGAGGGGCCTCTTCCTTCAGGCAGTCCCCGATGTTGCTGGGTCTGCCTGATGGCTCCCTCTGAGGCCGAGATGACAGTTGAAGAGGGAGGGGCCTCTTCCTTCAGGCAGTCCCCGATGTTGCTGGGTCTGCCTGATGGCTCCCTCTGAGGCCGAGATGACAGTTGAAGAGGGAGGGGCCTCTTCCTTCAGGCAGACCTTGATGTTGCTGGGTCTGCCTGATGGCTCCCTCTGAGGCCGAGATGACAGTTGAAGAGGGAGGGGCCTCTTCCTTCAGGCAGTCCCCGATGTTGCTGGGTCTGCCTGATGGCTCCCTCTGAGGCCGAGATGACAGTTGAAGAGGGAGGGGCCTCTTCCTTCAGGCAGTCCCCGATGTTGCTGGGTCTGCCTGATGGCTCCCTCTGAGGCCGAGATGACAGTTGAGGAGGGAGGGGCCTCTTCCTTCAGGCAGTCCCCGATGTTGCTGGGTCTGCCTGATGGCTCCCTCTGAGGCCGAGATGACAGTTGAGGAGGGAGGGGCCTCTTCCTTCAGGCAGTCCCCGATGTTGCTGGGTCTGCCTGATGGCTCCCTCTGAGGCCGAGATGACAGTTGAGGAGGGAGGGGCCTCTTCCTTCAGGCAGTCCCCGATGTTGCTGGGTCTGCCTGATGGCTCCCTCTGAGGCCGAGATGACAGTTGAGGAGGGAGGGGCCTCTTCCTTCAGGCAGTCCCCGATGTTGCTGGGTCTGCCTGATGGCTCCCTCTGAGGCCGAGATGACAGTTGAGGAGGGAGGGGCCTCTTCCTTCAGGCAGTCCCTGATGTTGCTGGGTCTGCCTGATGGCTCCCTCTGAGGCCGAGATGACAGTTGAAGAGGGAGGGGCCTCTTCCTTCAGGCAGTCCCCGATGTTGCTGGGTCTGCCTGACGGCTCCCTCTGAGGCCGAGATGACAGTTGAAGAGGGAGGGGCCTCTTCCTTCAGGCAGTCCCCGATGTTGCTGGGTCTGCCTGACGGCTCCCTCTGAGGCCGAGATGACAGTTGAAGAGGGAGGGGCCTCTTCCTTCAGGCAGTCCCCGATGTTGCTGGGTCTGCCTGACGGCTCCCTCTGAGGCCGAGATGACAGTTGAAGAGGGAGGGGCCTCTTCCTTCAGGCAGTCCCCGATGTTGCTGGGTCTGCCTGATGGCTCCCTCTGAGGCCGAGATGACAGTTGAGGAGGGAAGGGCCTCTTCCTTCAGGCAGACCTTGATGTTGCTGGGTCTGCCTGATGGCTCCCTCTGAGGCCGAGATGACAGTTGAGGAGGGAGGGGCCTCTTCCTTCAGGCAGACCTTGATGTTGCTGGGTCTGCCTGATGGCTCCCTCTGAGGCCGAGATGACAGTTGAGGAGGGAGGGGCCTCTTCCTTCAGGCAGTCCCCGATGTTGCTGGGTCTGCCTGATGGCTCCCTCTGAGGCCGAGATGACAGTTGAAGAGGGAGGGGCCTCTTCCTTCAGGCAGTCCCCGATGTTGCTGGGTCTGCCTGATGGCTCCCTCTGAGGCCGAGATGACAGTTGAAGAGGGAGGGGCCTCTTCCTTCAGGCAGTCCCCGATGTTGCTGGGTCTGCCTGATGGCTCCCTCTGAGGCCGAGATGACAGTTGAAGAGGGAGGGGCCTCTTCCTTCAGGCAGACCTTGATGTTGCTGGGTCTGCCTGATGGCTCCCTCTGAGGCCGAGATGACAGTTGAGGAGGGAAGGGCCTCTTCCTTCAGGCAGTCCCCGATGTTGCTGGGTCTGCCTGATGGCTCCCTCTGAGGCCGAGATGACAGTTGAGGAGGGAGGGGCCTCTTCCTTCAGGCAGACCTTGATGTTGCTGGGTCTGCCTGATGGCTCCCTCTGAGGCCGAGATGACAGTTGAGGAGGGAGGGGCCTCTTCCTTCAGGCAGACCTTGAAGTTGCTGGGTCTGCCTGATGGCTCCCTCTGAGGCCGAGATGACAGTTGAGGAGGGAGGGGCCTCTTCCTTCAGGCAGTCCCTGATGTTGCTGGGTCTGCCTGATGGCTCCCTCTGAGGCCGAGATGACAGTTGAGGAGGGAGGGGCCTCTTCCTTCAGGCAGTCCCCGATGTTGCTGGGTCTGCCTGATGGCTCCCTCTGAGGCCGAGATGACAGTTGAAGAGGGAGGGGCCTCTTCCTTCAGGCAGTCCCCGATGTTGCTGGGTCTGCCTGATGGCTCCCTCTGAGGCCGAGATGACAGTTGAAGAGGGAGGGGCCTCTTCCTTCAGGCAGACCTTGATGTTGCTGGGTCTGCCTGATGGCTCCCTCTGAGGCCGAGATGACAGTTGAAGAGGGAGGGGCCTCTTCCTTCAGGCAGTCCCCGATGTTGCTGGGTCTGCCTGATGGCTCCCTCTGAGGCCGAGATGACAGTTGAAGAGGGAGGGGCCTCTTCCTTCAGGCAGTCCCCGATGTTGCTGGGTCTGCCTGATGGCTCCCTCTGAGGCCGAGATGACAGTTGAGGAGGGAGGGGCCTCTTCCTTCAGGCAGTCCCCGATGTTGCTGGGTCTGCCTGATGGCTCCCTCTGAGGCCGAGATGACAGTTGAGGAGGGAGGGGCCTCTTCCTTCAGGCAGTCCCCGATGTTGCTGGGTCTGCCTGATGGCTCCCTCTGAGGCCGAGATGACAGTTGAGGAGGGAGGGGCCTCTTCCTTCAGGCAGTCCCCGATGTTGCTGGGTCTGCCTGATGGCTCCCTCTGAGGCCGAGATGACAGTTGAGGAGGGAGGGGCCTCTTCCTTCAGGCAGTCCCCGATGTTGCTGG
>JALMGF010000417.1:0-226914 GCA_023333645.1 Sceloporus occidentalis | reverse complement strand
TGGCGCTTTTGGGGCAAGGGCCAAATGCTGCCAGCTCAGTCCTTGTGAACTCCCTGCAGCTAAGCAGCGGTTGTATTCTGCCCAGTACCAACCAATGGTGTGTCTACAAAGGATGGCACGCCAGCGCCATGGAGGCCCTTTGGGCAGCGCCAGATTCAGGGCTCCTGGGAAGGTCTCAGGGAAAGGAGGCCTGTTTAGGGGCATGGGGTGGGGCAAAGGTTGCCCCATAAGGATGGGAGGGGTAGTTGAAAGGAGAGGTGGGAATAGCCACTCAAACCTCTTCCTCAAGTGCAGAGAGACCCCAATGAGAGAAATCCTGGACTGATCCTGAGGATCTTCACCCTCTGGGCTTTATTCTGAGGCTGCAACGCCAGTCCGCTTGAGGCGGGAATTGCTCCACGTTCACACGCTGCTCCCTGTTTTGGGACGGAGAGCACCAAGGGCTCCTGCAGTCCCTGTAATCCGACCCATTCCTGCGCAGTGCAGAGCCCCCCAAACCCCTTTGGCTGCACTCCAGCTCCGGGGAGAGGAGACCCTTAGAAGCCGTGCTTTAATTGTCAGACTGAGTCAGTTAACATCCACGGCTTTGGACTCAAGCTGCCCTGCATTATTTTGAACTGGTTTCATGGGAGGCTCTCCTGAGTCCCTGCCAGACAGGGCAGCCTGCAAGACATGCAGGAGTCCCGCTGGTGACGGACGTCTACTCTTGGAAGCGTGACAGGCGGTGGCCGAAGCGATCCCTGGCCCAGCTGGCATGAGGCTGGCCTTGGGCCTCCCTTGGCGCGGGGGAGAGCTGGCCTGCCCCAGGGACCAAGAGGGGTCCAGGAGGGTCCCTCCTGGCCCAAGGCCCCAGTCCTTCAAAGGACGCCTCCAGTCCCCAATGGCCAGTCCAAGGCCACCCGCCTTCCCCCAAATCTTCTGCCTCTTTTGTGGCCCTCAGCCATCTGGCCCTGGCACCGGTTCCGTCCTGGGGCAGCGCAGGCTCTTCTGGCCCGGATGCAGCTGAGGGCCACTTCTTTACTCCAAGCCCCTGACCACTGGCTCCTCGGCTTCAGACGCTCTGCAGCACCTTTGCAGCCGCAGGGGATGATGGCCAAGGCCTGGCACATGGGACGCATGCCTTCATTGCATCCCACCTGGACTACTGTAACAAGCTTCACGCGGGGCTGAAAAAATCGGAATAGAGAAAAATTGGCCTAGGACTAACAGCTTCAATTTTTCCCTCCTGTATGGTTTTTAACACCTTGCCTGATGAAGAAGCCAGTGGAGCTTCAAAAGCTTGCAACATGTAATTGTGCATTTTGGTTGGCCCAATAAAGGTATTGTTTGGTGGATTTTTGATAGTCTACAGGCCCAAACAGACAACCCAAAAATGCCGGATTGGGGCCGCTGTGGAGCCGCATGCCACGGTGCCACAGCAACACCACACCATGCCCCCAACCCAGCATTTTCCCAGGGCAAAAAGAAGCAGCAGAAAGCTGCTCCCTTTTGTGCCAGGAAGAAGGTGCCTTTGCCGCTGCGGCAGAGGTTTTTCAGAGCTCTGGCGGTGTGACACATCTAAATGGCACGCTGCCGGAGCTCCAAAAGACTGCTGCCATGTGGGCAGTGGGGCGCCTTCACTGCATGTTCCCAGCGTCTTGAGGGGGTGCATCATGCGCGTGCCATGCCCCAAGCCACCGGGATGATACTGCATTTTGCTGGTCTGTTTCCCCCTAAGTTTAGTCATCTTGGCTTCCAGAAAAAGTTCTGGCTTGATCTGTTCTAGGACCCATTCATTTGTCTTTTTAGCCATCCATGGTATCCTCAGCACCCTCCTCCACATTTCCAATGAACTTATTTTCTTGCATCTGTCCATGGTGATGGAAAAAGTGTTTTTCATTTGTATATCTGTAGTCTTTATGGCAGTGATGGCAAACCCTTTAGAGACCCAGTGCCTAAACTGCAACCCACAACCTACTTATTCATCACAAAGTGCCATGTCCCTTTGGCTTTCTAATCATGAACTCTGGCGAACTCTGTGCACATGCGCCCACAGAGAGGGCTCTGAGTGCCATCTCTGGCACGCGTGGCATAGGTTCGCCATCACTGCTTTTTGGTCTCATCTAGTTCTTTCATGGCTGCCCTTCACATTCCTAGAATTCAGCCACCTAGCCCTCTTAGTCTGGAAAATCATTCTGCAAAGGGATCTTGCTGCACCTTTGGGACTCGGTGAAAGAAAGAAGTGGGTAGCATGAGCTTTCTGCACTCTGCATTGGGCAAACAGGCCGATAAATGGACATAGACATTAGGAATGGGAATACACAAAAACCAGTGGCAGAACTCTTCAGCCTCCCTGGGCATCCCATCTCAGGCCTCAGGACAGCGGTCATTGAACAAAGAAAAACTACAAAGGAAGATTGGAAAGAGAAACAGCAGAACTGGAGTATATTCACTTTTCCATGCTATTTAGCCCCATATCCTCTGGGGGGCGCCCTTGCCCCATTGATCACATCCCTCTCTGTTCCCTCTACACTGCTTTCCAATAGTCATTCCTAGGGTTAGCTACTCTCCTTTTCTTGCTGCCTTTGTCCCCCAAGGACCATTGTGAAAACTGTACTTGGTGCATCACCTCCATACCCACAAAGCTTTGAATCTGAACTGACATTCTCACACGTACAAACGACTTCTATGGGTTATTCACTCCAAAACATGCCTCTGAGGAAGGAGGCTCAACCTAGGGCTGCATCCACACTGGAGAAATAACCCGGTATTATTATTATTATTATTATTATTATTATTATTATTATTATTATTATTATTATCCTTTATTTATAAAGCGCTGTAAATTTACACAGCGCTGTACATACAACCTTTTTAATTGGACGGATCCCTGCCCTCGGGCTTACAATCTAAAAAGACACGACTCAGAGGGAGCGGTGGTGGGGAAGGGGCCTCTCTAGTAGGATAATACATATAAATACATAGCAATACAGGAAATGATTCAATAAAACAGGCAACAAAGAAACATCAAATAGCAAGTGACAGTTATGCAATGCCTGGGAATGCTGCCCTGAACAGGATGGTCTTCAACTCCGTTTTGAAGCTGGTTAAAGACGTGATGGCTCTTGTTCGCGGGGGAAGAAGGTTCCAGGAGTGAGGGGCAGCGAGTGAAAAGGGGCGAATCCGAGATGGGGCAGAGGAAATCCTGGGCTGGGACAGCAGACCTAGACTACCAGAACGGAGGGCCCTGGTGGGAAGGTGAGGAGAAAGAAGGTCTGATAAGTAAGGAGGGGCAGCCCATGGAGGGCTTTAAACATTGACAGCAGGAGCTTATACTGAATGCAGAAAGGGAGGGGGAGCCAGTGAAGGGATGCCAAGACAGGAGAGATGTGGTCAGAGCGGTGGGTGGAAGTGATAATGCGTGCAGCTGAATGCTGGACAGAGATTAAAGGACGGAGGTGAGAAAGAGGAAGCCCAGCCAGGAGGACGTTACAGTAATCCAGTCGTGAGATCACTAGGGCATGGACCAGGATCTTGGCAGTAGAGACAGAGAGATATGGTTGGATTTTGGCAATATTGTATAAGAAGAATCTACAAGCCTTGGCTGTGGTCTGGATCTGAGGGATCCACGACAGAGAAGAGTCAAAGATAAAACCAAGACTAAGGGCTTGCTGGACTGGTTGAATAGAAATGTTGTCCACAGAGACAGAAAAGGAGTGTTGAAGGTGGGCTTAGGAGGAAAGACAAGAAGCTCCGTCTTGGACATGTTGAGCTTCAAACGCCGATGGCGCATCCACTGCGAGACGGCTGTGAGGCAAGACGAAACTTGCTGTTCAAGCCTTGGAGAAAGGTCAGGGGCGGAAAGATACAGCTGGGTGTCATCGGCGTACAGATGGTAGGAAAAACCAAAAGAGCTAATGAGTTTTCCTAAGGACAGTGTGTAGAGAGAAAACAGAAGGGGACCCAGAACAGAGCCCTGGGGAACTCCAACAGAGAAGGGAACAGGAGAAGAAGTCTGACCACCTGCAACTACTGCAAAAGATCTGCCAGACAAGTAAGATCTAAACCAGTCGAGAACAGAGTCTGAGAACCCAAGGTCAGAGAGTATGTCAATTAGGAGACAGTGATCAACGATGTCAAAGGCTGCAGACAGATCAAGAAGGATGAGAACAGAGTAAAGGCCATTAGCCTTGGCCTGTAAAAGGTCATTCGAGATCTTGGTGAGAGCTGTCTCTGTGGAATGCCTTGGGCGGAAACCAGACTGAAAGGGATCAAGGATGCTTTAACTGCCTTGGGTCAAGGCTATGGAATTCTGGGAGTTGGAGTTTGTTGTGGGCCCAGGGTGCTCCGCTCCAGACCCCACAACATACTCCAACTCCCAGAATTCCATAGCCTTCAGCCAGGATGCTGAAAAGCGGTGCCAAACCGGGTTATTTCTCCAGTGTGGATGCAGCCTAGGAAAGCTCCTGCTGCCAACTTCTCTCTTTCAGTTGGTCTCAAAGGGGCTACAAGATGGACATCTGAGGGTCTGGAGCTGACCCCAGCTGGACACAGGGACTGCCCAGACCCACTGCCTTCCTCTCTCCCTACTGTACTTTTAAGCTGCCTAATGGTAAAAGCTCTCTGGGCGCTGTACAAAACACACACACATATATACACACATACCTAGCGTAAATCATAAACCATAACTCAAGGCAGCAGCTAATAAAACGGGGGAGTTTATCACATGGGAAGCAACCTGTGCAGAAACAGGATTTAAGTAGACACGCAAAAGCACAATTGATTTTCAGATGCATTGGGGTTAATGCAACATTAAACCGGCTAGAGAGTCGAGAAAACGCTATTCCTTTTTACTTTCGGTATTTTCTGGAAGTGAAATGAATCGCATTTTGTCCACTTTCTAGCCATGTTAATCTCACGTTAATGCACTTTAACAGTGCCGTCGTCTGAAAATCAATTGCGCTTTTGTGTGTCTTTCCTACTTTCTGACTGGGTTAATGTTGGGTTAACCCAGACGTTGTCTGATAACCCGCTTTTGTGGTTTTCCCCCCACTTTAAATCCCAGTTTTGCAAAGGATCCCTCCTGTGTGATAAACTACTGAGAGAAAACCTGAAGCAAGACTAAAAACCCTTTAGGAAGCCAGCCAAGGGGTGCTTGGATTGGAGTGCACTGAAAGCAAGCCCACTCTGGACAGTGCTGCACATGGGTTGATGTTGCAGGATAGCCCTGGGTAGCCCCACCTGCGTAGGCCTCTGCCCACTGCCCACTGCTGCCTACCCCCCCCCCCCACAGGAGCCACTGTCCAAATGGGGCCAGTCTAGGCTGGAGGACCAGAGTCTCCTCAAGAAACGCCACTGGGTTTCAGAGACCTACACTCAACAAAGCCATTTCCACGTTGGGGCCATGAGGCCCTTGCAGAGGATTGGGGCTGGAATGTGCCCTCTGGAACCCCCTGGATGGTCCCTGCTATCCATCCTGAATGCATCCTCAGAGGCCCTCTCCCTGGCTGGCTGTCAGGACTTCCCCCTCGCCTTGGCAAGAGCTTGGAGCCAGGCCGGGGTGAGGCACGGGGGGCATGGTGGGGAAGCCCTCAGGGCACACTCGGCATTTGCCTTGGGAAGGGGTCTCCCAGCCTCACCTATGGTCCGGCTCCCTGGTTCTGTAGGGAATGGTGCCCCCATCAAGGTGGGCTTCTTTCCCCCAGATGCGTCGCAGGTGGCAAGCGGATGCTGCAACCCTTTAGCCAGGTCCACAGAGGCCAAGGATCAGAGGGAAGCGCCAGAGCGGGAACCAAGGCTGAGCTTGACTGGACTAGCCTGATCATAGAGGGCCCTGCCTCCCCAGGAGGCTCCCCAGGCAACCTTCCTTTCCCCGCCTTCCCCACAGCAAGGAGGGAACTGTGGCCTTTTTGGGGGGGCGTCCCCTCTCTGCTAGGGAGAGGGACCAGGACCCCCACCCCTTGACCAAGGCCTGTGCCCATTGCCCAGAGAATAATAATAATAATAATAATAAGTTTATTTATATCCTGCTTTTCCAATTTTGATCAAAGCAGCGTACAAGTTTAAGTAAAAATACATCAAGATAAAAACAATTCAAACAGTATCTAAAAGGCCCACTGTGCCCCCATTGGTAAGACCCTTCCCATTTCAGGTGGGTTTATTCCTCTCATGGTGGTGGTCTTGTTGTAGAGGAAATGCCAGTGTTGCGCCTGGGCAGAGGGGCTTTTTCAGGGGTGGAAATCCTTACAAGGGCAGGCTCTTTTGGCTGGCATGGCGGTGGGCGGGGGCTCCCTGCAATTGGAGGCCCTTCTTTTTCTCTCCCAAAGGAGAGGGCAGGGACTGGCTGGAGGGCCCAGGTCTTGCGGTGCAACCACTTCTTGGGACCCCCACTTTTGAATACATTGAAGTTTATCACATGGGTCCTCAAACGGGCACATTGAGTTCCAAAACGGGGCGCACATGGAACGGGATGGGGCTAGGAATGCATTTTACAGCACAAGGGAACGCTGCCGCTGCCGCCGGGCATTCCTATATCATTTCCTATATTGCTATGTATTTTATATGTATTATCCTACTAGAGAGGCCCCTTCCCCACCACCTTTCCCTTCTCCCTTTGTGTCGTGTCTTTTTAGATTGTAAGCCTGAGGGCAGGGAACTGTCCAATTAAAAAGATTGTATGTACAGCGCTGTGTAAATTTACAGCGCTTTATAAATAAAGGTTAATAATAATAATAATAATAATAATAATTCCAATCGCGTCCTACATCCGTTCCAGAGGGCACAATTTCTGAGGGGCCCTTTCCATTGACATACTGGCCCTGGTCACCACCCTTGCGGGCCCCTTGCCTTTGCTTGTGCCACCTTCATGCGGTGGGGACCCACATGCCACAGGGATGCCAGGGTCAGTGGGGCGACCAACAATCTAAAACAGCGAAGCAGCACCATAAAGGATATAAATTGAAATCAGTAAAGAACAGTGGGGCGACCATATTTGCGGATTTGATTATTCACGGATTTGATGACGATGTTCTCTCTAGGAATATCTAGGTCCTCCAGTGCCTTGGAGGACCTAGAGATTATTCCTAGAGAGAATACTCTACTAGGCCTTTGTAGCTCCTCCAGTGCAACTCTATGATCAATTTCTGTTAGATGTTGACCACAGAGTTGCCCTGGAGGACCTAGAGATTCCTAGAGAGGCGTCCTCTCAGGGAAAAACATGGTGTTTTTCTTATTTGCAGTTTTTCACATTCATGGGGGTCTTGTGCCCCCAACCCTAGTGAATATGGAGGGACAAGTGTATAACAATCCTAGGTAAAGGTAAAGGTATTCCCTGTTGAGAAGGTTGTCCAGTTGTGACCCTGGTGGGCCAATGAGGAAGGACCGCACAGGATTTTGGAAAAACCTAAGGGTCTTACAGGAGAGGTCCATGCCCTCATGCCTGCATTGGGGGTGGGAAAGGGCCCCCCCCATATTCCTTCTCTGGGGCAGAAGACCATGTGCTGCCGCCTGACCCCTTGGGAAAAGCCTCCAGGAGAGGGGTTCCATGCCCAGTGGGCGAGGGGCGCCTCCTACTGCTGCATTTGCCAAATCTGGGCAGGAAAGAGAGGGAACCCAGTTGGCAACCCAGAGAGGCTGGCAGGGAGGTGGAGGCGGATGCTGTCTGGGGGAGGCGTTGCCATGGCAATGGGGATGTCAGAGCAGGGATGCCCAAAAGGAACCAAAGTGTGTGTGTGTGTGTGTGCGTGTGTGTATGTGTGTGTGTTGGGGGTCTGGCAGGGCAGGCAGGGACCAGTGGGCATTGATCCACAGAATCATAGAATGGTGCATTGTGCATGGTGCATGATCCATGGTGCATTAGCCTCTCTGGGGAAGGGACCCAGGGCCCAGATTGGATTGATGTCCAGCCAAGTGTGGCTTTGGGCTTTCTGGAAGCAGGAACTCCTCTCTCCCAAGGGGCTTCTGACCTCCCAGCTGTGAGTCCTCCCCCGCCTCCTGGTGCCATCTCTGTTTTGGTTGGAATGCAGGCTTGGCAGGGATGCCACTCTCTGCCAGAGGAGGAAAGGGCCTCCGAGGTGCATGTGTGTCAGAAGACTACATCCTGGTGTGCCACATCCCCCCCCCCCCAAGGAAGGGCAGGAGAGGAGAGGATGGAGGGCCCACTGTGTGGCCTGAACCCCCAGAAGAGGTGACCTCAGCTTCTCCGCTGGGCCACTTGGGTCTGTGCGGATCTATGATTCTGTGATTATATCCATGATTCTGTGATTGATGACATGATAGCCCTGTTTAAGTATCTGAAGGGATGTCATGTTGAGGAGGGAGCAAGCTTGCTTTCTGCTGCTCCAGAGAATAGGACACAATGGAGCAATGGAGGCAAGCTAAAGTAAAAGAGATTCCAGCTTAACATTAGGAGGAACTTCCTGTCAGTAAGAGCTGTTTGACAGTGGAACACATTCCCTTGGAGGTTTATTGGGATATAGCAACTTCACCTGCTGAGACCTTCCTCCCAGCCCCTGCTGCATTCCCTCTTTACCCAAAGAGAGCCCCCTTTGCCTTTTGTCCCGGAGAGGAAGGGCCTTTGCCATTGCCTGCTCTCCCTGGAGGACATGGCTTCCTTGCAGGCTGAGAAGAAACTCTTCCAGGAGGTATATAACCTACCCTTTTCTACCTTGTTTTTCTTGCAACATGAAGCTAGACCTGTGTGTTATGTCATACCACATTATTTTGTAAGTAAACTTGTTTTATTATTCACTTTAACCAAGTGCATTTGTGTTTTGACTGGGGACACGTGGGGCTGGGAGATAAAGTGGACCTACTTTCCCTGCTCACCCGGTTTCCGCTGTGTTTGCTCTGCTACGGAGATTAAACAAACTCTCCCACTTTCCTGAGTTTCTAGCCATTCTCAATAAAGTGATATTTCCAACTGTTTTGGTGGAGCCTCCTTCTTTGGAGGTCTTTAAACAGAGGCTGGATGGCCATCTATCACAGGGATGCTTTCATTGGGATTGCCTGCCTGGCAGCATGGGGTTGGATCGGATGGCCCTTTTTGGGGTCTCCTCCAATTCTATGGTTCTGTGATTCTATAATTCTAAGCTGAGCTGGTGGCGCCGATTGCGGGGGAACAGAGCAGAGGGAAAGGCACCGGTCAGAGGCCTTGGACCTGGACCCTGGACCCTGGGCAGGCGAGGCCCAAAAGGGACCCTCTGTGGGGCAAGGCGGCTGTGCGGAGTGGAGCGGACGGAGGAAGTGCCTCCTAATCCCACCTGATGCAGAGTCCTCAAGCCCAGGGCCAGGACGTTACATCAACAAGAACAGATTAACCCTTTTATTAGAGAACAGATCAATCCTTTTTTTAGAAATTAGTGATCTAATAAAGGCACAACAAATATCAGAGCCAAAGAAGGCTATTCCAAAGACAAGTGGTATAATACCTTAAACACCCCCCCACCACATGCATCCACCTCCTTCGTGGTGTGATGCTGGCCTCCTTTGTGGTCTTGCTCCAGGTGGGTCACAGGGCCCATGTGCGGGAGCCCACCCTATCTCCTCCCCACATGCCTGGCATTTTGGTGCACTGGTCCCTTGCAATGGAACTGGCACACATGGAGCCCAAGGAGGCTGCTATTTGGAGTGCCAGACATGCAAAGGTGGACTTGGCCCAGAGTGGCACCGGGTCCTGTCTAGGCTGGGGGTGGGAGAGGGATGTGGGGTCTCTCTCTCTGGCCCCTCTTGTCAGTCCAGTCCCTTTCTGCCCCTTCCCAGTTACCTTTCTCTTGCCTGGGCATCCTCTCACCCTCCCAGCCACCCCCAAAAGCAGGAGAGGAGGTGGAGGGGGGCTTTGCAGAAGGGCTGGCTCCATCAGGACAGCTTTCCCCATGCTGTTGCCTTCACAGGAGGCCTCTTCTCCAGCCAGGGACCCCTCCTCATCCCTGGTTGCCAGTGCTGCCCATTTGTTTGGTGCTGAGGAGGAGGAGGAGGAGGAAGGCCTGCCCCCTTTCTTTCTCTCCCTCTTTGCCAGTTTGGCCTGTGCCCAGCAAAGCAGGGGTGCCCACCTTGGCCCCCTCCCAAGTGATATTAATGCCGATTGGGGAAGCAATCCCAGGAGCAGCGCAATGGTGCCAACCGTGCTTCTCCGCTGGCACAAGAGGCTCACTCAGGTGAAAAGGCCCGTGGGGTGAGCAGCAGGGGCAGCCTCTATGAGGGCCGTACCACAGAAATCTCCCGCTCCTGAACTGTGCCACGCGGCCCTTGTGTGGAATGGCAAAGCTGTGCAAGTGAACCAAGGTACCAAAAGTGCAACTGAGTGCACTAGTGAATTCACAATCTCTCTCTCTCACCAGCTTCCAGAAGCTTCTCTGCTGTCTTTTTGGGGGAAGGACTGACAGTGTCCATCTCAAGGGCCTCAAGGGTCACTTCACTCGCCGCCAAAATGCCCGAGGATCAGGACAAACCCAGACAGTCTTTGGGTACAGTCTTTGGGGAGCGTTATTACATCTGGGTGAGCAGAATTAGCATCAAGGTAATAAGCTGATACAATTATAACAATCAAAATTGCAATAATCAGGATAATCAAAGAATGAGTCAGCGGCATCTTCATTTCTGGATATACATCCCTGTGTGACACTAATCAAAATAAGAGCATCAACACTGGTGGATAGATTCAGAATAATCAAAGGTAACGCTGACCTCAACTTGGAGGGGTTTTGTTTTCCAAGTGGGAAAGACAGAATCATAGAATCACAGAATCCTAGAGTTGGAAGAAAACCCCAAAAGGGCCCTGATCCAGTCCAGCCCCCTTCTGCCATGCAGGGACTCTCCATCAAAGCATCCCCATTGACAGATGGCCATCCAGATACAGACACACAGGTTCACTGTCCCCCAAGTTCCTCCCCCCCCAGCCCAGTGGGTCCATCGTCCGCTGGGGCAGCTCTGAGGGGGGCAATGGGATGAGGGACTAGCAGGGGCACCTTCCAGTCTTTGGGCACGTTTCAGAAGGGGACTTCCAATGGCTGAGCTCACACCTGGAGGCATCTCTGGGGCAAGTGACCTACAGTGATGTTCAGTTTGAGGTGCAGGGGGGTCCCCCCAAGGCCTTTTGAATGCCGAGGCTTTTTTCCTGCCCCGGCAGAGGAGAGCAGGAGCACCCAAAGCTCTGGGGGTGGCTGGGGGGAGTCCACACTCTTGCTTGGTCCTTTGGCTGGGGCTTTACTCGCTGGCTGGGCTCTGTTGCCTCTGGCCCTGAGCGCTATGGGTCAGAGGCAGGAGAGGGTCAGGCCCTACTGGGCTCCCTCCCCTGGGGCCCTTTCCCACTCAGCCCCTCAGAGACAAAGCCCCCTGACTGGCCCAAGGAAGCCTGCCTCACAGGGATCTTCTTGAGATACAATGGGCAAGAGCTGGCAGAGAGGGTGGGCTTCACATGATGGAGGGGCTGGACTCAGCCGGGCTGCAGGCTGTCCACACAACTGGAAGACTTTGCTGGGCCTGGCACTGGGGGGCTGTGCCTGAGAGCCCTGCCGGAATATCTTTTGAAGAGGTGTTACAGACTGAGCATGCAAGAAACTTGTTTTCTGCTGCTCCAGAGACAGAGGCAGGGTGAGGTGCCCCCCCCCAGGAGTGGGCCCTTGAGCAGCCCTTCCTGTGAGGGAAGGCCTTAGGAGGGTCTCTGCCCCACACCAGCCCCAGACTTCCAGGCTAGAAGGGATGGATGGATGGAGGGATGGATGGGTGGGTGGGTGGGGGTCCATAGGGGGGCTTAGAGCCCCAGGAGGCAGAGATCAGGGACGTAGCTAGGATTTTAGGAAGGGGGGGGGGGTCCAGACTAAGTGCCACCATTATAATGGGGCTTGGGTGCGGCGGTGCAGCAGCACACACCATTTTTCTAATGGAAAGGGGGGTCCAGACCCCAAGAACCCCCCCCCCCCTTGGCTACATCCCTGCAGAGATGGGGGACTGGAATTGGGAAGGTCAGGCCCTTGCCAAAAGGGAGACTCCAGTTTGCTCTGAATCACTGTTGGGCCACCTAATTCCCTCCTCACTTGCCAGGAAGAGGGGAGAAAGGAGCCCGCTTGGCCTTACAGGGAAACGACCCCCCCACAGAAAGAGAGGAAGGTTGGCATGGGCTCAGAGGGGTCAGGGAGGGAATTCCTTCCCATTGGGGCCCTAAGGAGGCTCCAAGGAGGAAAGCATGGGGTCAGGGTCCCTCTGCCTCTAAAGATTTGGGGCTCGGTGGCTCAGATGCCCCCCCCCAATAGTCTGGCCATGCCAATCCCTCAGCCAGGGCAATACAACCACAGGCGGGGGGGCAAATAGATGGATGTAGCGGGTGTGTGTGTGTGAGGAGCTCGGGAGAGGGAGGGGGTGGTCTGGTGGGCTTCAGGGTGAGAGTCCAGCCCTCCTGCCCATGGGCAACACCAATGCAGGGCTGGTGGTCCGAGGCTGCAGCCATCCTGGCAGTGGAAAGGTAGGGCAGCCACTCCCCTGGAGGTCTAGATCCCATGGTCTCCCTCCCCTGCCTGGGCCCCGGAGCTGCTGGATGCCAGTCAGAGGCATCATTCTCTCTCTTGGGCTCACTTTCCTCCCCATTGAATTTGGGCCATGCCACTTGTGGAGCCATTTTCATAGAATCATAGAGTTGGAAGAGACCCAAGGGCCATCCAGTCCAACCCCCTTCTTCTGCCATGGGGGAACTCTCAGTCAAAGCATCCCCATTGACAGATGGCCATACAGCCTCTGTTTAAGGACCTCTAAGGAAGGAGACTCCACTAAAGTCTCCGAGGAAGGAGTGTGTTCCACTGTTGAACAGCTTTTACTCTCAGGAATTTCCGCCTACTGTTGAGCTGGAATCTCTTTTCCTGGAGCTTACATTCATTGCTCTGGGTCCTGTTCTCTGGAGCAGCAGAAAACAAACTTGCTCCCTCCTCAATGTGACTTCCCTTCAGGTATTTAAACAAGGCTATCATATCACCTCTTAACCTTCTCTTCTCCAGGCTAAACATCCCCAGCTCCCTCAGCCTCTCCTCATAGGGCTTCACGGTTTCCAGGACCTTCACCATTTTAATCGCCCTCCTTTGGACACATGGCTCCAGTTTCTCAACGTCCTTTTTGAATTGTGGTGCCCAGATCTGGACAATTTTATCGATAGATTGGCTCCCTGATGTGGATGGATGGCCTCCCCCCCACCGCCACCATTTGCCCCTCCCCATTGGGTCTCCTTCTCTTCCTCCCTTCCCCCCTTTGATGGAAGACCCTCAGAGGCACCTGGATCGATGCCCCATCAGTGCCCATCAAATATTCATTCCTTATTAATGGACTCTAAGCCCCCTCCTCTCCTGCTCAAGAAGACTCCCAAGGAAAGCCAACAGGAATGGGCCCAAGGGGTGGTGGGCCCCTCTGGAGCCCCATGGATGGCGGGTGGACTGGGGAGGGCCCCATCCCATCCTGGTGAGCAGCTGGTGCGCTACTGGGAGTGCTGGGCGCAGGGCCTGCAACCCTGCCGGCCCGCAGGTCGCAGTCCAGCCAGAGGCATGGCACTTGGCATAACTGACACCTGGTGTGGATCATTCCTCCCAACAAAATGATTTCCAGAAACAATCATAACATGAAATGAAAAATGATGCACGGATGTTTTGGTTGGAATATTGCATCAATGCTTGTATTGGTGAGATTGGGAAAAGCTGTACTGATTATCTCTATGGGGATCATTTGGTCAGTGGAACTGGAAAGCGGTCCTGTTTCCTCCATCTCTACTGAAGGTGAAGAGTTTCATTATCATCATCCTGCTGACAATTTGTGCCAAATTTCAACGCTTCAGCTTTTGAACATGTGGGACATTTCATTTCCGACCCAGTCAAGGTAGAACAGGTGCCTTTGGGGGGGATTCCTGTGCCTGTGGGGGTATTCCAGAGGGACAGATCTCTGCCCCCCCCCCCCCAACATGCATTTATCCTGATGCCTCTGATCAGAGAAGCATCTGCCCTCCAGAGGGATCTCTCTCTCTGCCTCTTGGGTCCTTCTCTCATTTATGAAGAGGGCTGTTATTGACCTGTGGATAATTTGCATTTGGGAACAACCCAGCTTGACCTATATTTTAAACAGGGGAGGGCAGCAAGAGAGGGAGGCTTGTGCCAAAAGCATATGCAGGAAAGCCACAAGTCACCAGCAGAGTGCAACCACAACCACAGGCAGAAGGCTGGGCCCAGCTCTGTCCTGCGACAACAACAACGTGACGGGCATTGCCACTCCATTTCCCACTCATGGGGAATGAGGTCCTGTGACTGAGTTTGCTTTTGTGGGGACAGAATGGCACATGTGAAGCCATTGCCAGAGGAAGTGCATGGCACATGTGGTCTTGGTTGCGTATTTAGTGCAGTAGCATCACTAGAGTTGTTACCATCCTAAATGGTAATGCATGTGGTCACCCCCAGGTGGCCTGGCTGGCATCCCCCCTGCCCACCATCCCCAGCAGGTCAGTGGTCCAGCGGGAGTCAATTGGGCCACTGCAGTGGAATACAGAGGCTGCCCTCCTTGCCGCCAATGATGGGAGGTGGACCAGGACTCCCAGAGGGACTGTCTGTCTTCTGCCATTTTAATCTACTTGACATATTGGAAAGTCCAAAGGGAATCAAGGTGCCATTTGGCAAAGGGTGGGGGCTCCAGGGGTTCATCTGTTCATCTGCCTGGGACTGATCCCATGGGAAGATATAGACATGTGTGCTTAGTTCTTGGGAGCCCACAGCAAGGTCTGGAATGTTGGCAGGTAACTCAATGAAGGCAATGGAAGGTCCGGTCGCATAGAACCATAGAGCTGGAAGAGACCCCAAAGAGAGCCATCCAATCCAACCCCATTCTGCCATGCAGGAACTCACAGTCAAAGCATCCCTGACAGATGCCACATGGGACAGACCCACGGAGGCCACGAGGTCCTGAGCCACTCCCAACAGGGCAATCTCATCATGGATGTTGAACACCACACACAAGGATCATAAGTTGTGGGGGGACCAGTAGCACCCCAAGGCTCCCTGGCCAGTTCAGGAAGGGATATGGTTGAGGAGATGGAGGTCAAGAGCAGGTTCTCTCAATCATGGCAATAATCTTTGAGGACTCTTGGGGAACAGGAGAAGACCCAGCAGACTGAAGGAGGGCGAACGTTGTCCCCATCTTCAAAAAGGGGGAAAAGAGGATCCCAACAATTATCGTCCAGTTAGTCTGAGATCAATCCCAGGAAAGATTCTGGAGCAGATCATTAAACAAAGAGTCTGTGAACATCTAGAAGGCAATGCCATAATCACAAAAAGTCAACAGAGATTACAAACTGGGAATATGAGTCCTTTGCAGAGGGAGGGAAGGCCGGGAGAAAAGGCCAAAATGGGTGAATGTGCCTCTGCAGGCGTGAAGCCATTCCACTCTCCTCCTCTGCGAGTGCATCTACACTGTACAAATACTGCAATTTTTGACACCACTTCAAGTGGAATGCTGGGATGTGTAGTTTTACAAGTTCTTTAGCCATCACTGCCTCACAATGCTACAGATCCCAGGGAATCTGTAGGATGGAGCCATGGCGGTTAAAGTGGTCTCAAACTGCATTTTTTGTGTGCAGATGCCCCCCTTGTTTGACCTCTCCAGCCTCGTCTCTAAGAGCCAGAAAGGCCCCCCCCTCAAGACTTGCGCTTCCTTGGATCAGGGCCCCCTTTGCACCAGAGAGCCTAGGAGGAGGAGTGGGATTCCCTCCCAAAAACCGGGACCACCATTTTCATGCATCAGATGGCAAAAGGTTAAACGGTTGCACTAACTCCTCCTTAATTATTCCAAATAGAGATAATTATGTGAGTCATTTACATGAAATTAACTCCAAAGATGTGCCAGTATTCCCATTAATTGCCGAATATCTCCCTTTCCCCTAATTAATGACTGCGACTCCCAGGATATCATAACTTAATCTAGCAATAGAGAGCTCTTCATTTCAAAAAAACCTAGTGTCACTGCGGCGCTTGTGCCTTGAGAAGGGAGGAAGCGCACCCCTAGGCAAGGAACATGGCTCCTGAGACCGAAGAGGGTCTCCTCTGAGCAAGAACCACTTCGGCCCAGATAGAGAAGCAGTGGCAAAGCGGAGCCCTTCCTTCCACTCGATGCCCCTGACTCCCAAACCCTAGAACCATGGAGTTGGAAGAGAACCCAAGAAGGGCCATCCAGTCCAACCCCTTCTTCTGCCATGCAGGAACTCTCAATCAAAGCACCCCCATTTTGACAGATGGCCATCCAGCCCCTGGGGGCCTCTTCCCCAAACAGCCCTCCTGGACAGAGGTGGACTTTTGGAGGCCCTGCCTCTGGCCCCAGTTCCAGTGGGAATCCTGCTGCTGGGACCCTGGACCAAGTCACAGGCTGCAGACCTCTCTGAGCTCTGCAAAGCTTTGCACATGAAACATAAACAAAACATCGGTCAAAATACATGGGCCCAGAGGAGGCCAGGGACTGAGCCCACGCCTGACTTCCCCTGCTGCAGGAGCCCTTTGGCTTTTGCATCCGATCTGGAATGAGGAGTCCAGTGGAAGGTTCCAGAAACAGGGCTGCACCTGCAGGCGGACATTGCCTGGGGATGCACATCCCACGTATTTTTTGTGCAGCATTCCAGTCAACTCATTAACTGTAGATCCATGGCATAACCCCATGAGCATAAGTTATGCACCACCTCCTACATGCCAGGATCCTCCAGGAACTTGCTCACCCTGTTAAAAATGCAGAAGTCCAACGGCAGAAAAGGGGGGCGGGAATCCTGGCAGAAGCAAGGCCAAGCCTTTTGTCAGCCTAGGGCCTCCGTACAAAGTTACTGTATGATGGGAGTTGGAGGAGGGCAGGGGGTTAGGAAAAGCTGTCTTGGACCAGTGTGTGTGTGTGTGTGTTGTGTGCGGAGGTGATCCCCCAGTGTTTGTGTGGTGTTGTGTTTCCACCTTGAAATGGAGCCAAATGGAGTTTGGTCTCATCAGCATCCGGATGGGGATAGAATCCAAGAATCCTAGAGTTGGAAGGGACCCCAAGAAGAGCCATCCAGGCCAACCCCTGCCATGCAGGAACTCTCCGTCAAGGCATCCCCACGGACAGATGGCCATCCAGCTGAGATGAGAGCAAAGCAAAGCAAAGCAAAGGCTCCATCGTTGGAGTAGGTGGCCTTCCTAGTCCCTTTCCTGGAAGGAGGCCTCCAAGAGACCCCTCTCTGGCCATCCATCCATGCCCCAGGGCAAACTGGGCAGACTCCATCCACCTACCGCCCAGCCTCCCTCTTCTATACAGTGCAGCCCAGTCGGACTCCTCAAAACTGCTTCCTCTCTCCCTGACAAGGCAAATGCCCAGACTGGGGAATGGAGGGGCTGGTCCCCTTTGGCAAGGGGCTGTGGCCCCTTTTGGCCTCCCTCCCCAATTATCAGGGGATCTCCTTGCAGGCCAAGAGCCCTGAGATCTCTGTCTCCTTGGATGTCTCTTGGGTGAAGGTGCAAAGGAGGGGCAATGGTTCAAGGCCTCAAGCCGCCTTCATGTCTCTCAGCACCAGAACCCCTTTCTGGTCTTGGCAGCTAAGCAGGGTCCCGCCTGGTTAGTCCTTGAATGGGAGACTGGCAACAAATGCCAGGGGCCCTGGGCTCCACTGCCCTGGAAGGAACTGGCAAAAGCCCCCCTGAGGATTCCTTGCCTCAGGGCCATTCACACACAGTTGTTGTTTTAGCGTGACAACTGTGGGAATGCCCTCCTTACACACCCCAGGTTTGTCATTGGAACCACATCTGTGCGCATCTCTGCCAGTTCTGTTGCTCACAAGTGTCAGCCCTTGAATACAGATGGAGTCAACGAGGTTCAAGGCATTCAGGGGCTTATCCTGGGTCTGTTTGCATCGGTTCTTCACACAGCTGAGAGTCCAAATCTTTTAGGAAAACTCAGGAAAAACCCAACATCAATCATCCCACGTTGGGTGGGTTTTTTTTGGCAAACCCCCCCCCCCCCCAACTGAATCAGATGAAGATGTGGACAACAAAGATTTAAACCAGCTTCTACCTGGATTGTTTTCTCTAATCCTTAAGAAAACCCTCTGAAATCCATGGGGTCCCCACCGTGAGCCAAGAGGCGGCTGGAAGGCACAGAGACCCCCCAAAGCCTCCTCTTCTCCAGGGGAAAGTGCAGCTGCTCCCTGAGTCCTTTGGCCCTTCTCTGGACCCTCTATTCTTCTGGGCATCCTTCTGGCCTAGAAAGGGAGGCAGCCGGACTGGGGCTCTGGCTCCAGAGTGGGCTCTTTCTCTGGGGGCAGAGAGGCATGGAGGCTGTCCCCACAAGCCAAGCCCCGAGGAGGGAGAGTCCTTCAGCTCTCTGGCCCCCAAAATGGTGGGGATGGTCTAGCATGGTCAGGAAAGGGCCCAAAAGACCCAGAACTGGGGGAGAGAGGAGCACGGAGGGTGGGGGGAATTCTTGTCTTCCTTTCCTCCTTGAAAGGAGGGCCACAAAGAGGCCTGGCACAAGGAGAGGCTGGTGAGCCCCAGAAGCACCCCTGAGGTCTGTTGTTTTCCTACACACGGGACACAAAAGAAGCGGGAAGCACCCCTCCAACCCTGTTCTGCCATGCAGGAACTCTCAATCCAAGCCCTCCCTGGGACAGCCCCCCTGCTTAGAAACAGCCTCCAATGAGGAGGAGGAGCCTCTTCCTCTTCCTCCCTCCATTGGGGGCAGTGATTTCCACTGTTGCCCCTCCTCCCTCCCCAGGGGAAAGGCTGCTCTCCCTCCAAAGCAGGGGCTCTGCTCCGCATCCAAAGGACCTTTGCATGGGAGCCCCCCCCCCCCGTTTCAGCCCCAAAGCAAAGCAGAGCCCAACCCTCTTGGGGCCAGAGGGGAGGTCTGGGGGGGCTCTCATTTGGAGGGCCTGCGGGGGAGGGGGGCTGCAGTTGTGTGGAGAGGCAAGGACCCACAAGGCCCAGACAGAAGCATCCCCCCAGAGGTCTAGGCATGGAAAGAGGGGAGGGTTGAGGTGGGGGGGTGTTTGTGGGGGGGAGGCCATAGGCCAGCACTCCCCTGCCGCCTCCGCAGAGAGAAGCCTGGTCTGAGGGGGGAGTGAAGGGGGGGCCCTGGTGTCCTCCAAAGAGTCACGGGGGGGGGGCAGGAACTGGAGGAGGGAGGTTGGCCATTGAGACTGGGCTGCCATTGGAAGACAGCGCCCCTTTCCTGCGGGAGGGAGGGGGCCCACTGAAAAGGAGCCCCTCCCCTCCCGAAAGGCCCCGGGAGCTTTCCTTTTCCTCCCTCTTGGGGGGGGGGGGCAGGGAGGGGGCGCCGCCTGGCGGCCAAAGGCGGCAATGAGACCTTGGCCCAGCCCCTCCGCTACTGGGGGGGGGGGGCAGCCCGACCCCTTTCCCTGCCGGCGGAGCAGGGGGCGGGGAGTGTCCGGGGCCTTGCGGGGATGGGATTCCTCCGGGGGGGGGGCAGAGGAGACCCTTCGCCTGGCCCTCTGGGAGACAAGGCCTCCGATGGGAGGGGAGTGCGGGGGGGGCAAAGCTTTCCCAAGAAGGCGCCCCTGGGAGAGGGTCAGAGCTGTCCGGGGGGAAGGGGTTTCCGTGGCAGGGAGTCCGGGGGGGCAGCGGCGCCAGGGAAAGGAAGGGCCTCAGGCCCCAGTGCCCCCGCCCCAAAGGATAGAACATGGGGGGGGGGTTCGTGGTGCGGAAAAAAGCCCGGGAGGGGCCCTTTGAGGGACCCCTTCCCCTCGGGGCCCCTCCGTCTCAGCAGGTTCTGGTCGGGGGCTTCTCCGAGGGAGGGAGGAGGGAACGCCCCCCCCCGAAGCCGAGCCCGCTGCCTCTCCCCGGAGCCTAGGCCCAGGGCAAGGCGAAGGCCAAGGGCAGGCCTCCCGCTTCAGCACCAGGGAGAGCGCCCTCCGGCCGAGAGGAGCCCGCGTTGGCCTGCCAGCCTCCTGCCGGCCCTGGCTCTGCTGCTGCTGGCTCCAGCGGGGCCTTAGCTCCCTGTGAGCTGCCCGAGGGGCCTCCTCCGGGGAAGGGGCGGCCGGCCCCGGGCCCTGCCTTGAGGAGCCTCCGGGAGCCCGCCAGCAGACAGCCTCCTTTCCG
This sequence comes from Sceloporus occidentalis, assembly GCA_023333645.1. Taxonomy (NCBI): domain Eukaryota; kingdom Metazoa; phylum Chordata; class Lepidosauria; order Squamata; family Phrynosomatidae; genus Sceloporus; species Sceloporus occidentalis. Next base: position 206,860 of record JALMGF010000417.1, on the reverse strand, counting down.
TGGGCCTGGAAGCAGAGCGAGCCCCCGCGGAGGAGCCGGGCGCCTGTCCTTCTGTCCGGGGCCTTTGGGCACGCGCTCGGGGGGCGGCGCGCTCCCGGGGAGGGCGTGGCTGGGGCGGGGCCTACTCTCTCCCCTCCCCCTTCCCTCCCTCCCTCCCCCTCCGCCTGGTTCGCTCCGGTTCTGCGCTTCTGGTCCGGGCGGGGCTTCTGCGCCTCCGCCTCCGCCGTTGGAGCCAGCGAGCGAGCCAGCGAGCGAGCGAGCCAGCGCCGGCGCCAGGGACTGCGGAGGAGAGCGAGGAGGGGAGGCCGAGGAGGGGCCCTCCGGGAGCGGCGTTTCCCCGGCGATGGGCGGAGGAGGAGGAGGAGGACGCCGTCGGGGCGCCTGGGTCCTGGGCCGGGCGGCGGGGGCAGGGAGCGGCCCCGGGGAGCTCCCGCAGCAGCCCCGCCGGAGACGGAGGCCCAGGCAGCGCTGAGCAGCCCAAGCAGCAGCAGCAGCAGGATCGGGAGCCCAGGATCGGGCCCCGCTCGGCGGCAGAAGCGAAGAAGGAGAGGAGGGGGCGCCGCGTCAGGAGGAGCGCGCCGGCGTCGGGAGGCGGCGCTCGAGCTCCGCCGAGGACCTCCGGAGCCGGGGAGCCGAGGCTGAGGGCGGCCAGCCTCCCTCCCTCCTCCCTTTTCCCGGGAACCGGCGGCGGCGGGGGCGGCAAGGTGACCCTGGGCGGGCGCCTCCCTCCCTCCTTCCTTCCTTCCTTCGATGGGGGGCGGCGGGGCGGCGGCGGCGCGAGAGGGAGCCGCTGATCCGGAGAGCCCCCGGCCGGAGCCCCGCCGCCGCCGCCTCCTGCTGCTGCTCCTGGGCCGCCCTTCGCCCCTCCTAGGATGCGGCCAGGGCCCCTCCGCTGGGCCCGGATCCTGCCTCGCCATCGCCGCCTTCGGGGGCCGCTGCGGGGGCCGACGCCGACACCGCCGCTGCTGCTGAGGAAGAGGAGGAGGATCCGCCGGGCCTCTTCGCCGGCCTCTTGCCCGCCGCCCCCGCCGAGAAGGACGAGGAGGAGGAGGAGGAGGCAGGAGCCCCGGGCGGCCGGATTCCCCGGGCGGCGGCAGGTAGGAAGGAAGCCCCTCCCGCCCGCGCCCTCCGCATTGCAGCCCCGGCCCAGCCCCCCCCCCCGAGGGAAAAAGGGCTTTGGGGGGGCTTTGGGGATGGGCGGGGCCTCTCCCCCTCCCTCGCCCTCCCCTCCTGCATCCCCGGGGGGCGGGGGGTCTCCGAGGAGCTGTCCCTCCTTTCCGGGGGGGGGGCAGGGGCCTTGTCCTGGAGAGGGAGGGGGCCGAGGGAAGGAGGGGCAAGGCCAGCAAGGGGCTCTCTTGCATGGGGGGGGGGGTCCCCTGTGAGTCTGGGAGGGGGCTCCCCCGCGCCGCCCGCCCCACTCTCCCTCTTCTGAGGGGGGCTCTTCCTCCACGATGCCGTCCAAGTGGGGGGAGGGGGAGGGGAGGGCAGGGTGGGGGAGGGGCCCTGGGAAAGGGGGAGTGGTCTTTCCTGGCCCCTCCCCTCCCCGCTCAGTCTCCGCCCTCTCCCCCCCGAAGGCGGGGGGGTTGGGAAGGGCCCTCAGGCAGGAAAGCCCAGGCCCAGTGCCCCCCCCGCCCTCAAGATGGCCCTTGGGGGAGGGGGGCATGGCGCCTTTCTCTCAGGCGGAGGCAGCTCCCTTCCCATCGCGGGCGGGGGGGGCTCTTTGGCGCCCTGCGGCCGGGCCTCCCTCCCCCTCCCCTCCTCTTGGCTGCCCTTCAGCCCCAAACGGAGGCGGCTCCGGAGCGGAACAGGCGCCGAACGGGGGGGGCGCTCCATCACTCCCCCCTTTTGTCTCCTCCCCCCCGCTGCTTCTGCTTCTGCTCTACTCCCGCGTCCCTTTGTGGCTGGGGGGGGGGTTCTTTTGCACGGAGCAGGAGATGAGCCTGTGGGCCGTGAGTGGGCTCGTGCGAATGTGTGTCCGGGTGTAGACGCGAGTCAGCGGGGGAGAGAGGGCGGGGCCCCTTCCTCCCAGGGGTCTCTCTCTGGGGGTCGGGGGGGGGTCTGGCCCTTGCCTGCGGTGGCAGAGGGACAGCGGACTGGCACTTCTGGAGGCAGGCTCTTAAGGACAGCCCCCCCTAAATACATGGGGAGAGTGTTTGGGGGGGGGCTCGTGTGCAGACCCCTGACCCCTGCCCTTCCTCGCTTTCTCCTGCAGAGGGTCCAATGGGGCCAGAGTCCCCTGGGGCTGCCCTTCTCCTCGGTCTGCAGGTGCCCCCTCCCCTCCCTGGGCCGAGGGCCAGCCTGGACAAACGTGGGTCTCTCTGGGGAAGGTGCCCTCGACCAGGGAGCCCTGGCAGGGAAGGCCTGGCGCTCTTGCCTAGGAGCCCTTGGGCCCTGCATCCCCTTCAGGGGCCTTGCTCTCAGGAGGCCCAGCGACCCAAGTGCCAAAGAAGGGAAAGAAGACCAGTCCTAGGCCCACAGAGATGGAAGGGACCCCCAAAGGCCGTCCAGTCCAACCTGTCATGCCATGCAGGAATGCACCACCCGAGGCCTCCCTGGGAGAGAGGGCCCTCTTCAAAAACAGCCTCCAAAGAAGGGGACTCCGTCTCCCTCCATGGAGGCAGCAGCGCCTTCCGCTCTTACTGTCAGAGGAGGTTCTTCCTACTGTTTTAGGTGGGAGATACAAAGAGAAAAGGAGGAAAAATAACCATGTTGGTTGTGTCTTTTGGTAAGACTGACCAATGGCCCATTTGTACATTTCATCCATGCACCGTTCTTTCAAACATTGGAAGCATTGTGAAGTCAAAGGTTTTCATGGCCGGCGTCCGTAGTGTTTTGTGGGTCTTTCGGGGGGCTCTGTGAATGCCATGGTCTAGAAGAGTTTCTTCCTGATGTTGCGCCAGCAGCTGTAGCCCTGAAGACCCAGGAGCTTTCCAAAACCGGGTTTTGGCCTAGAGTGGCCTGGCGCAATGATGATGACGCCTTCCTCCCAGGATGCAGCTTTGGTGGGGCAACTCCAAGACACATGCGCCAAGGATTACATCTCTCAATGGGTTGGTCATTGAGAAAGTGGCAACCTATGAACCTGGAAGAGCAGTTCCTGATGTAAAAGACATAGAGATCATCTGTAGCTGTGTGAGTTGCAAATGTTTAAACTGGTGGCCATTGATCGGCCAGAGCGTGATGCCCTCTTGGCCTGGCGTTGGTGGGTTGGGGGCTTCCCAGGGGTTAGCAGGGCAGCGGGCAAGAGCTAACAGCCCAAGTTCCCCATTGTTCCCCAATGCCTGAGTTTCTGGAAACCCCATTTCTTGCTGCCTGCCCCCTTCACATCTCCTAGACCCGACCCCCGCTCCCTAAATGGGGCTCCTTTGGGGGGTTGTCCAGTTTTGGACACAGGAGGAACCCCCCCCCCCAGCGTAGCCCTTGGCCAGGGTTTCCTGACTGTCCAAAGTTTAAACCTTGATCTTAACCGAACTGTCATGCTTTGAAAAAATGCACTGAAATAATCCAAAGGCTCCCATTCCCATTTGCATGTATTTAAAAACCTGATTGTCAAATTACAAATGAGTTGCACATTTGTCATTTCCAAACTGGATCCGTAGGATGGCTGAGACTCATTTTTAGAGCAGTGGCTTCCATTTGCAATTATTATTAGAAGCATAGAATCTGAAAGTTGGGAGAGACCCCCCTCCCTCCCCCCCCCCCCATTCAGGAATGACAAACGTCACAGGCTCCTCTTCATGCGCTGCCTTGGATCCCATTCTGAGATAAAGTTGGGATTGCATGTTCAGCCATGGAGCCCAATGGATGGCCTTGGGCAAGTCACACTCTCTCAGCCTTGGGAAGGCAATGGACCCCCCCCCCCCCCGAACAAATCTTGCCAAGTAAACCCCATGATAGGTTCGCTTTAGGATAGCCGTAAGTCAGAAACAACTTGGAGTTACACAGCACATACATCCAATAAATAAATACATCCTGGACAGAAGTGACCAGTGGGGAGTCCAGTGGGGCTCTGTCCTGGGCCCAGGGCTGTTCAACATCTTTATCAATGACTTGGATGAAGGAATAGAAAGCATGCTTATTGAATTTCCAAATGACACCAAATTAGGTGGAACTTCAGGTGGAAAAATGATGTGCACAGATACAGGATTATGGGGGACACCTGGCTGAACAAGAGACTTATCCGTGTGAAAGGGATCTAGGAGTCCAAGTAGACCAGAAGTTGAACATGAGTCAACAGTGCGATGCAGCAGCTAACAAGGCCAATGCAATACTAGGCTGCATCAATAAAAGTATAGTGTCTAGATCAAGAGAGGTAATAGGGCCGCTCTAGTCTGCTTTGTTCAGGCCCCACCTGGAATAATCCTGTGTCCACTTCTGGGCAACAAACTGAAGCATATCCAGAGGAGGGAGACTAAAATGGTGAAGGGTCTAGAAACATGAAGCCCTTTGAGGAACGACTGAGGGAACTGGGGATGTTTAGCCTGAAGGAGAGACGGTTAAGAGGTAATATAATATAATATAATAGTAATGGAGCAGTTCTGCCTTTATGTTGTATGTCTAGGAACCTCTAGGTCCTCCATTTGTAGGCCTTTGTAGCTCCTCCAGTGCAACTCTATGGCCAGTGTCCAGCAGTTGCTTGTTCCTTGCCCTTGTCCTGCTGTTGTGTGAAGAAGACCTTACTCTGTTCTCTCCTGAATCTCCCCATCTCTTGATTCTGCCCCAGAAGGTGGCCTCCACTTGGGTCTTGGTAAAGGGAGTCTCCCATGCTCTGCTTCCACCAGAAAAGCCATGGTTTTAGAGAGCATCCTCCTATAGCAGTGATGGCGAACCTATGGCATGTGTGCCAGAGGTGGCACTCAGAGCCCTCAATGTGGGCACATGTGCCATTGCTCCAGCACAGAGTTTGCCAGAGTTTGTTACTGGAAAGCCAGAGGGACACTGCACTTTGCAATAAATAAATGGGTTTTGGGTTGCAATTTGGGCACTCGGCCTCTAAAAGGTTGACCATCACTGTCCTATAGGGTCAGGTTCATGTGTGTGTGTAGGTGTCTGTGTGTGTTCCTCAGTCATCAGCTTGTGGGGAGCTTGCTTCCCTTGCTTCCCCCCAACTACTCTCTCATATCTACAAGAGTGGGCAACTCTTGGGGACCCCCACAGGACCTTGTGGGGCACGGCTTGACTAGTTTTACCCCCATCAGGTAATGGGAGGGCAACGTTGCCATGTTTTGGTTCCCCTGGGCCATATACGGAGCCATACATACGGAGTGAGAAATGCCAGATGTCAAGTTCTGGGCAACACAATTCAAAAAGGATGTTCAGAAACTGGAGCCATGTGTCCAGAGGAGGGCACATAAAATGGTGAAGGGTCTGGAAGCCATGAAGCCTTATGAGGAGAGACTTAGGGAGCTGGGGATGCTTAGCCTGGAGAAGAGACGGTTAAGAGGGGATATGATAACCCTGTTTAAATACTTGAAGGGATGTCATAATGTGGATGGAGCAGGCTTGTTTTCTGCTGCTCCAGAGAACAGGACCCAATGGAGCAATGGATGCAAGATGCCTTGATTGCATCCCATTTGGACTACTGTGACACTCTGTTTGGAAACTTCCGCTGGTCCAGAATGCTGACCGGAGCCAGTTATTGGGAACATATAACTCCCTTGCTGACCTCAACATTAGGAAGAACCTCCTGAGAGTAAGAGCTGTTCAACAGTGGAAGATACTCTCTTCCCCTTCTTTGGAGGCCTTTAAACAGAGGCTGGATGGCCATCTGTCAATGGGGGTGCTTTGATTGAGAGTTCCTGCATGGCAGAAGAAGGGGGTTGGACTGGATCAGGGCCCTTCTTGGGGTCTCTTCCAACTTTATGATTCCATGACCCCCAGAAGACCTTGTGGGGCACAGCCTTGAAAGGAGCTTGACTGTTTTTGCCCCCATCAAGTAATGGGAGGGCAATGTTGCCATGTTTTGGTTCGCCTCCTGGGCCATATATATGGACTGAGAAATGCCAGATGTCCAAGGTGGGTTCAGGAAAGGGATAATAAGCACTGAGGATCATATTGCAACCATACAGTGGACAACCAAGTGCATCAAAGAATTTCAGATGAAAATCAGCCTGTGCTTTAGAGGTTTTAGCAAAGCCTTTGATTGTGTAGATAAAAGAAAACTATACATCACTCTTAAAGAAACAGGTGCAAAACAAGGTGATTGTCCTGATGCATAACCTGCGCTCTTGACCAGAGGCCGCTGGTAGGACAGAATATGGAGAAATGAAATGGTTTCCGTTGACAAGGCGGTCAGTCAAGGCTGTATTTTATCACCTGGTTTGTTGTAACTTGTACGCTGAACGTATCGTACGTAAAACAGGATTAAACTCGGATGAACAAGGCATGAAAACTGGAGCAAGGAACCCACTACTGCAGATGTACAGATGGCTCCATGCTGCCAGCAGAAAAAGCAAAGACTTGGAATGGGGAAAGTCAAGGACGAAAGCGCAAAGGCAGGTTTAGGGCTGAACATTCAGAAAACACAAAAATGATGACCACAGATGATTTACGTCACTTTTCAGCAGACAGTGAAGACACGGAATCAGTTCAACATTTTCCATACCTTGATAATTTAATCAGAACAGAGATGGCACTCAAGAATCAGAAGAAGGCTTGGACTTGGAAGGGCAGCTATGAAGGAACTAGACAAGATCCTGAAGTGTAAAGATATGCTAATATTAGGATTCTTCATACCATCGTGGTTCCCATTTCTCTGTAGGATTGTGAGAGCCAGACAGTGAGGAACGTCGATAGGAAGAGGATCGACCCGTTTGAAGTGTGGGGTTGGAGGAGAGTGCTGGCGACCCCACAGACCACTAGAAGGACCAGTTAATGGGGCCCAAGAACAAACCAGGCCTGGCTTCAAGATGAAGCCAAGATGAACCCTGGGGCCGCAGGGGTTAAATGCCTGTATTGCAGCCACAAGGTTGTGAGTTTGATCCCAGGTAGGGCTCCAAGGCTGACTTAGCCTTCGGTCCTTTCATGGGTCGGTAAAATGAGTCCCCAGCCTGTTGGGGGCAATTGGCTAACAATGAGTGCTTAGCGCTATGAATCAGTATAGCACTATGAATCAGTATAGCACTATGAATCAGTATAGCACTATGAAGCAGTATTGCACTATGAAGCAGTATAGCACTATGAAGCAGTATAGCACTATGAATCAGTATAGCACTATGAAGCAGTATAGCACTATGAAGCAGTATAGCACTATGAAGCAGTATAGCACTATGAAGCAGTACACCTGGCTGAACGAGAGACTTTTTCGCGTGAAAGGGATCTGGGAGTCCAAGTAGATCACAAGTTGAACATGAGTCAACAGTGCGATGCAGCAGCTAAAAAGACCAATGCAATTCTAGGCTGTATCAATAGAAGTATAGAGAAGTAATAGTGCCCCTCTATTCTTCTTTAGTCAGGCTCCACCTGGAATGATCCTGTGTCCAGTTCTGGGCAAAACAATTCAAAAAGGACATTGAGAAACTGGAGCCATGTGTCCAGAGGAGGCAGAGCAAAATGGTGAAGGGCCTGGAAACCATGAAGCAGGGAGCTGGGGATGTTTAGCCTGGAGAAGAGAAGGTTAAGAGGTGATATGAATGCCCTGTTTAAATATTTTAAGGGGTGTCACATCGAGGAGGGAACAAGCTTGTTTTCTGCTGCTCCAGAGAACAGGACCAGGAACAATGGATCCAAGCTGCAGGAAAAGAGATTCCATCTCTACATTAGGAGGAACTTCCTGAGAGTAAGGGCTGTTCAACAGTGGAACAAACTCCTTCCTTGGAGAATTTGGTAGAGTCCCCATCTTTGGAGGTCCTTAAACAGAGGCTGAATGGCCATCTGTCAATGGAGGTGCTTTGATTGAGAGTTCCTGCATGGCAGAAGAAGGTTATACTGGATGGCCCTTCTGGTCTCTTCAACTCTATGATTCTATGCAAGGCCTGAGCAGAGCGGTAGATGATCGAGGGACTTGGAGGTATCTCATTCTTAGGTCCCCATGGGTGAAGATTGAGGACAGTGAAGGACAACAACAACCTAGTCACTCTGTCTCCTGGGTCTAAAATGGGTCCCTGCCATGGGATGAAGTTGCCCTCCCTCCCCCCACAGCCTTAAGGTTCATTTGGGGGTGATTCCCCCAGAGGGATTATACAGGGAGTTGCTGTGAGGGGTCACCCCACTTTGTGGGTTCTGTCTGATGAGAACTTGGGTGATCCTCTGTACGCTCTCTCTCTCTCTCTCCCCCTCCCTTTGCCATGCCCTTGGTCAGTCTTGTCAATGGTCAGGGCTGGTGAAGCTTCCCCGCAGCTTCAGCCGGAGCCAGTGGTCAGCCAGCTGGCCTTGGGCAATAGGCCCTTGGTCTCCTTGGCTGAGGTTTGGGTCCAGGACACCCCCCCCCCCGCCATGGATACCAAAAACCGTGGGTTCTCAGGTCCTATTTAATACACTGGTATAGTATAATGGTGCCCCTTACAGAGAAAGGCAAAATCAAGGTTTGCTTTTTGGATTTTTTAAAAACACACACACATTTTGAATCTGTGGATTAAAAAATCCATGGATACTGAGTGCTGGCTGTGCCTCCTTTGGCCTCCTTTGTACCAAGCGGGCATGGCGCCGGCCACTTTCTAGCCCCACTGTCAGAGAGGCTGAACTGAGGGGCAGCTGGACGCATCCCCGGCCCCATCTTGTGTCTTCCAGGGATCCCGGGGCAGTTTCCGTCTGGAGGTGGCAGAGAGGCCCCCACCAGCCCCCCAGGTCTCCCCCTCCGTCTGCCTTGTCCTTCCTCTTCCTCCTCCTTGAGGCCTGGCTCCTTGGCTCCGGCCGCCCCTTTGGCCCTGGCATCCAGCCTCCCGTCCTGCAGAGGCTCAGACCGGTCAGGGAGCCTCTAGGCATGTCTCCTCCGGCTGCGATGGACGGGAAGCAATGCTGAAGCGCAAGCTTTGTCCTCGCTGGTTTCCGGCTTCTGATGTATTTAATAATAAATAATACGTTTTATTTAAAGAATGTTTTATTGATGGTCTTAATGTTTTTAGCGATAGGCTCCTCAAAATCCATTTTTCATCCCTCAGGCAATCTTCATGCGTAATCTCGGCTCATTCTTTCTTGTGGAGAGGATGGAGGGGAAGCACCCCAGCAGCAGGCGCAGCGGGGCCCGAGTGGCAGGATCCGGCACTCTGCACATGCTCAGGGGGCAGTGGGGCTGGCTGTGGGCCAGGGTCAAGCCAGTCTGTCCCCCCCATGGGCAGCGGAAACAGATCAGCCCAAGGCAAGGTTGGGCTTGCCCAGCATCAGCGCAAGTGGGGCGGCTTGTTGGAAGAGGACCCATAGGCCCCTCTGAGAGCCCTGGGAAGGGTGTTTCCCTATATACCATGCGCCCTTCCCTTATGTGGGGGGATCCGTTCCAGACCCCCCCCTCGCATAAGGGGAAAACCACGTATGCTCGCACTCCATTGTTTTCAATGGGGCCCATGTGTGCCGCGCAGCATGACATGCGCATCACAGGCACACGTGCCATTCATTAAACCGAAGTGCGACTATGAGGCTGTACTTTTTGCCCTGGATTCTGGAAGACACAAAAAGTAGCTGTGAAAAGCAGCTTCTTCTGAGAGTCCTGGAAGGGATGTCATAGGCATGGCTGTGTGAATGGGTGCATACCAAAATGGTGCCATGGGGTTGGGGTCATGGCGTCGAGCGTGCAGATGCTATGCTGAGACTCTGTCTACAGGCCGCGCTTTTCACTGGTCTGTACAGGGCCTACGTTGGGCGTGATCACAGTCTTTAATGGATCACTTTGTCTGACTTTGTCCCAGAGAAGCTGAGAAACAAACGCATATGTCTCATTCACATCCTTCAAAGCCATTTGAGGAGAAGTGCCAAAGAGCCAAGGGTCAATGGTGTGTCCAAGGGTTCAGAAAGGCCAGAAGTGTCAGCGCAGCGGAGAGGGTCGAGGGGGGTTGGGGGTCCTGTTAGGTCCTCTTGGGATGGACCAAGCTCTGGCCTTTCGCCACTCCACTTGGAGGAGGGGAGGATGGTTCCTTTTCCAATGAGAGTTAAAGTACCGGGCGTCTAGTGACCCATGGATAGGCCGACCCGTTTTCTGGATTTAGTTTTTGGACTAACATTTCTAGCCATATACAGAGTGCAAGTCTGGTGTTTTGTGTAGAACAAAGGATGTATGTCCTCCCCTATAATCTATGACCCCTCCCCAAGTCTTCTGGTCTTTTTAGGGGGGCATCCCCTGGTCGGGGGGGGGGAGACGTGGCCTTCTTGGTGGCTGCAGCCCTTGTTTGGACAGGCCTTTGGCCTTGGAGGACCAGAGGGTTGCAATTCGCTGTGCTGCATTTACTTTCCATTTAACACTTATTTAGTTTCAGTTGGTGGTCTCTTGCTTTTTAAGCGTTCATCTTATTTCTTATGGAGTTTATCGCCTGCCTTTCTTCCACCGAGGGACCCAGGGCAGCTGGCAAAAGTGTATGCTGTGTCTCTCTGCGTCTGTGCGCCTTCAGGCCACCCCTGGACCTGTGGCGACTGTCCCCATGGGCTTTTGCACAGGCAGCTTCTTTGGCCAGGGGTCCTCAGAGGGCTTTTGCTGGTTCCTTCCACAGCATTGCAAAAGTTACAATTAAACAACAATGCTGTTAAAAACAGCTTAAAATACAGTAGTTGGATACAAACAAGATAAAAAACCTTGCCACAGCATGTGGGCACAATTCCACCGAAACATTTAAAAACCAATCCAATGCCTGCTGAAGTAGGAATTGATTTAATTCTTTATATGTGTTTGCTGCCTTTTCCCCAGAAGGGACCCAAGGCACCCCAGCCGAGGGAAAAAACACACTTCAGAAATAAAAAGCATGAAATCACATACAAAAGGTGCAAAGGTTGAAAGCATGATTAAAACATAGCTGCTCCTGGTGATAGGTTAAAGAGCCGGCCTGAATGAAAGGGCTTTTGCTGCCAGGGAGCCGGGAGGGGCCAGCCCAGCCTCCCAGGGAAGGAAGGGCCTTGTCCCAGAGGAAGGAGGCCCTGGCTGAAGGCTCTCCTGTGTCCACAGCAGGAGGAATGCGCCCAGAGGAAGCCCTCTCCTGGGGCACATAGGGGTCTTGCAGGTTCATACGGGGAGATATGGTTTCTCAAACAGTCTGGACCCAAGGCGTGGAGGGCTTTATAGGTCACTTGGAATTGGGTCCTTGCATGTCCTTCCATTCCTCTTTCCTTGGGCAGCTCTGGGGGACTCTCACCCCAGAAGGTTGAACTGCATGGGCCTTTTTAGCTGTTGCATCACACCGTTGACTCATGTTCAGCTAGTGCTCTACTTGGATCCTAGATCCCTTTCACATGTATAACTCTTCTTAAGCCAGGTGTCCCCCATAATCCTATATCTGTGCATTTCATTTTCCATCCTAAGTGCAGTACAGTACCTTACATTTTTCTGTGTTGAATTTGATTTTGTTAGCTTTGGCCCAGCTTTCTAATCTATTCAGGTCAATTTGACCCGGTCTTCTGGGCTATCAGCTAAGCCTCCTAATTTGGTGTCATCTGCAAATTTGATAAGTATGCCCCCATTTCTGTCATCCAGGTCATTGATAAAGATGTTGAATAGCCCTGGGCCCAGGACAGAGTCCCACTGGACACCCCAGTGGTCACTTCTCTCCAGGATGAAAAGGAGCCATTGCTGAGCACCCTTTGGGTTTGGCCGGTCAAACAATTCCAAATCAATGCAACAGTTGCCTTGTCTACCCACATTTTACAAGCTTGTTTGCAAGAATGTCATGGGGAACCTTGTCAAAGGCCTTTCTGAAATCCAGATATACTATTTCCACAGCATTCCCTTCATCTACCAAGCTAGTAATTTTATCAAAGAAGGATATAAGGTTTGTCTGGCATGACTTCTTTCTCTGAAACCCATGTTGACTTTCTGTGATGATGGCATTGTTTACAGACTCTCTGTTTAATGCTCTGCTATAATCTTTCCAGGTACAGCCAGCCGTTCTTATACACGGATTTTTTATCCATGGATTCAAGCATCCAGGGTTTGAAAATGTTCAAAAAAGTATAAATTTCAAATATCAAACCTTGATTTTCCATTTTTCTTTATAAGGGACACCATTTTGTATCTCATTATATTTAATGGGACTTGAGCATCCACGGATTTTGTTATCTATGGGGGATCCTGGAACCAGGCCCCAGCGTAGAACAAGGGCCCACTGTATTGGTGTCAGACTAACCGGGGCGATAATTGTTGGGATCTGAAGACAAAGGCTTTCATGGCCGGCATCCATGGTTTTTTGTGGGCTTTCCAGGCTCTGCGAATGCCATGTTCTAGAAGAGTTTATTCCTGACGTTTTGCCAGCCTCTGTGGCTGGCATCTTCAGAGAATGCTTGCCTGGAAAGGACTTGGGTATATATACACTTTTGGTTGAGAGGCAGTGAATTCCCTGTTAATCTGTGTCTAGTTCTGTTGTTGAAATGGGGGTCTATTTAATTACTGGTCCATTATCTGCTGGGAAAACCCCTGACTCTGGGTGGTCTTCATTTGCATTTTGCTGGGTCTTAATTTTGCTGTTTTTCAGGACTGGGAGCCAAACTTTTCTCACTTTCAGGGTTTCTTCTTTCCTGTTGAAGTTGTCCAGGTAATTGTGGATTTCGATGGCTTCCTTGTGTATCCTGAACTGATAGTTGTTGGCATGGTCCAGAATTTCAATGCTTTCAAACAGCATTTTATGCTACGGCTGATGTTTCTAGCTGACCCAGTCTGCAGTGTCTCCTCTGTTCCTTGATTTGTGTTTGAACACTGCATTTTGTGGTCCCTATGAAGACTTGCCCACAGCTGCACCACATGCGGTCAATCCCTGCGGCCGCAGAGGGTTTCTCCTGGCATAAAATGCTCTTTGAAAACACTGAAATGCCACCATTCTCTTCCATGCCAGCCTTCTCTGAAGATGCCAGCCACAGATGCTAGTGAAACATCAGGAATAACCTCTTCTAGAACATGGCCACAGAGCCAGAAAAACCCACAAAGAACTATGAATGCCAGCCGTGAAAGATCCCAACAATTATTGCCCACTTAGTCTGACTTTTAGAGTAGATCATGAAACAGGGAGTCTGTGAACATCTAGAAGGTAATGCCATAATGCCATGCCTCCAAGCCTTGAAGGAAATCTGTGTGTGTGTATGTGAGAGGGGGGCTTTGTGTGTCTCTCCCTGAGCCTTTTGGGGGCACCTTGGGGCTACTTGGCCAGTTCTGACTTGCAGAAAGAGCATGGAAAGTCTTTCCTGCTGGTGTTGGGATGGCAGCGGCTTGTTGGACCAAAGATCCAGGAGCTTCTGGGGAGAAGTGGGGTGAGGGACCCTCAGGGCCCTTGCATTGGATGGTGCTGATGGTGGTGGAGGAGTCTCCTTCTCTGGAGGCGGTTCTTAAGAAGAGGCTGGACAGCCATCTGTCCCAGGGAGGAGGGCTTGGATGGGGTATTCCTGCATGGCAGAGGAAGGGCCCTGGATACACCGGTTTACAAATCAAATCCAAGGTGTATCGTTTTCACTCAATCCCGAATTAACTCTAGAACAGTTCTAGATTAACCCACAATTGTTCCCACTGCGATTCGAATCTGATTTGAATCATAACATTTAACCCGGATCAGAAGCCTATAAACCGGAGTAAAAAAATACTAGGGTCTACCCTAGCATTATCCCTTGATCCGAGATAGGAATCGCTGTATTTAAATGGGGACGTTTCGGCGTCTGATTCGGGTTCCACAGGATGGGAGGAGCAGTGCTCAAGGGGCTGGCCTGGGGGTGTCACCCTCTTTGGTTTCTTTCTGCATTGCCGGCACCATTTCCTTCCATTCGCATAATAGCCTTTCCTCCGGTGGATTGCAGACTCCCCTCTGCTCCTCTTTCATAGACCGATGTGGGAGGAGAGCCATTGAACGCCATTTTAAACTGTTCTTTCTTTTTCACCTCTGCCTGAGCAGCAGATGGGCTTTGGAGGACAGCCCAGAGATCAATGGGGCGGCCAAAGCGAATTTGGGGAACCGAGGCTCTTTCCAGAGGAACTATGGGGTGGCTCCCAAGACAGCCCTGGGAGCAATCTTCCCCAAAGATTCTCTCCCCATGGGACAGGCAAAGCGAATCTGGGGAACCGAGGCTCTTTCCAGAGGAACTATGGGATGGCTCCCAAGACAGCCCTGGGAGCAATCTTCCCCAAAGATTCTCTCCCCATGGGACAGGCAAAGCGAATTTGGGGAACAGAGGCTCTTTCCAGAGGAACTATGGGATGGCTCCCAAGACAGCCCTGGGAGCAATCTCCCCCAAAGATTCTCTCCCCATGGGACAGACAAAGCGAATTTGGGGAACAGAGGCTCTTTCCAGAGGAACTAAGGGATGGCTCCCAAGACAGCCCTGGGAGCAATCTTCCCCAAAGATTCTCTCCCCATGGGACAGGCAAAGCGAATTTGGGGAACGGAGGCTCTTTCCAGAGGAACTAAGGGATGGCTCCCAAGACAGCCCTGGGAGCAATCTCCCCCAAAGATTCTCTCCCCATGGGACAGGCAAAGCGAATTTGGGGAACCAAGGCTCTTTCCAGAGGAACTATGGGATGGCTCCCAAGACAGCCCTGGGAGCAATCTCCCCAAAGATTCTCTCCCCATGGGACAGGCAAAATGAATTTGGGGAACAGAGGCTCTTTCCAGAGGAACTAAGGGATGGCTCCCAAGACAGCCCTGGGAGCAATCTTCCCCAAAGATTCTCTCCCCATGGGACAGGCAAAATGAATTTGGGGAACCGAGGCTCTTTCCAGAGGAACTATGGGATGGCTCCCAAGACAGCCCTGGGAGCAATCTCCCCCAAAGATTCTCTCCCCATGGGACAGGCAAAGCGAATTTGGGGAACCAAGGCTCTTTCCAGAGGAACTATGGGATGGCTCCCAAGACAGCCCTGGGAGCAATCTTCCCCAAAGATTCTCTCCCCATGGGACAGGCAAAGCGAATTTGGGGAACAGAGGCTCTTTCCAGAGGAACTATGGGATGGCTCCCAAGACAGCCCTGGGAGCAATCTTCCCCAAAGATTCTCTCCCCATGGGACAGGCAAAGCGAATTTGGGGAACCGAGGCTCTTTCTAGAGGAACTATGGGATGGCTCCCAAGACAGCCCTGGGAGCAATCTTCCCCAAAGATTCTCTCCCCATGGGACAGGCAAAGCGAATTTGGGGAACAGAGGCTCTTTCCAGAGGAACTATGGGATGGCTCCCAAGACAGCCCTGGGAGCAATCTTCCCCAAAGATTCTCTCCCCATGGGACAGGCAAAGCGAATTTGGGGAACCGAGGCTCTTTCCAGAGGAACTATGGGATGGTTGTGTTTGTTGTGTTTGTGAGACATTTATCCTCCTCTGCCAGAGAGTGCTGGTGCCATAATAAACTACCATTCCCAGGATTCCCTAGCACTGGGTTATGGCAGCAGTTAATATGGGGAGACACAGAAGAGGACGAATAAGTGCCTCCTGATTGGCTCTTTAAAAAAAAAACAACCCCAAAATTTATAACGAATTAAAAACGGCCAGGTAGTGGGGACGCAGGTACAGGCGACATCGGTGTATGTTACTCCGAATTAATGTGACGTCGTGATGACGTTGCTTTGATTGACAGCCAAAACAAGTGAATGTGAACGAAAAAATTCACAAAATTGATGTAAATATACACCGATTCAATCAAGAATGGGAATGAATCCGGGTCAATTACAGCGAATCAAAATACAATGTTACGTAAATGGGAACACTACAAATAAAGCAATTTGAAAAGCGAGATAACACTCGCTTTATTTTGAGTCGCTTTAAAATGAACCGCTGTATTCAAAATCGTTTCAAATCGCAAGTGGGACCACCCCCTATTTCCCCTTATTTACCTTTTCCCTCTTTACATTCAGGATTGGGCAGAGAGGGGGTCAGAGAGCCCTCTTGTGTATTGCCCCCCCTTTCTTTTTATTTCTGCCTTTGTTTTCTGAATGTATATTATTATTCTTTCCATGGAGCTGCCCGTTTCAGCCAGATCGGGGTCTGCGACAACCGCATGCCTTGGCCCCAATCCGGCCTTTCCAGAGCGCAAAAAGGAACAGCAAAAAGTGGTTCCCTTTTGCACCCTGGAAACAGCGCCATAGCCGTGTTTACGTGGCTTGGCAGCATTCCTTTGGCACTGGTTGCATGAATGCAGTGACGGAGAAGTGCCATGATGCCACACGCTGTGCGGAGCGCTGCACGGTGTCATGGCGCCCAGGGGGGCAGAGTCAGGGCACGCGTCATGTGGACGCAATGCCCGAACTCCACCCCCAGACGGGCCAGTGACTGGGCAGGCGGTGGGGGTCTCCTTCTCCGGACATCTACTGCTGGAAAAGGCTTCTCTATCTGGGGATCCTGCACTGACCGGGAAGCTGGACCCATGACCCTTCCAACTCTGTGGTTCTGTGGTGCCTCATAGCTTAGTTTGTCTGTTGGGGGGAAATTGCAAAACGGATCTTTGGGAGAAAGGAGGGCAAAGGAGTGCCCCCACCCCACTGAAAGACCTGGGGGTCTCCAGCTCTCCCCCATCAGTCAGCCTTGGACTCCAAGGCACTGCAGCTGGTGGTTTGGGTTGGGCCCTGGGATGGGGGGCATCCCAAAGGACCCCCCTCTTTCCACTCAGATGTGGGTCAAGCGTGGGCTGTTTAGTCAGAGCAGAGCAGGATGCCAGGGATACACAGAGAGGAGAGGGGCTTTCCCTTTGGCTTCCCGATTCTGGGACCCCCTTCAGCTGGAAGCCTCACAAGTCCTGGGATCCAGGCAAGAGCCCTCATCTCCACTTGTAAAAGGCCTTTTCCCTGTCTTTCACCTCTGAAGGGCTGCCTTCATGTTTGTAGACGGTGGCCTGAGCTTGCTTTGTTTGTTTTTCTGCTTCAGAGGGTAGGACCCCCAAAGCAACGGATTCAAGCAACAAGAAAGGAGATTCAAACGAAATGCTAGGAAGAGCATTCCAGCAGGAGCTAGGATTCAAAGACAAAGCCATCTTAGTCTGGAAAATCAGTTTGCAAAGGGATCTTGTAGCACCGTAGTCTCAAAGACCCTATGAAAGCCCTTTGCATAGTGGCAGGAGCTGTTCAGTGAGGGATAGACTTCCTTGGGAATTGGATACCCACCTCCCAGGAATGCTTTAGCTGTGGGTTCATGCCTTGGCCTTTGGTGTCCCCTGAGACTCATGGGGTTCTCCTTGGGGAGGGCAGTGGATGATGGCCCTTGAGGTTCCTTCCTATGGTTCTGTCGGCTGCATGGAGCCCTGCCCCAGTTGGCAGAGGATTTGTGCCGTGGCTTGAGACTGTTTGTGTATGTGAGAAAGGGGTGGAGGGTGGCATGGTAATGGAGGCCCCCCAGAACCCGGGCCTTGCAATTCCTCTGGCTGGCTGCCCCCCAAGAGCCGAGGGCTTAATCCTCGGGGGGGGATCTACTGTCTGGGCGGCTGTGGTCCAGGATGCATTTTGGGATCTCTGGATGCATTTTGGAAGAAGCCTTCAAGTGGACGTTCAGATGGGCCAGGAGGTCCTCCTTGACCTCTGTCTGCAAGGCCTCCCTGAGCAAACAGCGTCAGTTCATACAGGAAGGTGGGTTTGGAGAACTGCCTGGGTCCAAGGCGTCCCCTCCGTCTCTCCGTTCTTCCTGGGACCCCGTTTTCTGCTCAGGAAATGGCAATGCCCAGGGACACATCTCCTTTCTTAAGGGAGGGAGCCTGTATTTAGCTTTGTTCTGTGCTATGATTCTCCTTTTGGGGCTTTCCAGATCGTCCATCACCTGGATGTGGTCCATCCAGCCCCACAATCTCCCCGATGGGCTCCCAGCCCCAAAGGCCAAGGAGAGCCCCTCCACAGTGTGCCCCAGAGCCTCTCTTGCTTGGAGGGGAGGTCTGGGCCCCCAAGGGGTTTGCTGGGCTCCCCGGGACCATGAGTCTTTCTTCAGCCGATGGGCCTTTGCTATTTGGAGAGCGAGCCAGAACCTCTGGGCCAAGAGGCCATCAGTGGGGTGCCCCCCAACCCCCATGAAAAGAGGGTGCAAAAGGCCAGGCAGCCCTGAGGCCTGTTGTGTAAGTGTGTGTGTGTGTGTGTGTGTGTGTGTGTGTGTGTGTACATTGCCTTTGAGGCTCATCAAAAGGACTCTCTGGTTGCAAACCAGCTCCTCTTCTTCCTTCTCCTCCTCCTCCTCCTCCATTTGTGTGTTTGTGGTTGTCTTTCCTTTCTCCCTGGCTAAAAAGGGCGTCCTGCTCCAAAGCTCTCTCTGTCTCCCTCTTTGAACAAAGGACAAGAGCAGAGAAAGTCCTTCGGGGGGGGGGGGGGGGGCTGGGATTAATTACGATAAGTCTAATTATAGTGAGATTCAATCGGAGCAGGTTTTCAGTGGTAATTAAGTACGAGGGGCCAGCCTCTCTCTCTCATAGACTCATAGAATCCTAGAGTTGGAAGAGGCCACAAGGGCCCTGATCCAGTCCAACCCCCTTCTGCCATGCAGGAAATCCAAATCAAAGCTTCCCTGACAGATGGCCATACAGCCTCTGCTTAAAGACCTCCAAGGAAGGAGACTACACCACAATCTCCGAGGAATGAGTGTGTCCCACTGTCAAACAGCCCTTACTCTCAGGAAGTCCCTCCTAATGTTGAGCTGGAATCTCTTTTCCTGCAGCTTGTCTCTCTCTTTGTCTGAAGGGGGTTCAGTCTGGCTCAGATCTCTCTGTGGCTGCTGGGGTTTGGGGTTCAGGCCGTGAGGAGGGGGCCCTTGATGCCTCTGCCTCCCCGCCCCTCAGAGGCAAGGCTGCCCACCCTTTCCTTGTGGGGGGCCATAGGGACACCCCGAGGGCAGGAGCCCTCACTGGTGGTGTGGGACTGGGCTGGGCTGGGGCTTGATGGGGCCACATCAGGCCTGATGTGGAAGAAGGAGCGGAGGGAAGACACCTGTGGCTTTTTCCTCTGGACCTGATCCACCGCCCAGGGTGCCCCAAATGGGTTACAGATGCCCTTCCTCCTCCCCTCCCCTCCACACCCCTTGCCCCCGTCCCTTAAAGGGGGGCAGTTGTTGTCCCGCTCCTCACTTTCCCATCTGCTTCTCCTTGCAGAGCCTCCCTCCGCCTGGCTGCCTTCCCTCCCTTGGCTCCTCTGGGATCCTGACTGCCCCATTGCCAAGGGGGCACCCCAAGAGTGTCTCTGTCTCTGGCATCTCCCATTCGGCTCTTAAAGAGAGGCTGGGTGGCCCTGTCCAAGGGAGGCATCCCTAGGGTTGGGGTCACCCGGTGCGGTCACTCAGGCAGTCCCAATCTCCCCATTGACCTCCTCCTCTTCCTATTTCCCACCATACAGAATCCTTAGTAATGCTTTGTTTTGCACTCATGTGCCTCATGAACCGTCATTCCCATATACCACTAATAATAGTTGTGACATGAACTGCCCTCGAGTCGATCTGGGCCCATGGCGGCCCTCTCCAAGGCCCTCTGTCCTCCATTAATTGTAATTCTGCTCAGCTCCTGCAAACGCAGACTCAAAGTGACTTCTCTAACAGAGTCCATCATCCAGCTTTCTACTCTGCCTTTCCTAGCATTACTGTGTTTTCCAGTGATTCATGCCTTCTCTTGATGTGTCCAAAGTACAACAACCGGAGTTTTGTCGTCTTGGCTTCCAGGGAGATTTCTTATTAAATAATAGTAAGAAAAGCGTTGTGAAGTCGAAGGCTTTCATGGCCGGCATCCATAGTCTTTTGTGGGTTTTCAGGGGGCTCAGTAGCCATGTTCTAGAAGAGCTTATTCCTGATGTTTTGCCAGCAGCATCTCTGGCTTTGGCATCTTCAGAGAGTTTTTATAAGGGAAGATGCCAGCGACAGATGCTGCTGGCGAAACGTCAGGAATAAGCTCTTCTAGAACATGGCCAGAGAGCCCCCCGAAAACCACAAAAAACTACTAAAAGCTTTATTGATATCCCGCTTCTCTGTTACAAAGACAACCGGAGCAGCTTATCAAGGAGGATGAAGAAGAGCAGCATGGACAGACTTCTGGGACAGAGCAGGGGAGCCTGAGAGTCCCACCCGAGGGAACAGTCGCTGCTAAGCCTCGGAGGAGGCGTGTGGTCGTAGTGGGGGACTCCTTGCTGAGGGGTACAGAAGCAGTGATTTGTAGGCCTGACAAGATGTCTCGAGAGGTGTGTTGTCTTCCAGGTGCAAAGATCCGTGATGTGACAGAGAGGCTGACAAGACTGGTCAAGCCTACTGACCAATACCCCTTCCTTTTGGTCCACGTGGGAACTAATGATACTGCAAGACACAGCATTCAGAACATCAAAAGGGATTACGAGGCGCTTGGTAGGAAGCTGAAAGGAATGGATGTACAGGTTGTCATCTCGTCTCTTCTGCCAGTTGAAGGGCATGGTCCAGGAAGGGAGAGGAAAATAGCGGATGTGAACAACTGGCTCCGCAGATGGTGCCGCCGAGAAGGATTTGGATTCTTCGATCATGGGCTGCAGTTCCATGAGGAGGGACTTCTTGCAACGGACGGGTTGCATCTCACGCCAGTTGGAAGAAATGTTTTTGCCAACAGTCTCAAGAACTTGATCAGGAGAGCTTTAAACTGAGTTCCGAGGGGAAGGGAGACAATATTAAGGAAGGCGAAAGGGATGGCGAAAATAGTCAAACTGACATAGAGGAAACAAGGCAAACAGTGCAAGGACCCAGCAGTGGGAGGCAAAAAAACTTGCACACGCAGCAAGTAAAAGGGAACCATGGTCTGCGATGTCTCTACACTAATGCACAGAGCATGGGAAATAAGCAAGATGAACTCGAACTCCTAGTACAACAAAGCAAATATGATATAATAGGCATCACTGAAACCTGGTGGGATGAGTCTCATGATTGGAATGTGGAAATAGAGGGGTATAACCTTATTAAGAGAAATAGGCCAAACAGGAAAGGAGGAGGAATAGCACTATATGTCAGAGATATTTACACCAGTGAAGAGATCCTGGACATCAATCATGGAAGCCAGGTGGAGAGCCTCTGGATAAGAATCAAAGGGGAGGGAAACAACAAGGGTGTTATGGTGGGAGTCTACTACAGACCCCCAAGTCAGACTGAGGAATTGGATGATATCTTTCTAGAACAGATGACCACACAGTCAGATAAGAGAGATGTAGTAGTGATGGGCGACTTCAACTATCCTGATATTTGCTGGAAGTCAAACTCAGCCAAA
Organism: Sceloporus occidentalis; assembly: GCA_023333645.1. Taxonomy (NCBI): domain Eukaryota; kingdom Metazoa; phylum Chordata; class Lepidosauria; order Squamata; family Phrynosomatidae; genus Sceloporus; species Sceloporus occidentalis. The sequence continues at coordinate 185,598 of JALMGF010000417.1, read as the reverse complement.
TCCTCAAGGTCTAGCAAATTCCTCACTTGCCTGGAAGACAATTTCATGGTCCAAAAGGTGGAAGAGGCAACAAGGGGGTCAGCTATTTTAGATCTGATCCTAACCAACAAGGATGACTTGGTTAATGGGGTGCAAGTGGTGGGATCATTAGGTGGAAGTGACCATGTTCTCCTGGAGTTTGTAATACAGTGGAAAGGAGAAGCCAGGCAGAGTCAGACACGCATCCTAGACTTTAGGAGAGCGGATTTCAGTAAACTTAGAGAAGTATTGAGGGCGATTCCATGGTCAGAAATACTAAAAGATAAAGGTGTTCAGGACGGATGGGACTTTCTCAAAAGGGAGATACTGAAGGCACAATTTCAAACAGTTCCAGTGAGAAAGAAAAACGGGAGGTGTCTCAAGAAACCAGGATGGATGACGAAGGAACTTTCAACGGAGATGAGTTTGAAACGGAAGATGTATAAGAAATGGAAAAAGGGGGGAATCACGAAAAAGGAATTCAAAGAAATAGCAGGCATTTGTGGGGTAAAGTCAGAAAAGCTAAAGCGCAGAATGAACTCAGGCTTGCTAGAGAGGTTAAGAACAATAAAAAGGGCTTTTATGGATATGTCCGCAGCAAGAGGAAGAAGAAGGAAACAATAGGGCCACTGCGTGGAGAAGATGGCAAAATGCTAACAGGAGATAGAGAAAAGGCAGAATTACTCAAGACCTTCTTTGCCTCAGTCTTCTCAGAAAAGGCAAAGGGGCTCAACCTGAGGATAATGGAGCAGAGGACAGAATAAGTAAAGAGATAGTAGAGGAACACCTTGTTAATCTAAATGAATTTAAGTCTCCGGGACCAGATGAACTCCATCCAAGGGTATTAAAAGAACTGGCAAAAGTAATATCGGAGCCATTGGCAATCATATTTGAAAACTCCTGGAGAACAGGAGAGATCCCAGCCGACTGGAGGAGGGCAAACGTTGTCCCCATCTTCAAAAAGGGGAAAAAAGAGGATCCCAACAATTATCGTCCAGTTAGTCTGACATCAGTTCTAGGAAAGATTCTGGAGCAGATCATTAAACAGAGAGTCTGTGAACATCTAGAAGGCAATGCCATAACCACAAAAAGTCAACATGGGTTTCAGAGAAAGAAGTCATGCCAGACAAACCTTATCTCTTCCTTTGATAAAATTACCAGCTTGTTAGATGAAGGGAATGCTGTGGATATAGTATATCTTGATTTCACTAAGGCCTTTGACAAGGTTTCCCATGACATTCTTGCAAACAAGCTTGTAAAATGTGGGCTAGACAAAGGAACTGTTACATGGATCTGTAATTGGTTGACCGGCCGAACCCAAAGGATGGTCAGCCATGGCTCCTTTTCATCCTGGAGAGAAGTGACCAGTGGGATGTCCAGTGGGGCTCTGTCCTGGGCCCAGTGCTATTCAACATCTTTATCAATGACCTGGATGACAGAATTGGGAGCATACTTATCAAATTTGCAGATGACACCAAATTAGGGGGAATAGCTAATACCCCAGAGGACAGGATCAAGATTCAAAATGACCTGAATAGACTAGAAAGCTGGGCCACAGCTAACAAAATGAAATTCAACACAGAGAAATGTAAGGTATTGCACTTAGGGCGGAAAAATAAAATGCACAAATATAGGATGGGTGACACCTGGCTGAATGAAACTACGTGTGAAAGGGATCTGGGAGTCCAAGTAGACCACAAGTTGAACATGAGTGAACAGTGTGATGCGGCAGCTAAAAAGGCCAATGCTATTTTAGGCTGCATCAATAGAAGTATAGTGTCTAGATCAAGGGAAGTAATAGTGCCACTGTATTCTGCTCTGGTCAGGCCCCACCTGGAATATTGTGTCCAGTTCTGGGCGCCACAATTCAGAAAGGACATTGAGAAACTGGAGCGTGTCCAAAGGAGGGCGACAAAAATGGTGAAGGGTCTGGAAACCATGAAGCCCTATGAGGAACGACTCAGGGAGCTGGGGATGTTTAGCCTGGAGAAAAGAAGGTTAAGAGGTGATATGATAGCCCTGTTTAAATATTTGAAGGGATGTCATATCGAGGAGGGAGCAAGCTTGTTTTCTGCTGCTCCAGAGACTAGGACCCGGAACAATGGATGGAAGCTACAGGAAAAGAGATTCCACCTGAACATTAGGAGGAACTTCCTGACAGTAAGGGCTGTTCGGCAGTGGAATGCACTCCTTCCTCGGAGGGTGATAGAGTCTCCTTCCTTGGAGGTCTTTAAACAGAGGCTGGATGGCCATCTGTCAGGGATGCTTTGATTTGGATTTCCTGCATGGCAGAATGGGGTTGGACTGGATCAGGGCCCTTGCGGTCTCTTCCAACTCTGTCATTCTATGATTCTATGATTCTATGAGCTTACAGTTTAATCTCCTTAATCTTCTTCTGATTTCCTGGCTGCAGTCTCCATGGCTATCAATGCTTGATCCCAGAGATGGGAATTCTTTGACTATTTCTATTTCTTCGTTGTCAATTCAAATTTGTGTAGACCTTCCATGATCATTATTTTTGTTTTCTTTATGTTCAACATTAACCCTGACTTTGCACTTTTTTTATCTTCCTTAGTAGTTTTTCAAAGTCTGTGATGATTTCTGCAAGTATTACGGTATCATCTGCGTATCTTAGATGGTTGACGTTCCTTCCTTCTGTTTCCACTCCTCCTTCTTCTGAGTCCAAGCCTGCTTTTCTTATAATAGGTTCTGCATATAAGTTGAACAGATAAGGTGAGAGGATACAGCATTATCTGAGCCCTTCCCAATTGGGAACCGTTCTGTTTCTCCGTATTCTCTCCTGACAGTGGCCTCTTCCAACTCTATGATTCTATGATTCTATGATTCTTGTCCTGAGTGCAGATTCCTCATTAGGATTATCAGATGTGTTGGCACTCCCATCTTGTCTCTAAGGGTGCTCCATAGCCTTTCATGATCTATGCAGACAAAGGCCTTGCTATAGTCTTTAAGCACATGCTGATTTTCTTTAGGAATTCCTTGGTGCGCTCCATTATCCATCACATGTTTGCAATGTGGACCCTAGTGCCTCTTCCTTTCCTGAACCCCTCTTGAACCTCTGGGATTTCTCTCTCTATGGATGGATGGAGTCTATGTTGCAGAATTTTGAGCATAGTTCTGCTTGCATGGGATAATAATGTTATGGTCCTATAGTTGCTGTAGCCCTTTGTGTCTCCTTTTGTTGTGCATGGAGATGTATATTGATCGTTTCCAGTCTGTCGGCCATCGTTTTGTCTTCCATGTCCCTTGACATATCTTGGCTAGCACTATAGCTGGCTCTGTCATGCAGCAGCTCAACTGGAATAGCACTGTTCCTGGTGGCCTGTTTTTTGCCATTTCTCTTATTTCAGCTTCTACCTCGTGTTTAAAATTTGGGGTTCATCTTCGTTTGGCTCTTCATTCCATGTGTCTTTAATTTCGTCATCACTTTTATATAGCTCTTCTGTGTATTTCGTCCATCGTCTTTTTATTCCTTCCTGGTCTTGAATTGTGCTAGTTTTATTGTCATAGACTAAGTGTCCCAGTCCTTGCTTTGATTTCCCTGTCAGAGCCATAGGCATATGATGATATGATGCTATGATGACGTGATGGTAAGATGACACGGTGATATAGCGCTAGGATAAATGCTGGTTTATTGAAGGGGGAATAAGAGCCCTGTGGGAAGCCGAGTTTGGGAAACCATGGGAGGAGGGGGCAAATGGCCAGAGGCAGAGGGATTTCTGGCTTTATGACCCTGCTGTTTCTGCCAGCTGAAGGCTCTCCTTCCTTAAGTATGATTGAATGATAATGCAGGAAAGGAAAGAGGAGGAAACATGAAAGGTCACTTTGATCTGGATCAAAGGCTTGGGATCATAGTTGGGGAGGGGGCCTGGATGATGGGAACTATTAACTATGATCCAGGGGGGAAATTTTCTGTTCCGACACAAACCCTGGACAGAGGAACCTCTGTCTCTGTTTGTGGGATAAAACCTTTTGTTTTAATCACATTAAGATGTTCTCTTGCTTATTGAGAACTGAAGGGCTATACAGACTGGCACATGCTCAAAGCCCTCACCATGCTGCTCAGATGCCATTATGGTGCAGACCCATTGACACGGCGCGTGCCATGAGGACGCTGTGCTGCCCTTTTTGGGGCTTCCTTTTGCTCTCTCCAGAGTCCGTGGCGTGTGGTTGCTGCGGCCTCCATCTGGGGCACAAAGGGGCACAGTTGACCCACCATTATGTACAGCCCCTGAGTCCGCTGATCCTGACACCCTCTTTCTATATGGCTTAGTAGGAGGAGAAGGGAGAGATGGCACCCCAAGTCTTCCTCGGTCAAGAGTGCCAAGGACCCCTGCCTATGGAGGGGCCACATGGAGGAGGAGCAGGGAAGCCCCCCCATTGCCTCTCCTCCGTGGGGGGATTGGGGGTCTCTACATAGAGAGAGAGAGACATAGATAGTGGACCTTGTTGGATCCATCTCTGTGGTCCTGAGGTGCCCAGAGTGGCTGCGCTGGTAGCTGCTGGGTTGCTCTGGAGCTCAACCTGTTAATTGGCGTTAATTGGTGACAGCGATCATGACAGCGGTGGAACTGCCAGGGCCGTCGTCCGTGGCGTGCGTGTCCTGCTTCCTGGCTTCATTTGGTGACGGGGCCGATCCGGCCTTCCAATGAGTTTATTAAAACACTCTTCTGTTTACTTGATTCATTTTTCATGTCTCTGGGATGAATTGAACCCAACCCAAAAAATAAATTAAAGTAAGTGCGCATAAATCACTTTTGCCTGCTTGCCTTCTGCCCAAACGTCTTCCTCTGCTAGAAGCGCCTGCCCTTTCCAAAAGTCTTGGCCGCTCGCTCATCTCGCACTGCAGATGCTCCTGGGGATGATGGGAGCCTCGCTTTCCCCAGAGAGACCCCAGTCGCCGCTTCTCAAGGCTGGAGGGGCTGCATGGCATCTCAGAGTCTCTTGGTGTTATGCCTCTGCCCAGATGACTGATGGAGAGCTGTGCATGGAAAATACTGCGGTGTTCCTTGAGAAAACGCAAAGGAGCTCCTGGCACAATTAATGCAGAGTGCCAGTGGGTTCCCCAAAGAGAGCCAGGCCCCCCCCCATCGCTTGAAGGAAGGTCTCCTTGGAGGCTGAGGGGCTTTTGGGGAAGGTCTTCCACCCCAAAGGGGGCAGGAGGGGCTGACAAGGAGTCTAGGGGTCTCAAAACTATGGAGCGGCCCAGGCAGCTGCCGGCCTGGTCCCCTTCCTCTGGTCACCTGCTCTGGGTTTCTTGGTCCACCCATGACTGCCTCCTTGCCAGGGAGAGGATCTTTCCATACCGGCTTTGTACCAAAGTGGTCTTCAAAACTGTGGCCAGGTTTGGACTCTTTGCATACTTTATCAATGACCTGGATGACAGAATTGGGAGCATACTCATCAAATTTGCAGATGACACCAAATTAGGAGGAATAGCTAATACCCCAGAGGACAGGATCAAGATTCAAAATGACCTGAATAGACTAGAAAGCTGGGCCAAAGCTAACAAAATGAAATTCAACACGGAGAAATGTAAGGTATTGCACTTAGGGCGGAAAAATAAAATGCACAGATATAGGATGGGTGACACCTGGCTGAATGAAACTACGTGTGAAAGGGATCTGGGAGTCCAAGTAGACCACAAGTTGAACATGAGTGAACAGTGTGATGCGGCAGCTAAAAAGGCCAATGCTATTTTAGGCTGCATCAATAGAAGTATAGTGTCTAGATCAAGGGAAGTAATAGTGCCACTGTATTCTGCTTTGGTCAGGCCCCACCTAGAATATTGTGTCCAGTTCTGGGCGCCACAATTCAGAAAGGACATTGAGAAACTGGAGCGTGTCCAAAGGAGGGCGACAAAAATGGTGAAGGGTCTGGAAACCATGCCCTATGAGGAACGACTTAGGGAGCTGGGGATGTTTAGCCTGGAGAAAAGAAGGTTAAGAGGTGATATGATAGCGCTGTTTAAATATTTGAAGGGATGTCATATCGAGGAGGGAGCAAGCTTGTTTTCTGCTGCTCCAGAGAACAGGACCCGGAACAATGGATGCAAGCTACAGGAAAAGAGATTCCACCTGAACATTAGGAGGAACTTCCTGACAGTAAGGGCTGTTCGACAGTGGAATGCACTTCCTCGGAGGGTGATAGAGTCTCCTTCCTTGGAGGTCTTTAAACAGAGGCTGGATGGCCATCTGTCAGGGATGCTTTGAATTGGATTTCCTGCATGGCAGGGGGTTGGACTGGATGGCCCTGGTGGTCTCTTCCAACTCTATGATTCTATGATTCTATGATTCTTGGCAATCAGCTGCTGGTCTGCAGAAAGGGAGTCTCCTGCTTAGGGTCCCAAGTATCCTATTGCTAGAAGAGACCCCGGGTGGGGGCCAACCATCCCACCCCACTCCTGCCCTATGGGAAGACCCGATGGCAGTGCCCAGTGGCTGGGAGGCCTTACGTGCTGCACATCGACATCTCCTGCACTTGCGTGTGCATTTGGCCACTGGGCCATGTTTCTAGGAGACTGTGACTGAAATGCCACTCCAGCCTCAAAGCAGACCCCTTGAACTGATGGGATCTCTGCTCCCTGTTCAGTAAACCTTTTAAATGTGGGTCTCCTTTAGGGGAGACTAACCTGCAGGACTCAGGCCTTTGCATAGATTCCCGCCCCCCACATGTGCCCCCTCTGTCACATCCAGGGTCACTTCGGAAATGCAAAAGTAAAACCAACAGAATGTTATTCAGAAACCAAAGAATTAGGACTGAGACTTGAGCGGTTCAACAATGTAATGAAAGCGCATCGCAGCCCAGACTTTGAGGGATCTGACACCCCACTCAGCCATCGGCCAGAAGACATTTCGCGAGGCCAGTCCAGGCCCTGAGCCTCTGCGGAGAGGTTTCTCCTTCCCTCCCTCTGGCCTCCTCATGCGCCAGGAACATCCTTGCATGTGGGAAGAAAGTCAGGGAAGCTGAAGCCCAGAAGGAGCTCAGGATCACTAGAAAAGTTAACAAGAATAATAATAAAAAGGGAGCGTTGTTTTGTCGGTGTTTGGAGCAAGAGGAAGAACAAGGAAAGCGTAGGGCCACAGTGCAGCAAAGGCCTTCTTTGCCACTGTCTTTTCCCAAAAGGAAAACAATGCTGCAACTGGGGAGAACAAAATAAATCACCCGGCTCCTCTAAAGGAATAGAAGGCTTTAGAAACAGATGAGATGCATCCAAGAGAACTAAAGGAACTTGCAGGTGAAATCTCAGAGCTGCTGATAATAACCTGTGGATTCTTGGGGAGACGAGACAGGTTCCAGCAGATTCGGGGAGGGAAAGTGTTTCAGATTTGGTATATCTTGATTTCAGCAAGGCTTTTGACAACATGATATTCTTGCAGGCAGAACTGTGAGCTGGGCAGCGTTACAGTCAGGTGCATCTGTAGTTGGTTGACCGGCCGAACCCAAAGGGTGCTCAGCCATGGCTCCTCTGCTTCTTCCTCCTGGAGAGAAGTGACCAGTGGGGTGTCCAGTGGGGCTCTGCCCTGGGCCCAGTTTGGATAACAGAATTGGGGGCATACTTATCAGATTTGGAGATGACACCAAACTAGGAGGAGTCGCACACAGAATCAAAGCCCTGGACTGGACCTCGGGGGCCATCGCTCTGCTGTCCTCCGCCGCGTGATGACAGCTCCCCTGATATTTAAGGATTGCTGGCTCTTCGGTCACCTCTTGGGCTTCCTCAGGCTAGAAGGACCTTTGGCCGTCTTGGTCACCCTCCTGGGGACACGTGTCCAGATGCAGCTTGCCAAGATCCTTCTTAAAGGATTTACTTTTTCCAAGAGAGTAATTAACATTTTTAGGTGGAGGTGATCCCTGAGAAGCGTTTGCCTGCGGGCGACTCTGAGGAGGGGGCAGATGGAGGGGGAACGGATGGCCCTGGGGGGGTCTCTTCCAAGTCTTTGGTTCTGGCCACTTAGCCCAAAAAACCCACAAAAAACCATTTGGTTCTGTGCTTCTACGGAACGGGACACAGCTTTTATCTATTGATTCTGAGATGTTGACGCGTCACATCTGAAAATATTTACAGGCATTCATTCCAATAAATGTCATTTCCAGGAAACACTGATTTTTAAAATACATAATACTTTCACAAGCCATGCTAATGGCTCTTCATTAAGCCCCAATCTCCCTCCCTCCCTCCCTCCCTCCATGTTGCCATGCAGCTCCTTTTTGCTAGTGGGGGCCATTCCCAGTTTTCCTGTGCTTGCAGAGCATATACAATCTAGAATAATAGAATCCTAGAGTTGGAAGAGACCCCAAGAAGGGCCCTGATTGAGTCTAACCCCCTTCTTCTGCCCTGCAGGAACTCTCTATCAAAGCCTCCCCATTGACGGATGGCCGACCAGCCTCTGCTTAAAGACAGCCTCCAAAGAAGGAGACTCCACCAAACTCCATTGAGGGAGTGTGTTCCTCTGTCGAACAGCCTTTACTGTCAGGAAGTTCCTCCAAATGTTGAGGTGGGCATGTCTTGGCTGGTGGTGCCCAATGGCAGCTGGGTTTGACGGCCCCCTCCCACCTGTGGCTCTTTTCAGGCCGGCTTTGCCTTTGCCCCCAAGTCGGTGGGGGGGCCAAACCTTGAGCCTGAATGGGGCTGCTTACCTCAGGGCCACAGCATTTCCTCTGGGGATGGTGGACTCACGGATGGTGGGTTCACACAACCTCCATGCTTCCTGCTAATTCTTTTTAAAATGTGCTGTGTTGAGAAATTGGAGCCATGTGTCCAAAGGAGGGCAACTAAAATGCTGAAGGGTCTGGAAACCATGGAGCCCTAGGAAGAATGACTTAAGGATCTGGGGATGTTTAGCCTGGAGAAAAGAAGGTTAAGAGGTGATAAGATAGCCCTGTTTGAATATTTGAAGGGATGCCATATTGAGGAGGGAGCAAGCTTGTCTTCTGCTGCTCCAGAGAACAGGACCCAGAGCAATGAATGTATGCTCCAGGAAAAGAGATTCCAGCTGAACATTAGGAAGAACTCTCTGAGAGTAAGGGCTGTTTGACCGTGGAACACACTCCCTCGATGGAGGATTGTGGAGTCTCCTTCTCTGAAGAATTTTAAACAGAGACTGGAAGGCCATCTGTCAATGGGGATGCTTTGATTGAGAGTTCCTGCATGGCAGAATGGGGTTCGACTGGATCAGGGCCCTTCTTGGGGTCTCTTCCAACTTTATGATTCTAACAACCCATTGGGACCACCAGTTTCTCCCAGTATTGCCCTGGGGTCCCAATACACAGCCTCTCTTCACTGGAGGTGGCCAACTGGAGTCAGGGGATACTCTGGTATCAGGGACTCTTCCAAATGTAGGATTCTTCAATAATAGTCTAATTGATTCAAAGGGTCTATTCTAGTTGGATCCAACCCACACGTTTCTGGCTTTTCAGGGTCTTCAGTGTCCCTTTTGGTTCCCTGGGATGAGTGAAAAGGCCCAAGGGGCCCATAGACAAACTTTCTAGTAGATACACCATTGGTTGCAATGTTGCCAATATTAAGCACAAAAGTGGCGCCGTGCAACCAGCGTGTAATGATGAGAGCATAGATTTGCACCATGCAAGCCCTGTGTTGGGTCTGGGCCTGGGTTCATCCCTTCCTAGCATCAGTAGCCACAGTGCAACAGGCCTTGCATTTCTCTCCAAGGAGGGAGGACCTGGTTCCCTTTTTGGGAGACTTGGAAGAATCATGATGCCAGGTTTCCAAACAGGGACAGCGGGGCTTCCCGAAGTTAAGAGTCCTGCTCCATGTCTGGTTTGCATCAGGAATCCTTGGCTTCTTGTGTCTTTTGTGACAGGGCCGCCCATCTGCATTGGTCATGAGGACACGCTTTCCCGGCTTTTCGGCGCACGTTCTTTTGGGCGCAAACTGGACTGGGGCAGTCGTTTGCATCCTGCTGTGTGTGGGGTTGGCTGTGACCTTTGTGCAATGACTCCCCATCAGCAATGGGGCATGTGTGGGGTGTACATTTGTACATGTGCATGCGTGAGTGCATAAGGGGCCTCTCCCAGAGTGCATTATTTCAAGTCAGCTCTTTAGCATCTTTTCCGCAGGGGCTGGGAAGGGTTTTTGTGTTGGTTGGCTGTGTAATTGTGACAGTTTTATGCTGATGGTGCAGTAGCACTCCACCCAGAGCCTGCTATTTTGGGCTTCTGTGTCTCTTGGGGAAGGGAAGGGCTCTCGTGGGACTGAGCAAAGAAGCATCCCAGCCTTGGTCCTCCATCCCAGAGAATGTCTGAGAGCATCGGCTGCCCTGCCAGCGGTAGCGTGGCCCTGGGGCTGGAGGCTCTGCCTGTGGGTCCCTTGCAGCCCTCTCTGGCCAAACTCAGCCCCCCCCCCCGCCCAGTGGACCCATGAAAGAGTCATTTTGAGGAGAGAGGGAGACCCCCCCCCCCGTGCCAACCATGGGGCTGTGTGTTCTTCTGGCTGCGTGAAGCGTATTCAGGTGGGGGGGGGGCACCGACATCCGGGTCACCAAGGTTGCATTATGGGAATGAAAGAAAAAAAAGGGGGGGGGAACAAGCTAGCTGTGAAAATGCATAAAAGATTCATAGGCCGCAGCAAATTAATATCAAACCAGCGGAGTGTGCTGGTATCTGGAATTAACGCTGTTATGCTAATCACTAATCTGAATTCAAATTAGACAACTTGAAAGCACAGAGACATTAATAGCATGTTAAATCAGATGGGCGCCAACCTGATCATTTCCCAGGAGAGCCAGGAGGTCCAGGCTGGAGAGGAGGGGGGGTCATTGCCTCTGTCCCACTGACACCCCCCCTCCATGGGTGACCATGATGAGAATGATGATGATGATCATTGCCCCCTCCCTCCTACATGGAGTGACCTGGGAACCTTCTCTCATAGAAATAAGCCCTTCATTCTTTCATTCCTGCAAAAGCTTTGAAAGAGCGCAGGAGACTATTGCCATCCTAGGCGGCATCAACAGTTGTGCATAATGTCTAGATCAGGGGAAGTCAGTCCCACTCTCTTCTGCTTTGGCCAGGCTTCACCTGCTGGAATCGTCCTGTGTCCAGTTCTGGGCCCCACAATTGATGTTCAGAATAATAATAATAATAATAATAATAATAATAATAATTTATTTGTATCCCGCCCCTCTGAGAACAATCGGGGTGGCTAGCAAAGTTAAAAATACAGAACATATAAAATCCCTAATACCCTCCCCTCCTTAAAAAAGTATTAAATCCAATACAGTATTTAAAAAGGCACAAAGCAAAAAATACACACACAAACATACAAGTTAAAAACTGACCAAAAAGTCAGCAACATCACACCCGCAAACAATCAGTGGGAGCAGCAGTATCTTATTCCCAGGCGTTCTTCTAAGGCCGGGTTCTCTGTTCTGGGAAGGCCTGCCGGAAGAGACCCGTCTTAACAGCCTTTTTGACGCTGTCTAAGGATGTAAGCAGACGGATCTCATCCGGAGGCCCTTCCACAGTCTGGGGGCGACGATGGAAATGCCCTTTGGGAGGCAGCCGAGAGCCTAGATGTTTGTGGCTGAAGTAGGCCTCTCCCAGAGGAGCGGAGTGCGCGGGGAGGACTGTAGGGGAGAAGGTGTTCCCGGAGAGAGCTTGGACCCAAGCCATTTAGGGCTTTAAAGGTGATAACCAACACCTTGTACTGGGCCCGGAAGCTAATGGGCAGCCAGGGGAGGGACTTTGGTGGATAACACGCGCTCCTGACTGTCGCATTTACCTGGTTCGACATCAGAAGCGACGAGTCAAGGAACACCCCCAGACTGCGAACGCAGTCCTTGACGGAGAGTGTGACCCCGTCCAGGACCGGAGGTTGCAACCTAATTCTTGGTTTCGGGGCCTCTACCATGAGCACTTCCTCCTTTTAATAATGATAATAATAATAAATTATTTATATCCCGTCCCTTTGAGGTCAATCGGGGCGGCTAACAGTTATAAAATACAACACATTATACATCAATATCTACTTCCCTCCCCCCTTAAAAAGTTATTAAATCAATTATAATTAAAACCAACAAATTAAAACAACATCAACACATGCACATTATTACAAGACAAAACAGTAAACTGCAGTAGCATTCTACTTAAATTTCCAGGGAGGACCTTGGAGACTCTCAAGAGAAGAGGGTTCCTGAGGCCGAGGTTATCTATCCCGGAAAGGCCTGCCGGAAGAGACCCGTCTTGACAGCCTTTTTGACGCTGTCTAAGGATGTAAGCAGACGGATCTCAACCGGCAGGTCCTTCCATAGTCTGGGGGCGACAACAGAAAAAGCCCTCTGGGAGGTAGCTGAAAGCTTAGCTCTTTGAGGCTGCAGCAAATTCCTCCCAGAGGAGCGGAGTCTGCGGGGAGGATTATATGGGAGGAGGCGGTCCCTGAGAGAGTTTGGACCCAAGCCATTTAGGGCTTTAAAGGTGATAACCAACACCTTGTACTGGGCCCGGAAACTAATAGGCAGCCAGTGGAGGGACTTTAATACCGGAGTAATATGGTCCCTCCTCAATGGTCCTGACACTACTCTGGCCGCCATGTTCTGCACCAATTGCAGTTTCTGAATCAAGCACAAGGGTAGCCCCATGTAGAGCGCATTACAGAAACCTAGACGTGAGGTTACCAGCGCGTGTACAACAGTCTCGAGATCCCTTACTTCTAGAAAAGGGCGCAGCTGGCGTATCAGCCGAAGCTGATAACAGGCGCTCTTGACTGTCACATTTACCTGGAGCCCTGGTGGCGCAGTGGTTCAATGCCTGTACTGCAGCCATTCACTCAAAACCACAAGGTTGCGAGTTCAAGACCAGCAAAAGGGCCCAAGCTCGACTCAGGCTTGCATCCTTCCGAGGAGGGAGCTAAAATGAGGACCCAGACTGTTGGGGGCAAATTAGCTTACTTGCTAATTAGCTTACTTGCTGTTCACCACTATGATCTTTGGAATAGTGGTATATAAATAAAACAAATTATTATTATTATTTACCTGACTTGTCATCAGGAGCGACGAGTCAAGGAGCCCCCCCAGACTGCGAACGCAGTCACTGGAGGAGAGCGTGACCCCATCCAGGACTGGGGATTGCAACCCAATTCTTGGTTTCAGGGCCGGTACTGTGAGCACCTCCGTCTTGTCCAGATTCAGCCTCAGTCTGTTTTTCCTCATCCAGCCCATTACTGCTTGAAGACATTCATTGAGAGGAGACGCCATCAGAATTCGAGGCCAATGAACGAGACATGGAGAAATAGATCTGGGTGTCATCAGTGTACTGATAACACCCAGCTCCATAACTCCGAATGCTCTCGCCCAGCGGCTTCATATAGATGTTAAATAGCATTGGGGACAGTATAGCACCCTGTGGAACCCCACAGGTGAGCTCCCTTTTACTGGAGCAGCTGTCCCCGAGCATCACCCTCTGGGACCTGCCCGAGAGGAAGGACCGGAACCTCTGCAATGCAGTGCCCCCGATACCTAACCCCCTCAGGCGGTCCAAGAGGATGTCGTGTTCTATCATGTCGAAAGCTGCTGAGAGGTCTAGGAGCACCAACAGGGCCACACTACCCCTGTCGATGCTCAGACGCAGATCGTTGGTCAAGGCAACCATGGCAGTCTCAACCCCAAAGCCTGTCCTGAAGCCAGTTTGAAATGGGTCTAGATAATCGGTTTCATCCAAGACAGCTTGGAGCTGAAGAGCAACCACCCTCTCGATTACCTTGCTCAAGAATGGTAGCAAGGAGACTGCCCTATAGTTGTTCATATCCAGGGGGTCCAGGGAAGGTTTTTTCAGAAGCGGCCTAACAGCCGCTTCCTTTAAGCAAGATGGAATATAACCTTCCCTGAAGGATGCACCGATGATGTTCGTAAGGAACTGTCTCAATGCATCCCTCCCCCGGACGGCCAGCCATGATGGGCAAGGGGCGAGAGGGCAAGCTGTTTTCCTCACTCTACCAAGGAGCGACTTTGAGAAGGGAAGGTCAAGGGGGGACATGATGCTCATCTTTAAATATTTGGAGGGATGTCATGTTGAGGGTGGAGCACGCTTGTTTTCTGCTGCTCCAGGGAGTCAGACACAGAGCAGTGGATTCAATCTGCAGGAAAAGAGATGGTTGTTGTTGTTAGCTGCCGTCTCGACCCATGGCAACCCTGCAGAGGAGGCATCCCCAAGGCCCCCTGTCCTCCGTTGCTCTGCTCAGGTCCTGCAGATTCATGCTCCTTCATGGAGTCCATCCTCCGTCTGGCATGCGCCCTTCCTCTCTTTCTGATTCCCTCCACCTTTCCTAGCTTTATCGTCTTTTCCAGCGAGTCCTTTCTTCTCATGATGTGTCCAAAGTGGGACAGCCTCAGTTTGGTCATCTTGGCTTCTTCCAGGGAGACTTCAGGACCCGTTTGTTTGTCCTTTTTGCTGTCCACGAGATCCTCAGCACTCTTCCCCAGAACCACGTCTCAGATGTGTTGAGACTTTAATTAACACTGGAATCGATGCTATCTGTGTGGATTATATCAGTTCAGTTGCAGTGTCACCTGTTCGGGTGATTTATTCTTCCAAGGCTGCATCCACACTGGAGAAATAACCCGGTTTGGCACTGCTTGAACTGCTCTGCTCCGCTCTGGGCCCCACAACAAACTCCAACTCCCAGAATCCCATAGCCTTGAGCCAGGGCATTAAAGTGGTGCCAAACCGGGTTATTTCTCCAGTGTGGATGCAGCCTTAGTTTCTCCCATTGCAGCTTCTGCCTCACTTTGCAGAATTTGGGGTTCGTCTTTGTATGTTCCTTCATTCCGTGTGTCATTCACATCTTCATCTCTTTTGTATAGCTCTTCTGTTCTATTGCAACCAAGGAGAGGAAAAGTGTGTGTGTCCCAGTGAAAAAATGCAGACGCCATGGGAAAAAGCAGCAATGTGTGCTCTACCTATTTTCATATGGCTCCCAAAGCTTATTGTACTGCTTTCAATGCAGCTTCATGATCATTTTCTAATTCTGAGGATTGTCTTACATTGTGTGCTCTTCACATGCGCAGCTGCTGGCCTTTCGAGTGAAAGGAAAAGACCCTCCTCCTTACAAGCGTTTAGCTGTCAATGAGAAAAGGGATGGCTGGAGAGGGGCTTCTCTCCCAGGTTTCCACTTCTTCTTCTTCTTCTTTGCAGCCAAACCAGACAGTTCTTCCTTGGGGCTGGTGGGGAAGAAGGGAGAAATGGGTTTGGGGGGTCCGAATTTCTCCTTCCTTCCCCAGCCTTTGCGTCTCTAGACTGAAAAGGAGGGATTGTGGCAGAAGACCAGAATCTTGTTTTATAAAGAGCAGGGAGACCTGGAGATTGGAAAGGAAACATGTCTATTTTCGCTGCAGCTGTCTCAGAAGGAAATACATCCAAATCTCTGGGGCCCCGATTCCAACATGAACCAAGCTTTTTATAGTAACTACAAATCACATTTCATTTGGGTGACATATCAAATACACATATATACCTCTTTACATTCACTGGATGTTCAAATATTGCACCTAACATACGTCTCTATCCCTCGTTGGTTATCTATATGTTTGGTTTCATTGTTCTCAAACTGTCCCTTGCGGTGCTTCCTTTTATTGGGGTTAAAATCTTAAGTTAAGAGCCATTTCCAAATTGTTTTACATTCCAAGGCAGAGGATTTGACACGACCTGAACAATCCCATCATCCTGGCAACCTTTGCGCTCAGTCCTATAATTGTCAACTCCTGAGCGTAGTAAAATCTACTTCAGGATGAGGTTATGTTCCTCCCCGAAATAAGAGCGCTGCCCCCCCCCATGAAATTTCCCTTTAGGCTCCCATTGCCTAGCATTGCAGTAATTAAAACCCCAAACCCTGAACTGAACCTTTAGAAAGAGTGGGGCAGGCGATGCTCCCCAGGGAAGGCAGGGGCAGCCAAGGGGCCTGGCATTGGCTGCAATGCTACAGATTCAGGGAATGACATCCTTGGGGGGGGGGTGATGGCTGTGCTCCCCGCTTCTTCCCCAAAGGATCACCTGCTTCCTTTGCTGATGGATGCCTTGCTGCCCCGGCGTCTGTCCAGGGGTCTCACTAGGGCTCTCTCTGGTGGGGTGGCACATCGGGGGGCACTCTAAGGGGGGTGATGCCATTGCTCCCCAGACTTTGAAGGCGTGGGGTGGGAGAGGCTCAGAGAATCAGAGAATCCTAGAGCTGGAAGAGACCCCAAGGGCCATCCAGCCCCCTTTTTCTGCCATGCAGGAACTGTCCATCAAAGCATCTCTGACAGGTGGTTATCCAGCCTCTGTTTAAAGAGCTCCAAAGAAGGAGACTCCACCACAATCTCCATTGAGGAAGGAGTGTGTTCCACTGTGAAACAGCCCTTACTCTCAGGAAGTTGCTCCTAACGTTGAGCTGGAATCAGGGCCGGCTCATCCATACAGGAGAACTAGGCAGCTGCCCAGGAAGGCAAGGTTTAGGGGCGGCATGGAGGCTTTTTGGGTATAATTTTTTGGCTTTTTGACTAATTCTCAATACTATTGGAACCTAAGTTTTATGTCACATTTAGCTTTAAGAGACAAAACTGCGGAAATCAAGGGGTGAAAATAATTATGAGGGGCGACAGGGGTGCCAAAATATTTCTCTCCTGGGGTGGCCAAATACCTAGAGCCAGACCTGGCTGGACTCTCTTTTCCTGAAGCTTGCATCCATTGCTCCATTATGTCCTATTCTCTGGAGCAGCAGAAAACAAGCTTGCTCCCTCCTCAATGTGACGCCCCTTTCAGTATTTAAACAGGGCTTTCATATCCCCTCGTAACCTTTTCTTCTCCAGGCTAAACATCCCCAGCAATTCCCCAAGTCTCTCCTCATAGGGCTTTATCGTTTCCAGACCCTTCCTACCATTCTGGTGGCCCTCCTTTGGACACAGTTCCAGCTTCTCAACATCCTTCTTGAATTTTGGAGCCCAGAACTGGACACAGGGTTATTCCAGGTGAGGCCTGACCAAAGCAGAATAGGGTAGCACTATTGCTTCCCTTGATCTGGACTGGATACTATACTTCTATTGATGCAGCCTAAAATTGCATTGGCCTTGTTAGCTGCCGCATCGCACTGTTGACTCATGTTCAACTTGTGGTCTACTTGGACTCCTAGATCCCTTTCACATATACTGTTGTCAAGCCAAAAAACCATCCAAAGGTAGCTGTGTTGGGCACATAGTAATTCCAGTAACAACAAAAATCCACCAAACAGTGACACTTTTATTGGGCCAACCAAAATGCACAATATACATATTGCAAGCTTTCGAAGCTTCACTGGCTTCTTCATCAGCAATGGGTTACAAAGAGGAGGGAAAAACTGAAGGTGTTATTCATAGCCCTGCATTTTGCTCTTTCTGTCCTTCATTAAGATGGCAGATGGAGGGGCAAATCTTTCAGGCTGGCACCTCCTTCTTCTGGTGGCTGGCAACTGGGAGATTCTCAAAGTCCAGGAAATTTAGCACTAACATCTATTTGCAACACAAAAAGATACTTCCTTTGGAATCCAGAATGCTTCCCTCCTTCCTGAGGCTGCAGGACCCTGGATTTCTCAGGAAGCCTTCATTCTTTCCTATCAGGAAACTTCAGGTGGTTTTGAGGCCAAACATGCCAATCCCGGCCAAATTTAAGAAGAAAACAACGTTGGAGGTCAGGCGTTAATTTGGGTGACCATGGCAGACAGACCCTGCGGTCCCCACAGCTGGCTCCTGGCATCTCTGTCCTTTGGTTGGTTGCCTTTCCTGTTTTTCTGCCAGAAGGGTTCCTTAACGCAGTGCATGCGCTATGATCTCCTCTGGATGTGATGATTTGCACATTGCAGACTCTCAGATCTGCCGGTTTCTCCTATGGCTTTTCTTTAACCTTTTGTAATTTCATACAGCTTTGGGAGAATGGTGGGGGGATATGGAGTCCAGAGACAGAGGGTTGGGAGACCCCCAGCCTTGACTCTCTCCCCCCCCCCCCCAGCCTTCACCTTCGGGGTGGGGAGGATGGGGGACCCTGTGATCCCTGCCAGCCCCAGTTGGAGGCATCCCTCCTCCATCCACCCCGCTTTCCCCATTTTTACTGAGGAGGCTGAACCTGGGTCTGCCTAGCCCCTCTTGGCCCCTCTTGGCCCCTCTTGGCCCCTCTTGGGAGGGCTGCCGCCAAGGACAGTCAGCTCAGCCTTGTGGAAGCTGTGTGTGAACAGCCATTGCATGTAGTTGGGAACATTTGCATGATGCACAGTGATGTGCCTTGCAGATGCAAGTGTGCATGTGATTGTATGTCCCACTGTACAATGGGGCTTGAGCAGAATTGTGGGTTTTAGCGCATATGCTGCTGAGGTTAAAAAAGGCTCTTAGAATCATAGAATGGTAGAATTGGAAAGAGACAAGGGTCCTGATCCAGTCTGACCCCCTTCTGCCCTGCGGGAACTCTCAGTCAAAGCATCCCCGTTGACAAATGCCCATCCATTGGTTTCTGTCCAGTTGCAGCTGCGGAGATCACAGAGTGGTACCAAGCCCTTGCCTTCCAGGGAACCTGTGCTTGGCAGGACCCTCCCTTGGCAAAGACCCCCAGAGATTGGGTCAGTCCCGCAATAGCCTCCCTTTCAGAAGTTGGGGGCGAGAGGAAGCCAGAGGAGGGCTGAGCGTCTGGAGCAGGGCTTCTGTGAGGGAAAGACAGGGAGTCCATGAGGAGAGATGGCAGCTGGGGAAAAGTAAAGATTTAATTCCCCGCAGCTGTAGATGCAGCCATCCTTTGCAGAGGTTCCCTGAGACCTGAAAATGATTTCAAGGATTCCTCTGGGGCAAAAAGTATGCAAAGGGATCTTGTAGCTCCTTCGAGACTAATTGAAAGAACGAAGTTGGTAGACTTGGTCTGCTTCCTCAAAAAACTAGAGCGTCTGGGTTCAAAAATGAATTGGAGGAAATAGGCTGAAATCTATGCAAAGCTCATGCTACTAACCTCTTCCAGTTAGTCCCAGAGGTGCTACATGAACCCTTTGCATGCTTTTTGCCTTGGAGGAATCCTGGAAATCTATGGTCTGGTTCTCCAGACTCACATGGCTATACCTTTGGATCCCAGGCAGAAAGGGTGAGAAGGGCTGGACTAGACTCAAGCTCAGATCAAAAACAGCCAACCCAAGAGAGAGAGAGGAAGGCTGCTGGAGAACAAAAACGAGGCCCCAGGACTGTTGAGGACCGTTCCCCAGGAAGGAGGGCCCTTGTATGGGGGGAGTCGGAAGATATAGGTGCAAAGTCTCCCCTGAGAGAGCTGGGGGGGCTTGTGCCCCCTCCCCCCCTTCCTGCCCCAGTTGCCCCACTTCTCTTAGGAGCCCTGGCGCCTGGCCCAGCTTCTTTCCTGCCTCGCCTGAACTGGCCTCATCCCCATACATTTCAATGCAGCTGCCTTTGGCGGTCATTCCTCCATCTGGCCCAACACACCTCTGTCTGTCAAGTGTGACCGATGGCGCTGGACCCCCCAATAAATAAATAAGCAAATAAATAAATAAGTGGCTCCATCCCAGAGGGTCCCGTTGCCGTGTGGGGTTGGATCCCCCAGGATCATCACTTGGAGGCAAAAATCATTGTGCAAATCAGTTGGGTCTCTTCTGGTGTCCCCAGACTCTTTATCAGCATTAGGAGGAACAGTAAGGGCTGTTTGACAGTGGAACATACCCCTTCCTTGGAGATTTTGATGGAGTCTCCTTCCTAGGAGGTCTTTAAGCAGAAGCTAGATGGCTGTTGGGGGTACTTTGATTGAGAGTTCCTGCATGGCAGAAGAAGGGGGTTGGATTGGATCAAGGTCCTTGCGGTCTCTTCCAACTCTATGATTTTATGATTCTAGATGGCCTTTGGGGTCTCTTCCAACTCTACCATTCTATGATTCTGTGATCTACTGGGGATCAGAATAGGGAGATCAGGGAGCCTGTCCTTCTCCCACTCATCTGTCTCCACTACACTTCTGCCCCATCTGGGCCCAGGAATCGGAGGGTGGCGTGGGTATTTGGCAGTTCCTCAAGGGTGGGTTGGCACAAGGAACAGCCTTTGGTGCTTTGGTTGGAACGAGCAAGCAGCGGGGTCACTTGTAGAATCATAGAGGCCATCCAGTCCAACCCCCTTCTTCTGCCATTCAGGAACTCTCCATCAAAGGATACCCATTGACAGATGGCCATCCAGCCTCTGCTTCAAGACCTCCAAGGAAGGAGACTCCATCACTCTCCATTGAGGGAGTGTGTTCCACTGTCGAACAGCCCTTACTGTCAGGAACTTCCTCCTAATGTTGAGCTGGAATCTCTTTTCCTGCAGCTTCCATCCATTGTTCCAGGTCCCATTCTCTGGAGCAGCAGAAAAGAAGCTTGCTCCCTCCTCAATATGACATCCCTTCAAATACTTAAACAGGGCTATCATATCACCTCTTAACCTCCTCTTCTCCAGGCTAAACATCCCCAGCAGTTCCCTAAGTCATTCCTCATAGGGCTTCATGGTTTCCAGATCCTTCACCATTTTAGTCACTCTCCTTTGGACATCCTCCAGTTTCTCACCATCCTTTTTGAACTGCAGCCACCCTCTTGATGAAGGCCAAGACTCCCTCTTTTTAATTTTGATTTTGATTTTAACCTGCATTAATGGAAGCATAGTTTCCAAGCCTAGGGAGGTAAGAGCCCCGCTCCAGACTTTGGAGAGCCGACATCAATAGGCCGAGAGACACTCAGCCAGAGACACTCAAAGGGAAGGGAGTTCAGGATGGATGGGAGCTTCTTAGAAGCAAGACATTGATGGCACCATTGCAGACAATTTCAAGGAGGAAGAAAAGCAGGAGGTGCCTGACAAAACCAGGGTAGGTGTCCTGTATAAAGACCTTCCAGATGAGATGAGATTCAACAAGAAAGGGAAGAAGGGGGAAACCACTGTAGAGGAATGCTGTACCAGCATCCATCCAGTGTGTGCAGGGAGAAAGTCAGAAAAGCTAAAGTGCAGAGCAAGCTTAGGCTTGCAAGAGAGGTTAGAAACAACTTCAAAGGGGTTTTAAAAGAGACGTCTGTAGCAGAAGGAAGGAAGAGGAAATGGTAGGATGGTTGCTTGGAGATGGCGGTGAACTGCTAACAGGGGCCAGAGAAAAGGCAGAAGTGCAGGTTCTCTCTGGGGGAAATGGGACCATAGCCTAGCAAGGAGGCAATGAGGTGGTAAGGGAAATGCCAGCCCCTCAGGATGAATGGAGGCCTCCAGGCCCAGATGAGCCGCATCCATGGGTATCCTTGGGACTCATGGTGAGGAGTTATAGGAAGGTAGATTTCCATTGAAGGTTAGAAGGAACCTCTTGAGAGTGAGACCAAATGCCTGGAGAGGAGTGGGTCTTCCAAAAGAGTCTGGATGGCTCTCTGTTGCTGGAGATGCTCTACTTGGAGGCCCTACTGAGCACAGAGGTGGACTCCATGACCTCTGGGGACCCCTTCTGATGCTGTGCCTCTAGGATATGGCTCTATGAGAGTTGGCCAAAGCCAAGGATTTGGGCTTGGAAGAGGAGGGATCACAGCAAAGTTAAAATTACAGTTACAATATTGCAGCATTAGTTACTGCACAATTAAAACCACAGTTAAAAGCATAAAAACATAAGAAGACCAAAGCATAAGAACATGAAAACATAAACATCAGTCAATCACGGGGTCAGCTGCTCTCCTTCCATACTAGTGGTCTTCATAGGAGGTCAGGAGGGTATGTGTGGCGAAAGAGCTCTGTCTTTACTGCCTTCTTGAAGGTTTCTAAAGATGTAATAAGGTGGGTCTCCTCTGGGAGTCCATTCCAAAGTCTGGGGGCAGCTATGCTGAATGCCTTTAGGGAAGTAGAAACATGTTTGGATGCTGGTATCTCCAAGAAATTCTTCCCACTTGTTCTAAGAGTGTGGGGTGGATTGTATCAGGAGATGCGTTCCCGTAAGTAACCCAGACCCAAGCCATGTAGGGCTTTAAAGGTAATGACTAACACCTTGTTCTGCGCCTGGAAGCTAATTGGGAGCCAGTGTAGATCTTTCAAGATAAGTATTATATGGTCAAGTCTCGAAGAACTAGTGACCTTGATACAAGGGTAGCCCCATGTAGAGCGCATTGCAGAAGTCGAGACGGGAGATTACCAGAGCATGTACTACAGCTTCCAGGTCCTTTCGGTTGAGGTAGGGTCGAAGTTGGTACCAAGCACTTCTGGCCGTCGCATCCACTTGAGATGACAAACGTAGAGACGGATCCAGAAGTACTCCCAACCTGCGAACTTCATCCTTCAAGGGAAGTGTGGGGGACAAATTTCCCTCCCCGGACCTGAGGAACCTATGGCAAGTACCTCCGTTTTCTCTGGATTCAGCCTGAGTTTGTTTTTCCTCATCCAACCCATTACTGACTCAAGGCAGGGGTTCAGAGGGGAGATGCCATCCCCAGTCACTGCAATAGTTGGGGACATAGAGAAGCATGTTTGGGTGTCATCAGCGTACTGATAACCCCCATGTCTCTGGATGATCTCTCCCAGTGGTTTCATGTAAATGTTAAATAGCATGGGGGACAGAATGGCGCCTTGAGGGACGCCAGATGTTAGCTCCTTTCTGGAAGAGTGACTGTCCCCCAGCCCTGGCTACGAAGGAGGACGCCATTCACCTCGTTAACCTACAATTAACCGGTGCATCAGCCCTTCTGCCTCTGCCTCTGCCTCCATTGCTTCAGCAGCAGAGCTGGCCTTTCCTTCTAGGAAGACCTTTCCAGGGAAGAACATGCTACACATGCCTGGCTTTCCTCTTGCTGAAAGGCCCCTTAGGGTCCTTTACTGGGAGAAAAGCAAGATATAAATTACACACACAAATCCATCAGTGATGCCTTTATTGGTCGACCGAAATGCACAATATGCCTGTGTATTTTGGCTTGCCAATAAAGGCATCACTAATGGATTTGTGTTTGTGAAGTCGAAGGCTTTCAGGGCCGGCATCCATCGGTTTTTGTGGGTTTTTTGGGCTCTGTGGCCATGTTCTAGAAAATGTTCTTCCTGGCGTTTCGCAAGCAGCATCTGTGGCTTTGCCATCTTCAGAGAATGCAAAAGCCCGAAAAACCCACAAAAACCCATGATTTGTGTTTGTATTTGTCAAATGGCCAACACAGCTACCCCTGAATGTTTTAAGGTATAAATTAGTTACATAAATAAATAAGAAAGGGAGGGGTCTTCAGCTCAGGTCCCCTCCTCCCCAAAAACTGTGCCTCCGAAGTACAAATCCCAGGCACATCTGTGCCAGAGGAGGGTCCAGAGTGGCCTGGAGGGGGTGTGTGTGTGAAGGAGTTTGGGCAGGGGTCCCCTCCGTCCCAGTCGGCACCTTGACTTGTGACTCCCATTTATCTGGAGATGGACGTCCTGGAGGAGGCCCTTCCCTCGCCACCTGCAGCCATCGCTCAGCCAGAGGACGGAGAGCAAGGTGTCTGTTCTTCCTAAATACTGCTATATTATGTCTACTTTTGGGCCCAATAATTCAAAAAGGATGTGGATACGTTGGATCCATGTGTCCAGAGGATGGTCTCCAAAATGGCAAAGGGTCTGGAAACTATAAAGCCCTATAAGGACAGACTTAGGGAGCTGGGGATGTTTAGCCTGGAGAAGAGACGGTTAAGAGGTGATAGAATAGCCCTGTTTGAATATTTGAAGGGATGCAATATCGAGGAGGGAACAAGCTTGTTTTCTGCTGCTCCAGAGATTAGAATAAGGAGCAATGGATGCAAGCTACAGGAAAATAGGTTCCTCCTCAACATTAGGAGGAACTTGTAGGTTTGGCAACCAAGCCCTATGAGAAGCAACTTAGGAAGAAGAGAAGGTTAAGAGGTGATAGGAGAGCCCTGTTTAAGTATTTGAAGAGGAGTCACACTGAGGATGGGTCAAGCTTGTTTTCTGCTGCTCCAGAGAATAGGACCCAATGGAGCAATGAATGCAAGCTCCAGGAGAAGAGATTCCAGCTCAACATTAGGAGGAACCTCCCCGCGGTTATCCAGCGTATCAGGCACAGTTGCGCGAATGGTTTTCACACTACGTTGCGCACAAACCGCTTAGAATCCAACAAGAAAGTGACATAAAACAGGAAATAAGCGTCTTCTGGAAAATATTGGAAATTCATTTCCATTTCATTCATGCATTTGCTTGGGTTTTTTTGGTGCAATTGCTGTAGTGTGAAAGCTACTTGCGGTTTATGCACGGGATTCTCCCTGTTTTTGTGTTTGTTGCCAGATTTCCCATGGGTGAGTTTACTTCCAGTGCCGCAGAATAAGTAAAATAAGAACCCACCCTTCTTTGTGGCCAGGTCTCTTAAAACAGACGGCAGATGCAAGGCCAGAGAGAGAGAGAGAGAGAGAGAGAGAAGCTGCCCTCTTTCAGGCATTTTGGGCTTCAGCTCCCAGAATGCCAGGCTATCGGCCAACATGGCTGATGCTTCCGGGAGCTGAGGTCCAAAATCCCTCAAAGGGGACAGCTTGGGGATCACTTCAGCCTTCCCTCCAAGCCAGGGCTCTTAAAGGAACAGCTGCTGAGGGAAGGCAGGGGCTGCAGTCTATATGTGAAAATCATTTGCACGTTTGATCGCTTCTTTGGGATGCACACGCTTTTATCATTATTGGGATGGAGGCACATTTGGCCCCGTTGTGTGAAAACCATTTGTGCATTTGCGCGCAAGTGCAGATTTATCTCAGATTCTGCACAGGATAACAGCACTTTGCTTGTGAAAACCATCTGGTCTGATCATTTTCAACCTACAATTTTTTCCTGTGTGTTAAACTCCTAAGATCTGTTTGACAGAGGAACACACTCCTTCCTTGGAGATTTTGTTGGAGTCTCCTTCTTTGGAGGCTGTCTTTAAACAGAGGCTGGATGGCCATCTGTCAATGGGGGTGCTTTGATTGAGAGTTCCTGCATGGCAGAAGAAGGGGGCTGGACTGGGTCAGGGCCCTTCTTGGGGTCTCTTCCAACTCTATGATTCTTTTATTCTAAAACCCCACATGTTCCTGTCCCTGAACACCCCTTTCCTCCTGGATTGTGCCGGTCAAGTAGCAAAAGCTGCCCTGAGAGCCGTCATATAAAAACCAGAGGGGCTGCTATCATGTGGAAGAGCTTGTTTTCTGCTGCCCAGGAGACAGGCCATGAATTCAAATTACTCTTAGGAGTAGCTTCCTGAGTGTGAGAGCCATTTGAGCATGGATGGGGCAGACTCCCTCCCTGAGAAAGTGGTGGGCTCTCCTCAGCCTTGGTGGTCTTTGAACAAGGTGGGTCTGTGTGTGTGTGTGTGGGGGGGGGTTTGGAGGACGTCCACCTCGCATGGAGGGTGCTTGGGCTGTGGACTTCCTGAGGTGGCTTCAGGGGGATGGACTAGATCGCCCTTGGGGTCCCTCTGGCTCCGCAATGCTCTGAGCCATATTCCAAAGGGCTCTGAGGCTCTCGGGTGCCAAGGAGGCCACTGGTTCCTCCAGGCTTCCACCCGGAGCCACACTGGGGCCTTGGAGGAGGGCAGAGGGGCCCTTTGCCAATCCCGCTGACCCCATCCCTGTCCCAGGACACTGGTTCTGGTGGCTCCAGGAGCCATGTGGAAGCGCACCTTCTTGATTTCCATTGTCTGTAGAGATCCTGTTGGGGAGGATGGTGAGTGGCAAGAAGAAAAGGGCCCCAAAAGCCTTCCATTCTGGGGCCAAATCCCTCTGCATCTCCCCCTTCCTCCATTGGAGACACACTGAGGGTGCCAACTGCTCACTTGGCCACCAGGAAAGGCTGGTCTCTGCCCAGCTCCTCCGCAACCATGTCATGCCTTGGCTTGCGCAGAAAGTGGGGGGACAGCCAAGGCTGGGACCCCACAACAAGGGGCCCTCTCCTGGGCTCTCTGTCCCCCACCCTTTGACAGGACCCCAGGAACAAGGTTGGGGGGAATGGTGGCCCTGGAGAGAGTGTTTTCCCCCCTGGGACCCCCAGAGGAGACCAGGATGGCCATGCCACGGGGCTTCAGCTTCAGGGTGCTCACCTCTCATTGATGTGTGTATGTGTATGTATGTATGTGTGTGTGTGTGTGTGTGTGTGTGTGTGTGTATGCACACACACACATCTTAAAAACATCTAGGGGTAGTCGTGTTGGCCATATAGCAAATCTAATAACGTCCAAACTATGATACCTTTATTGAGCCAACCAAAATGCACAATTACATGTTGCAGGCTTTCAAAGTCACACTGGCTTCTTCATTGTGCTGGATTCCAAGGAAACATCTTCCTTGAATTGCAAATGGACAACACACCTTCCAAAACGGGCAGCCTGCCCGTGCCTGGTTTTCCGCCGGAGGGAAGCCCCAGCCACCAAACGGTGAGGCTTCCTGCTGGCAGAAAAAGAACCTGCAAAAAGCAGGTTCTTTCTATGCTGCGGTGGCGGCATAGCGAGTGCGCCACTGGCTACAGTGTTCCTGCTACAGAGAGGAGGAGGAGAGAGGAGGAAGCCCACAGTCCTGTTCCAGTAATTTCCTAGGACCTTTCAGTATGGAGACTGACGGAACCACGGCAGTCACCTGCAGCACTTGTGGGATGTTTCTCTTCTTGCCTACAGAAGTGGAGAACTTCACATGCCCCAAGTGCAAGTTGGTAGCACTCTTGGAGGAGAAAGTCCAGCAGCTGGAGTCCAGAGTAGCTACACTTCAGCATATTAGGGAACAAGAGGATTTCCTGGACTCAATAGAACTAACCATCTTGGATGAGTACCACGTAGAGGAAGATGCTAGAGCCGAGGAGGTCACTTCACATACACAGGAGGAAGATAGCTGGAGGAATATCACAAAGAGAAGTAAGCCAAGAAGGGATTGTTCGGGGAGCTTGCAGCTAGAGAATCGATTCGAAGCTCTTTCCCTTATCAAGGAGGATGAAGAAGAGCAGCATGGACAGGCTTCAGGGACAGAACAGGGGAGCCTGAGAGTCCCACCCGAGGGAACAGTCGCTGCTAAGCCTCGGAGGAGGCGTGTGGTCGTAGTGGGGGACTCCTTGCTGAGGGGTACAGAAGCAGTGATTTGTAGGCCTGAAAAGAGTCTCGAGAGGTGTGTTGTCTCCCAGGGGCAAAGATCCATGATGTGAGAGAGAGGCTGACAAGACTGGTCAAGCCTACTGACCAATAGCCCTCCCTTTTGGTCCACGTGGGAACCAATGATACTGCAAGACACAGCCTGCAGAACATCAAAAGGGATTACGAGGCGCTTGGTAGGAAGCTGAAAGGAATGGATGTACAACAGGGGTCGGCAACCTGCGGCCCGTGGGCCGGATCTGGCCCGCCAAGGCCTTCCTACCGGCCCCTGCGCAGTCCTGCCGCCGATTGCCACCGATTTCCCCCATTTTCGCGCTGTTCCGGCCGCCATTTTGTTTTTCAAAATGGCGGCCGAAGTCTTGCGTGACCTCAGGATGGCAAAGGTCACGCGAGACTTCGGCCGCCATTTTGAAAAACAAAATGGCGGTGCCCATCTAGGAGGCCCGGTGCAGCCCCTGGAGCACTCCAACAGGGCTCCAGGGGCTGCAGCAGGCCTGCAGCAGGCTCCACCTCGCCCTCCGCCCTCCTCCTCCTCCTCCCTAAGAGCAGGGAAAGGAGGAGGAGGAGGCGAGGGAGAAAGGGAGCCAGAGCAGCAGCTGCAGCCACAGCAAGGCGAGAGGTTGGTTCATTGGGGAGGGGGTTGGCTAGGTGTTCTTTCTGCAAAATCCCCTCTGAGCACCTTGTGGCTTTTCTGGGTTGGAACTGTGTGCATGCTTGCTGCAGTTTATTTTCAATTGCATTTTAGTAATTTCCTTGCTTGTAACTTTATTAGTATTATTATTATTACTACTTGCCCTGGGTGTTCTTTCTGCAAAATGCCCTCTCAATGAGAAAGAGGAGGAGGAGGAGGAGGAGGAGGAGAAAGAGGGGGAGGAGGTGGAAAGGTGAGTCGTTTCAGGTCTGCCTTGGGTTTTTTCCATTAATTTTTACAAATATATAACACTTATTTTTGTTTTTTTATTTCAGTATTTTTATTATTGCTTTTTATTTCATTTCATTATTTTTATTATTTATGAAGGTGAGACAGTGTGACTTTCCAAAGTGCTGTAACAAAGGTCTGCTGTAACAATGATAGTGGTGGTGGTGATGATGATGATGATGATGATGATGATGCTTCGGTGGAAGCTCCACCCCCAGTGTGTGGCTCCGCCCCTGGAGGGTGGAAGCTCCACCCTGGCATGTGACTCCGCCCCCAGAAGGTGGAAGCTCCACCCCCGGCATGTGGCTCCGCCCCTGGAGGGTGGAAGCTCCGCCCCTGGAGGGTGGAAGCTCCACCCCCGGCTTCAGCCCCCCAGTTGTCTGAGGGACAGCAACCTGGCCCCCGACTCAAAAAAGTTGCCTACCCCTGATGTACAGGTTGTCATCTCGTCTCTTCTGCCAGTTGAAGGGCATGGTCCAGGAAGGGAGAGGAAAATAGCGGATGTGAACAACTGGCTCCGCAGATGGTGCCGCCGAGAAGGATTTGGATTCTTCGATCATGGGCTGCAGTTCCATGAGGAGGGACTTCTTGCAACGGACGGGTTGCATCTCACGCCAGTTGGAAGAAATGTTTTTGCCAACAGTCTCAAGAACTTGATCAGGAGAGCTTTAAACTGAGTTCCGAGGGGAAGGGAGACAATATTAAGGAAGGCGAAAGGGATGGCGAAAATAGTCAAACTGACATAGAGGAAACAAGGCAAACAGTGCAAGGACCCAGCAGTGGGAGGCAAAAAATCTTGCACAGGCAGCAAGTAAAAGGGAACCATGGTCTGCGATGTCTCTACACTAATGCACAGAGCATGGGAAATAAGCAAGATGAACTCGAACTCCTAGTACAGCAAAGCAAATATGATATAATAGGCATCACTGAAACCTGGTGGGATGAGTCTCATGATTGGAATGTGGAAATAGAGGGGTATAACCTTATTAAGAGAAATAGGCCAAACAGGAAAGGAGGAGGAATAGCACTATATGTCAGAGATATTTACACCAGTGAAGAGATCCTGGACATCAATCATGGAAGCCAGGTGGAGAGCATCTGGATAAGAATCAAAGGGGAGGGAAACAACAAGGGTGTTACGGTGGGAGTCTACTACAGACCCCCAAGTCAGACTGAGGAATTGGATGATATCTTTCTAGAACAGATGACCATACACTCAGAAAGGAGAGATGTAGTAGTGATGGGCGACTTCAACTATCCTGATATTTGCTGGAAGTCAAACTCAGCCAAATCCTCAAGGTCTAGCAAATTCCTCACTTGCCTGGAAGACTATTTCATGGTCCAAAAGGTGGAAGAGGCAACAAGGGGGTCAGCTATTTTAGATCTGATCCTAACCAACAAGGATGACTTGGTTAATGGGGTGCAAGTGGTGGGATCCTTAGGTGGAAGCGACCATGTTCTCCTGGAGTTTGTAATACAGTGGAAAGGAGAGGTTAAGAACAACAACAAAAATGGCTTTTTTGGATATGTCCACAGCAAAAGGAAGAAGAAGGAAACGGTAGGTTCACTGAATGGAGAAGATGGCAAAATGCTAACAGAAGACAGAGAAAAGGCAGAATTACTCAACACCTTCTTTGCCTCAGTCTTCTCAGAAAAGGCAAAGGGGCTCAACCTGAGGATAATGCAGCAGAGGACAGAATAAGTAAAGAGATAGTAGAGGAATACCTGGTTAATCTAAATGAATGTAAGTCTCCAGGACCAGATGAACTCCATCCAAGGGTATTAAAAGAACTGGCAAAAGTAATATCGGAGCCATTGGCAATCATATTTGAAAACTCCTGGAGAACAGGAGAGATCCCAGCAGACTGGAGGAGGGCAAACGTTGTCCCCATCTTCAAAAAGGGGAAGAAGAGGATCCCAACAATTATCGTCCAGTTAGTCTGACATCAATCCCAGGAAAGATTCTGGAGCAGATCATTAAACAGAGAGTCTGTGAACATCTAGAAGGCAATGCCATCATCACAGAAAGTCAACATGGGTTTCAGAGAAAGAAGTCATGCCAGACAAATCTAATCTCTTTCTTTGATAAAATGACCATCTTGTTAGATGAAGGGAATGCTGTGGATATAGTATATCTTGATTTCAGTAAGGCCTTTGACAAGGTTTCCCATGACATTCTTGCAAACAAGCTTGTAAAATGTAGGCTAGACAAGGTAACTGTTACATGGATTTGTAAATGGTTGACCGGCCGAATCCAAAGGATGGTCAGCCATGGCTCCTTTTCATCCTGGAGAGAAGTGACCAGTGGGGTGTCCAGTGGGGCTCTGTCCTGGGCCCAGTGCTATTCAACATCTTTATCAATGACCTGGATGACAGAATTGGGAGCATACTTATCAAATTTGCAGATGGCATCAAATTACGCGGAGTAGCTAATACTCCCGAGGACAGGATCAACATTCAAAATGATTTGAATAGACTAGAAAGCTGGGCCAAAGCTAACAGAATGAAATTCAACACAGAGAAATGTAAAGTACTGTTCTTAGGGAGGGAAAATGAAATGAACAGATATAGGATTATGGGGGACACCTGGCCTAAGGAGACTTCTACATGTGAAACTTGGGATCTAGGAGTCCAAGTAGACCACAAGTTGAACATGAACCAACAGTGCGATGCGGCAGCTAACAAGGCCAATGCGATTTTAGGCTGCATCAATAGAAGTATAGTCTCTAGATCAAGGGAAGTAATAGTGCCACTGTATTCTGCTCTGGTCAGGCCGCACCTGGAATAATATTGTGTCCAGCTATGGGCACCACAATTTAAAAAGGATGTGGAGAAACTGGAGCATGTCCAAAGGAGGGTGACTAAAAGGGTCTGGAAACCATGCCCTATGAGGAACGACTTAAGGAGCTGGAGATGTTTAGCGTAGAGAAGAGAAGGTTAAGAGGTGATATGAGAGCCCTGTTTAAATACTTGAAGGGATGTCATATTGAGGAGGGAGCAAGCTTGTTTTCTGCTGCTCCAGAGAACAGGATCAGGAATAATGGATCCAAGCTTCAGGAAAAGAGATTCCAGCTCAACATTAGGAGGAACTTCCTGAGAGTAAGGGCTGTTCGACAGAGGAACACACTCCTTCCTCGGAGTGTAATGGAGTCTCCTTCCTTGGAGGTCTTTAAGCAGAGGCTGGATGGCCATCTGTCAATGGGGATGCTTTGATTGAGAGTTCCTGCATGGCAGAATGGGATTGGACTGGATCAGGGCCCTTGCGGTCTCTTCCAACTTTATCATTCTATGATTCTATGATTCTATGATCCCTGAGAGATGTCCATCCAGCCTCTGTTTAAAGACCTCCAAGGAAGGAGATGCCACTACCCTCCGAGGAAGGAGTGTGTTCCTCTGTCGAACAGCCCTTACTCTCAGGAAGTTCCTCCTAATGTTGAGATGGAATCTCTTTTCCTGGACCTTGCCTCCATTGCTCCATTGTGTCCTATTCTCTGGAGCAGCAGAAAACAAGCTTGCTCCCTCTTCAATATGACATCCCTTCAAATACTTAAACAGGGCTATCATCATATCACCTCTTAACCATCTCATTCCAGGCCAAACATTCCCAGCTCCCTAGTCTCTCCTCATAGGGCTTTATTTCAGATGTAGAAGTTCGTCCTAATATTAAGGTGGAATCTCTTTCGCATCCATTGTTCCATTATGTCCTATTCTCTGGAGCAGCAGAAAACAAGCTTGCTCCCTCCTCAGAATGGATGCAAGCTCCAGGAAAAGAGATTCCAGCTCAACATTAGGAGGAACTTCCTGAGAGTAAGGGCTGTCCGACAGTGGAACAAACTCCTTCCTCGGAGGGTAGTGGAGTCTCCCTCTTTGGAGGTCTTTAAGCAGAGGCTGGAAGGACATCTGTCAGGGGTGCTTTGATATGGATTTCCTGCATGGCAGAAGGGGGTTGGACTGGATGGCCCTTGCGGTCTCTTCCAACTCTATGATTCTATGATTCTAAGTGCTGCATGATGCCATGCAGATGCCACACGGCACTTGCATAACAATGGTGGTGCCTGTCTGTACAGGGCACCACCATTTTGACGCCCTTGTCACGTGTGAGGGGCGAGGGGCATCTAGCAGTGCCTCCCCGAGGCACCCCTCGCACATGACGAAGGCGTCCTTTTCGGCCCGTCTGGACTGGGCCTAAATTTCCTTGAATTTGAAAATCTGCCAGTGACTGCATGGCCCAAAAAGGGGGAGATGCCAACCTCGAGATAGACCTCCCTTCTATCTGAACTAAGACCAGAAACAGCAAAATGCAGACCTAGGACTATCATCTTCAATTTCTTTCTCCTGTTTGCATGATGAAGAAGAAGCCAGTGTGACCTGGAAAGCTTGCAACATGTCATTGTGCGTTTTGGTTGGCCCGATAAAGGCATCATTGCTTGGATGTTATTGGATTATATTATTATTATTATTGTTATTGTTATTATTATTTCAAGTTTTTTAAGGTCACCTGGAAGGCTGGCACAGGTTTTTCTGGGGGTGGGCCACTTCCTCAGCCCCAGCCTAAGCCTGTGACTTAGAGACCTGCAGCCTCCTCCCAGTCATTTGCCCTGTAGTTCCCAGGGCTTTCCTGACTAAGGGTGGGGATGATGGGAGATGTAGCCCAAAGGCTCTGGGGGTCCCAAGGTGGGAGGGGGCCATTTTCCATGGGGCATGTGAGCGCAGCCCCAAACGATTCTATGAAATGGAGTCGGGGGGGGGGGACTGGAGTGAGGGGCTAAACACACATAAAATGGTCTGATTTTTCTTTTTAAGACGTTTATTCTATTTCCTAAAAATCCCTTTAAAAGCTGCCAGCCAGCCCCATGGGCTCTAAGGCTCAGAAGCCATTAGTTCTCCAGTGCGCAACTGTTTGTTGTGTGTGTGTGTGTGTGTGTTTCAGAGAGGGCCAGAGGTTTTGCTGCCTTCGGTGGCCAAATTCTGCCCCTCCCAAGAGACCCATATTTCCAGCTGACACACGTGACTGACCCAAAAAGCACCAGCCCTAATCCTCAGAAATGTGCTTAAGCATCACCTTGGACATGTTTGCTTACTGCCAGAATTAATGCGCGCGCGCGCACACACACCCAAAAGGGCTTCTCCTGGGGACACATTTGTCCTCATGGAAGATATTCTCAGGGGAATGATTTATCCTAAAAATGGCACAGTTTGGAGGGGATGGCAGTAGCCCCATTTGCCCTCTTCCCTGCTCTTCTAGTCCAGCAGGACCTTTTGCAAACAGGAGCAGGTTTAGCTGGAAGAGTTGGCTGACCGTCTCTCCGGCCAAGGTGTGCTCCCCTTGCGCTCGACCTCTGGTTCAACTGGGGCCATGCTGGAAGAGACCCCCCTCCCGGCTGCCTGTAGGACATGCATGGGCATTCGGGGGCATCTGTGTGGGTGAGCCCTGGGTCTCTGGTAGAGATGGGCAAGGAGATCGGAGGAAGGAGCAGCAGTGGCATCTGCAGCCGTGAGGCTTTTTGGTGGGTCTGGGGGGCACTGCCACTTGCATGTGGGGGCAGCATTGAGACAGCAGGGGCAGCTGGTGCTTTGGGGGGAGTGTGGGGCTGCTGGCGCTTGTGGGGTGAAGGGGGGGCCTCCTAGGATACAGGAGGACACTGGATAAGGGGCGCATAAAAGCCAGAGAACATTTTGCAATGCTTTATACCCTGTTTCTGCCGACGATGGTCTGCAATTTTAGGCTGCATCAATAGAAATATACTCCCAGATCAAGGGAAGTAATAGTGCCACTCTATTCTGCTTGGGTCAGGCCTCACCTGGAATAATCCTGTGTCCAGTTGTGGGCAAAACAATTCAAGACAGATGTGGAGAAACTGGAGCCATGTATATTTATAATATATATTTATTTATTTATACCCAGCTCTTCAGCCAAAAGGCAATTAGAGCAGCTTACCAATTGTTAATTAGACATATGTCCAAAGGAGGGCCACCAAAATGGTGAAGGGTCTTGAAACCATGAAGCCCTATGAGGAATGACTATGGGAGCTGGAGATGTTTAGCCTGGAGAAGAGACGGTTAAGAGGTGATATGAATGCCCTGTTTAAATACTTGAAGGGGTGTCGCATCGAGGAGGGAGCAAGCTTGTTTTCTGCTGCTCCAGAGAACAGGACTCGGAACAATGGATGCAAGCTCCAGGAAAAGAGATTCCAGCTCAACATTAGGAGGAACTTCCTGAGAGTCAGGGATGTTTGACAGTGGAACCCACTCCTTCCTTGGTGATTTTGGTGGAGTCTCTTTCCTTGGAGGCCTGTAAACAGAGGCTGGATGGCCGTGTGTCAGGGATGCTTTGAATGTGATTTCCTGCATGGCAGAATGGGGTGGGACTAGATGTTAGGTACTGTACTTAGGGTGGAAAAACAAATGCATAGATATAGGATGGGAAACACCTGGCTTAAGGAGACTTATACATGTGAAGGGATCTGGGGCAGTTGACAGACCGCCCTTTTGGGGTGGCCTGTTCCCGCCCCTTTCCCCACCAGATCGGGGCCTCAGCTGCCACAGCGGCAGCATCTGAGGCCCTGATCCGCCGCTTTCCAGGCCACAGGGAAGCGGCAAAAGGCCGCTTCCCTGCAGCCTGGAAAGGGGTGTCCTTGGGGCTTCTTGCCCCAAGGACACCCAACAGTGGCGGGGACAAAGTGAAAGGGGCTGCTCAGTCCCTTTCTCATTTGTGCCACTGGTGCAGCCATGTAAAGGCTGTGCCAGCGACTCAAACCTGGAAGGAGCTCCGTTTTGGAGCTCCTTCTGGCGCCACAGAAAGGGTGCCCCAGGCACCCTCGCGTGGCACCAGGATGTCACTTCCATGCCTCTCCATTCGGAGGCGGCGTGGTCGTGACGTCCCAATGGCAGCGCCCATGTAGAATGGGCGCCGCCATTTTGTACGTACTCGGTACGTACTAGGGTTAAGGCGTCCTGAAAGGATGCCCTTTCCTAACCGTAGTATGTACCTAGTATTTACTTTTTGCCCGTCTGTAGCGCGCCTGGGAGTCCTAATAGACCACAAATTGAACATGACTCAACAGTGCGATGCGGCAGCTAACAAAGCCAGTGTGATTCTAGGCTGCATCAATAGAAGTATACTGTCTAGATCAAGGGAAGTCATAGTGCCACTCTATTTTGCTTTGGTCAGTCCTCACCTGGAATAATCCTGTGTCCAGTTCTGGGCACCAGAGTTCAAAAAGGACGTTGAGAAGCTGGAGTGTGTGCAAAGGAGTGCGACTAAAATCGTGAAGGGTCTGGAAACTATGAAACCCTATGAGGAATGACTTAGGGATATGTTGGGGATTTTTAGCCTGGAGAAGAGAAGGTTAAGAGGTGATATGATAGCCCTGTTTAAATACTTTAAAGAGGTATCACATTGAGGAGGGAACAAGCTTGTTTTCATAGAATCATAGAATCATAGAGTTGGAAGAGACCACTAGGGCCATCCAGTCCAACCCCCTGCCATGCAGGAAATCCAATTCAAAGCATCCCTGACAGATGGCCATCCAGCCTCTGTTTAAAGACCTCCAAGGAAGGAGACTCTATCACCCTCCGAGGGAGTGCATTCCACTGTCGAACAGCCCTTACTGTCAGGAAGTTCCTCCTAATGTCGAGGTGGAATCTCTTTTCCTGTAGCTTGCATCCATTGTTCTGGGTCCTGTTCTCTGGAGCAGCAGAAAACAAGCTTGCTCCCTCCTCAATATGACATCCTTTCAAATATTTAAACAGGGCTATCATATCACCTCTTAACCTTCTTTTCTCCAGGCTAAACATCCCCAGCTCCCTTAGTCGTTCCTCATAGGGCATGGTTTCCAGACCCTTCACCATTTTTGTTGCCCTCCTTTGGACACGCTCCAGTTTCTCAATGTCCTTTTTGAACTGTGGGCCCAGAACTGGACACAATATTCTAGGTGGGGCCTGACCAAAGCAGAATACAGTGGCACTATTACTTCTCTTGATCTAGACACTATACTTCTATTGATGCAGCCTAAAATAGCATTGGCCTTTTTAGCTGCCGCATCACACTGTTCACTCATGTTCAACTTGTGGTCTACTTGGACTCCTAGATCCCTTTCACACGTAGTTTCATTCAGCCAGGTGTCACCCATCCTATATCTGTGCATTTCATTTTTCCGCCCTAAGTGCAATACCTTACATTTCTCTGTGTTGAATTTCATTTTGTTAGCTTTGGCCCAGCTTTCTAGTCTATTCAGGTCATTTTGAATCTTGATCCTGTCCTCTGGGGTATTAGCTATTCCCCCTAATTTGGTGTCATCTGCAAATTTGATAAGTATGCTCCCAATTCTGTCATCCAGGTCATTGATAAAGATGTTGAATAGCACTGGGCCCAGGACAGAGCCCCACTGGACATCCCACTGGTCACTTCTCTCCAGGATGAAAAGGAGCCATGGCTGACCATCCTTTGGGTTCGGCCGGTCAACCAATTACAGATCCATTTAACAGTTCCTTTGTCTAGCCCACATTTTACAAGCTTGTTTGCAAGAATGTCATGGGAAACCTTGTCAAAGGCCTTAGTGAAATCAAGATATACTATATCCACAGCATTCCCTTCATCTAACAAGCTGGTAATTTTATCAAAGGAAGAGATAAGGTTTGTCTGGCATGACTTCTTTCTCTGAAACCCATGTTGACTTTTTGTGGTTATGGCATTGCCTTCTAGATGTTCACAGACTCTCTGTTTAATGATCTGCTCCAGAATCTTTCCTGGGATTGATCTCAGACTAACTGGACGATAATTGTTGGGATCCTCTTTTTTCCCCTTTTTGAAGATGGGGACAACGTTTGCCCTCCTCCGTTCTGCTGGGACTTCTCCTCTTCTCCAGGAGTCCTCAAAGACTATTATTGCCAATGGCTCCGATATTACATTTGCCAGTTCTTTTAATACCCTTGGATGGAGTTCATCTGGTCCCGGAGACTTAAATTCATTTAGATTAACAAGGTGTTCCTCTACTATCTCTTTACTTATTCTGTCCTCTGCTCCATTATCCTCAGGTTGAGCACCCTTTGCCTTTTCTGAGAAGACTGAGGCAAAGAAGGTCTTGAGTAATTCTGCCTTTTCTCTGTCTTCTGTTAGCATTTTGCCATCTTCTCCACGCAGTGGCCCTATTGTTTCCTTCTTCTTCCTTTTGCTGCGGACATATCCATAAAAGCCCTTTTTATTGTTCTTAACCTCTCTAGCAAGCCTGAGTTCATTCTGCGCTTTAGCTTTTCTGACTTTACCCCACAAATGCCTGCTATTTCTTTGAATTCCTTTTTCGTGATTCCCCCCTTTTTCCATTTCTTATACATCTTCCGTTTCA
Source organism: Sceloporus occidentalis (assembly GCA_023333645.1). Lineage (NCBI taxonomy): Eukaryota > Metazoa > Chordata > Lepidosauria > Squamata > Phrynosomatidae > Sceloporus > Sceloporus occidentalis. Next base: position 148,263 of record JALMGF010000417.1, on the reverse strand, counting down.
AACTCATCTCCGTTGAAAGTTCCTTCGTCATCCATCCTGGTTTCTTGAGACACCTCCCGTTTTTCTTTCTCACTGGAACTGTTTGAAATTGTGCCTTCAGTATCTCCCTTTTGAGAAAGTCCCATCCGTCCTGAACACCTTTATCTTTTAGTATTTCTGACCATGGAATCGCCCTCAATACTTCTCTAAGTTTACTGAAATCCGCTCTCCTAAAGTCTAGGATGCGTGTCTGACTCTGCCTGGCTTCTCCTTTCCACTGTATTACAAACTCCAGGAGAACATGGTCACTTCCACCTAATGATCCCACCACTTGCACCCCATTAACCAAGTCATCCTTGTTGGTTAGGATCAGATCTAAAATAGCTGACCCCCTTGTTGCCTCTTCCACCTTTTGGACCATGAAATTGTCTTCCAGGCAAGTGAGGAATTTGCTAGACCTTGAGGATTTGGCTGAGTTTGACTTCCAGCAAATATCAGGATAGTTGAAGTCGCCCATCACTACTACATCTCTCTTTTCTGACTGTGTGGTCATCTGTTCTAGAAAGATATCATCCAATTCCTCAGTCTGACTTGGGAGTCTGTAGTAGACTCCCACCATAACATCCTTGTTGTTTCCCTCCCCTTTGATTCTTATCCAGATGCTCTCCACCTGGCTTCCATGATTGATGTCCAGGATCTCTTCACTGGTGTAAATATCTCTGACATATAGTGCTATTCCTCCTCCTTTCCTGTTTGGCCTATCTCTCTTAATAAGGTTATACCCCTCTATTTCCACATTCCAATCATGAGACTCATCCCACCAGGTTTCAGTGATGCCTATTATATCATATTTGCTTTGTTGTACTAGGAGTTCGAGTTCATCTTGCTTATTTCCCATGCTCTGTGCATTAGTGTAGAGACATCGCAGACCATGGTTCCCTTTTTCTGCTGCTCCAGAGAACAGTACCCTGATAAATGGATGCAAGGTCCAGGAAAAGAGATTCCACTGAAACATTATGGTGAACCTCCTGAGAGTAAGAGCTTTTTGACAGTGGAACACACTCCTTCCTCAGAAATTTTGATGGAGTCGCTTTCCTTGGAGGTCTTTAAACTGAAGCTGGTTGGCCCTCTTTAGGAGATGCTTTGATTGAGATTTCCTGCATGGCAGAATGGGGTTGGACTGGATGGCCCTTGAGGTTTCTTCCAACTCTATGATTCTATGATTCTAGATGGCCCTTGGGGTCTCTTCCAACTCTATGCTTCTATGTTAAGAGCACAGAGGAGTCCAGAGCCAGAAACTGGCTGCAAATCAGTTCCTTCCCATAAGACAGATTTTGGAAGGAGAGCAAGCAGAGGGATGGGATGGGCGCTCTTGCCCTCCCTGGGCACAAATCTCCCTGGCATTACCTGCACCTGATCTTTGGGAGGAGAGTGTTTGGGAAATGGGGAGGATCAGCTGAGAGAGGGAGCCAGGGGGCAGGAGGGGGTCATCCGAGGCCCAGTGGCATCACACATTGATTGTGTTACACAACCCTTGTGCGGAACAGCAATGTTGTGCAGCTGCTTGTGAATCAAGAGAGACTTTATGCAGTTGTAGGTGCCACCAAAACATGCGGTTTGCCTCTAGGCACAATGTGCCCAATCAATGAGTGATGCACAACTCCCACACCATGCACAGGCAATGGCCTGGCACATGAAGCCAAACTAAGAGCAGACACAAAAGTGTCCAGCTGCTTCTGTAAGGGACTTGTGGCACCTGTGTAAGGCAATAGCCTAGTCTTTTGCAATAGCATCTCTTGAGAGTGTGTGTGGATTGTGAGTGTGTATGGGTATGTGTGTGTTGGAGTTGTGTTCAAACCTCTGAGTTTGCATCAGGACACCGCCTGCATTCATGGTCGCCAGATTTAGGACCTGCCCTGGACTTCCTGGCCTTTGGGGACCACAGCTGCCTAATCTCTAGGAATAGGCTGGCATTTGGGGTGGTCAACATGGACCCACATTTGCAGTTTAGGCCCAAGGATTTAAGGTAAGAGCTGGCAAAACTGCCTCTGAGTGAGATTCCTTGCCTAACAAAATCCCATGAAACTCATGGGGCAGCCATAAGTCGGCAGGTGGCTTGAGGGCACAGGCAGACATCCAAATGCAAGATGGACAGGGCACTATGGGGGCATCTGACTGGGAAGAAGGGGTGGACTGGGGCTCAGGACAGCATTGACTGACAGAGTAATTTGACTGACAGAGTAATTTGGATATTGAGTCTGTTTTGTTCTCTCTCCACTTGGAGAGCATCCTTTACATCTGTCTGTGGAGGAATCACCCTGGGAATTCTGCATGTAGTTCTGATCTGCTCTTATCAATCAGTCTGTCTAATCTATTAGTATCATTTTCCAATATTGCTGGGAAATAGGGCAGAAAAGGGCAGCCAGAAGGATGATGGAGGGAGCAAAGCAGTTCCTCATGGAGGGGTGGGAGGAGGAAGGAAGGACGGGGGCGGGGCTGGCATTTGGCCTGGCGAGGGGCCTGGGGGGGCTGAGGGTTTCCCCCTGGCAGTAGAGCTTGGCATTTGCCCCATGAAGTGGATGCAGATTCAGGGACAGTTTCTCACGCAGAGCGCTGCTAGCATATGGGGCTCCCTGCATGGCCGCCTGGCGGTGGGAGGCAAAGGCATATCGAGGCCATGATGCGCAACTCTGGCATTTTCTGTGGGAAGAGGACATTCTGAAAATAGTTTCACTCTTCAAAAATAACCCAAGAAAAGGGCAGGTTTTGGGGACATGAGGGGAGTGAGGGAAGCCACCGATTTGGGGCTGACTTGGGGCCTGGTGCAAAGCGCGGATGCGGCGTTGGGACTGGCGCAATCACTTTTTTAGGGAAGGAGCCATGGGTTGGAGGGAGGTGGTGACCTGCTCTGTCCTTTCTTCCTTTTCTTGCCTTGTGTGTCCGCTTGTATCCCAGGCTCCCTGTGTAATGCAGCACCCTCTGCTCTCTTGTCTTGCAGGATCTGGGCCGTGCTCTACAATGGAAAAACTGCTCCTGTGCCTGTTGCTCATTGGCTCAGTGGTGAAGGCGCAGATCTGTCCAAAGCGGTGTGTCTGCCAGATCCTGTCCCCCAACCTTGCCACGCTTTGTGCAAAGAAAGGGCTGCTCTTTGTCCCGCCCAACATTGACCGGCGAACGGTCGAGCTGCGCCTGGCGGACAATTTCGTCACCAGCATCAAGCGGAAGGACTTTGCCAACATGACCAGCCTGGTGGACCTGACGCTCTCCAGGAATACCATCAGCTTCATCACACCCCATGCCTTTGCTGACCTGCGCAACCTGCGGGCTCTGCACCTGAACAGCAACCGGCTGACCAAAATCACCCATGACATGCTGAGCGGCCTCTCCAACTTGCATCACCTCATCCTGAACAACAACCAGCTGACCCTGATCTCTTCCACAGCCTTCGACGATGTCCTGGCCCTGGAGGAGCTGGACCTGTCCTACAACAACCTGGAGACCATCCCCTGGGATACCGTGGAGAAGATGGTCAGCCTGCACACCCTCAGCCTGGACCACAACATGATTGACAGCATCCCCAAGGGGACCTTCTCCCACCTCCACAAGATGACCCGGCTGGACGTCACCTCCAACAAGCTCCAGAAACTCCCGCCGGACCCGCTCTTCCAGCGGGCCCAGGTCCTGGCCACTTCGGGCATCATCAACCCCTCTACCTTCGCTCTGAGCTTTGGGGGGAACCCCCTGCATTGCAACTGCGAGCTCCTCTGGCTGCGGCGGCTCTCCAGGGAGGACGACCTGGAGACCTGCGCCTCGCCGCCCCTCCTCTCCGGCCGCTACTTTTGGTCAGTCCCTGAGGAGGAGTTCTTGTGCGAGCCGCCGCTCATCACCCGGCACACGCATGAGCTGCGGGTGCTGGAGGGTCAGCGGGCCACTCTGCGGTGCAAGGCCCGGGGGGACCCAGAGCCCACCATCCACTGGATTTCCCCCGAGAGCAAGCTGGTCTCCAATGCCACCCGCTCGCTGGTCTACGACAACGGGACGCTGGACATCCACATCACCACCATGAAGGACACGGGCAACTTCACCTGCATTGCTTCCAACCCGGCTGGAGAGGCCACTCAATCGGTGTTTCTTCACATTATCAAGCTGCCGCACATCGTGAACAGCACGAACCACATCCATGAGCCGGATCCCGGCTCCTCGGACATCTCGACGTCCACTAAATCTGGCTCCAATGCCAGCAGCAGCAGCAACAGCGGTAGCAGCAATGGGGAGACCAAAGTCAGCCAGGACAAGAGGGTGGTAGTAGCTGAGGCCACTGCCTCCACTGCCTTGCTTAGGTTCAATTTCCAGAGGAACATCCCTGGGATACGGATGTTCCAGATTCAGTACAACGGGACGTACGATGACTCGCTTGTATACAGGTGGGGACCCCAAACCTCGTTCCTCTTCAAACAACGGACCCCGCAATGTGGCCAAGGCAACGCCTGATGGCGTTCCATTTGTGGTGTGGAGGGGGGGGGGGTTAGGGGTGGCTTGGTTCCTCTTGGGAACGGCCCCCATCATTCACATCTTGCTTCCCTTAAAAACGTTGGCAGTCTCCAGGTGTGAGGACTGGTGATTGCTCAGGGCTGGCAAGCACCTCCTCTGTGAATGGTGGTGGTGGGCAATTGGGTAGGTGGGTCTGGGGAGCATTTTGGCTTAGCGACTGGGAGCGTATGGCACCCCTCCTTTGTTGCTGCTGCCTGCCGCCCTGAGGAAACACAGCAGACAATGGACCCGGGTGGCATAGGAGGGCCCAGAGTTGGCTCTCAGGCACCTCTGATTTCCAGGGCCAGAGCGAGGGTGGGCAAGAGTGCCCTGCCCAGTCGGCAGAGTGTCCAGTGTGAGCTGGGTGCCCTTAAGAGAGGCTCTTTCCCACTCTGTGAAGTCTGGTGGTTTCTTCAAAGGAGGAGTCTGGGGCATTTGTGCCAGCCAAGACCCTCTGGCAGCTCTGAGCACTCGATGGGTCCAGAAGATGCTCTGGGAGCAAGAAGAGTAGGTGGGTTGGTGGGCAAATGGGGGGAACAGCTGCGTGGTACCATGAGAAGCATCCACCTGCCATGGTCCTCCTCCTTGCCAAGGCTGTGGGGTGCTTCTTGGAGGGGCAAGGTGGGCGATCAGCAGCCAACAGGTCTGTGTGTGTGTGTGTGTGTGTGTGTGTTTTGGGGCAGGGGAGATTATTATGGGCCCCCCTCCTTCCCAGGGATGCTCTTCTGGCACCATCTTGACACTAGCGTTAAGCATTTTTAAAACATGTACTCTTCCAAGGTTTTGGGAAGTAGGGACATAAAATGAAACCCAAATGCAGCCCAGCTGCCCAGTCTCGGGTTCCAGGGCCACTGTAAACATTTGTAGCCCACCATCAAGGTGGCCGGCAAATGTGGTTGTTGGCCTGGAATTTGCAGTTGTGCTTATTTTGGAATAATCTGTGCTGACCTTTAATCCATCAAGGTAATCTGGTTAGCAAAAGGATTGGAAAGTCAACCCAGCAAGAGGCTATTAACACCTTCCGTGGGGCAGCGGGTGGCATGGGGGGCCACATGCGGAGAAATCACGTCCACACATTATCCCCTCAAGTGCATAAATCCCATCCCACGTAACCTGAGTTGTGTGGACAAGGCATTGGATTTGCTAAATGGATTTGTTCAGAAGGCTGCTAATGGAGAGCCAGACTTTCTGTGATTTATCATATGTCTGCCGCTTAAATATCCCCCCCCCCTCTCTCACACACAGGGGATTTTATAAATACATTAGCAGAATGGTTGCGCTTCTGCCTCCATCAGTTGCTCAAAATTAACGAGTCCCAAAAAAGGGGGTCCTGTTTTGTGTATTTGTGACTGATTTCTTTGTCTTTTAAGAACAAGGTGCAACAGAACAAGTGGGATTAAGAAAGGGTTGGATCTTCATGGCTGTGTGTGTGTGTGTGTGTGTGTGTGTATGTGTGTGTGTGCATGCACACTGAGGTGGCAGTCCTTGGATGTATGACCCCCTTCTTGGCCTGGAAAATTGGGCCCCCTTAAGATGGGATGCGGGGCTTCTCTGAGGAGGGGGCTCCTGGCAAACAGGGGCAGCCAGCAGAGAAGAGGCTTTGGCTGAGACCTCGATGGCCTGAGTGGGGGGCAACAGTGTGGCACAGTCAGCTCCATGGCCCCTGCCCTGGACACTGCCAGGGTGCTCCAGCTTTTAAGGGCTGGGAAGGGGCAGCTGGGCAGCAGGGTCTGGATGGCCATCTGTCAGTGGGGATGCTTTGATTAAGAGTTCCTGCATGGCAGAAGGGGGTTGGACTGGATGGCTCTTCCAACTCTATGACTCTATGATTTGTCCCCTGCCAACCGCCATGGGTCTCTAGAGAGTGTTAGAGGAGCAACTGCTGCTGCTGTTTCTGTTTCTCTCTCTCTAGCAAACTGTAGAAGAAGGAGAGGTGGTGCCCAGTGCCCAGTGCCCTACATCCCCTCCACCGTCACAGGGGCCCCACACGGCTGGACAGCTGCCCAGGGGGGAATTGAGGAAGGCCATAGAAACCTTCTGGGTATCTTTGGGCAAGTCACACTCTTTCAGTCTCAGGGGAAGGCAGTGGAAGGAAACCCCCTCTGAAATATCCCGCCAAGAAAAAAACCTGGTGATAAATCCACTTTAAGGTGACCACAAGTCGGCAGAAGGCACACGACAACGACAGCCAAGGAGCCAGAGAACAGCCCTTTGGGCCAGAGAGTCCTCCTCCTCCTCCTCCTCCTCCTCCTCCTCCTCCGAAGTGTCAGGTGGACCAATCTGCAAATTTAAGACGTAAAGTTAAACCCAGGAGGAGTGGCATTGAGGGCAGTCCATTGTCTGATAGATCTGGGACCAAAAAGCGTCCCTTCTCTGGCCCAAAGAAAGGGGTCTGGAGGTGGGCTCCAAGGCCTTGACCTGTGGGAAGCTGCAAGGCTTGTTGGCCTCTTTGGGGAGGTGTTGGCGGGGGGCACGCAGAGGTGGGAGCCCACTATCTTCTCCCTTATAGGTTTTCTGGCAGCTGCAGAGGTCTGAGGGCCAGTTGTCTTCACCTGCATTTGGTGTGTGTGTGTGTGTGTGTGTTTTTGCATGCACTGCCAATACTACTACAACTCAAAGCAACCCTCAGAAGCAGCTGTAAATCCACACGTATGTTTTGTTTAATGTTAAAGCACTCTGTGTGTGTCTGGGGGGGGGGGGGTACAGTTCAATAAAAATATGAATTGCTCCAGGAGGCAGTGTGTGTAGGGGATGGTGGTGGAAGGGAAATCCAGGGAGCCTGAAGGGGTGGTGGGCGCAGAAACTGCCCTGGGGAAGGAGATGGGTTTTGCCAATGCAGGCACTCAAGGTGTGGGGGGTAGGCAGTGGTGGTTGGCATCCTGCCATGTGGCTTCAGTGGGGCTCCGGGGATCATGGCATTGGCTTATCTCATGCAGCCTCTTCTCTCCCCCCTCCAGAATGATCCCCCCCACAAGCAAGACTTTCCTGGTCAACAACCTGGCAGCCGGGACTATGTATGACCTCTGCGTCCTGGCCATCTATGATGACGGCATCACCTCCCTGACGGCCACCCGGGTGGTGGGCTGCATCCAGTTCACGACCGAGCAGGACTACGTCCGCTGCCACTTCATGCAGTCCCAGTTCCTGGGTGGGACCATGATCATCATCATCGGGGGCATCATCGTGGCCTCTGTCCTTGTCTTCATCATCATCCTCATGATCCGGTACAAGGTGTGCAACAACGGCGGCGGTGGTGGTGGGCACCACAAGTCCACCAAGGTCAGCAATGTCTACTCCCAGACCAACGGAGCCCAGGCCCAGGGATGTGGCGCGGCCTCCGGGGGCCCATCTGGGTCCAAAATGGGGCATGAGGAGGGGCTGCAGTGCTGCAAGGTCAGCAGTGAGGGTGCGGCGGGGCCACTGCCGCCCTCCTCAGACTCCTGCTCCTCTGGCCAGGACTCCTCGGCTGCTGCTGCTGCTACCTCTGCGTCGTTGCCTCACGTGTGGACTCCGGGCCCTTCCGCTTCCCAAAAGCTGAAGCGCAAGCCCATGCCAAAGCCCGGCAGTGACCTGTCAGCGCCGGTGCCACTTTGTGAAGGTGCCGCCATTGCCGCCTCTGCCGGCCTGGAATCCCAGAACACTAACCGGAACAACTCCACTGCCCTGCAGCTGGCCAGTCGGGCCCCGGACTGCGCCAGGGCCCCCCCTCTGTACAAAAGGGCACAAGCCAAGCCAAGTAAGTTCCTCACTTTACCGGCCGACCCGTCCCGGGCAAAGCGCCGGTACTCCCTGAACGGAGAGTTAATGGAATACCGTTGTTATATTAACTCTTCCACACACCCGGGTGGATTTTGGTCTAAGCGGAGCTTGTCCATGAACGGGATGCTAATGCAGAGAGACGGTTCTGATGTGGATAGTGGCAAAGCGACTTTCTCGAGTTCAGAGTGGATATTGGAGAGCACTGTGTGATCCGCTGTGGTGTGTGCTGGTTTCTTTTTTCTAATTACAAAGGGGGGAAAATATGGAGACCACCCCATTTCCCGCCCTCAATCCCTTTCCAAACATTGCCTGGGAACTCCTTTCCGGCGGAGCGGTTGGGCGTTTTCCACCCTTCGTGCGTTTCGTGCAGCGCTGTGCACAAGCCACTGAGCACTTCCACCTTTTTCTGTTTGGGTTTTTATTTTAATTAATATTACAAGTGAAGGCAGATCGTTTCAAAGAGCTCGTTATTTTAAGGAATAAAATGGCGAAGGGAAAAAAGCATGACAACAACACCAGTGCCTTCCCCTGCCCTTGGCCTGGCATTCTGGTCCCACGCCAGCCAAGCGACTGGGAACAAGGGAGAGCGATGCGTTGGCAGCAAAGGAAGGGGCTTGTGCTGCCTTCCTCCTCGCTATCGACAGACCGCTTGAGGGATCGATCGATCGATCAGTGCACAGAAAAAGAGGAGAGCAGAGGGTCTTTCTGAAGGGCGGTCTGGGGGTCTTTCCCTTTCCCTTCCCCGGTGACAATGGTGTTGCCTTTGTTTTCCAGGCAAATGCTGTACAAAACCAACAACTCTGTGTTGTTCTGTTGTGTAAAATAAAATATTCCATCAATACACTCAGCTGGTGTGGTGAGGGGCTGGTCCCCCTTTGACTTGTCCTCAGGCCCAGGAGCCCTGGGGCCCCCACTGCTTTTTGGGCCCCTCTATGAGGGGCAGGGGCAGCTGGGCACGGCTGGGCCAGGGACCCTTGCCCTGCTCCTTCTCCGTGTTGCTCTGTCTATTGCCAGCTGGGGAAGGGGTCCTCTGGCAAGCTGGCTGCCCAGGCCCAGACCCCTTTTTCTCTCCCATGGTTTGGTGGCCGTGGGGAATGCCTTCTCTGGGGAATGTCTTTGTGTGGTGGCTGCAGCAATGGTCACTTTCAGGCTTTAAAGGCTTTGCCCCGACTTCCGGTTCTGGGGAGGTTTGGCGGCGGTGCTTGGTGCTCCGGCCGGCTTTCCTCCGCCATTGTTGGGGCATCCAAGGCTGGCCACAACGGGGGAGGAAGCCTTCTTGGAGCTCAGCTGGCAACCTCGGTCTGAGATGTTGTGGCTTTTGGAGGTGGTTCTTGGTCCTTTTCCCAGGGGTTTTGGGTGGGGACTCTGCCCAGTGCAGCCAAGCAAAAGCAATTAAAGGCCATGCACACGGAGCACTGCTGAAACATCACTGACCGCTTACCCAAAGAGAGCGCTTTGGGCCAGTTTTGAATTTCTTTCTGGACACTGCTGTCCTGGATTGATTGATCTTCTTTTCTGGGAGGGCACCAAGACTGCCTCTGCCCCCCGCTGTTGCCGGCTGTTTTTCTGGATGGAGTCGAAGTGTTGCTTGCGTTTCTCCATATTCTGTTCATTTTTGTGTTGTGTTTATAAGAGGAGAGCGATGCGCACACCAGCAAAAGAGGAGCTTAGAATAAGCCCCAGAGCAAAGAGATGCGACTAAAATGGCGATTCCAAACATTGGTAAACAGACATGTCTATTGTCTGCCCAAGTGAACGTTAGCGGTTTTTAAAATTTATTTAGTGTATTCATTTATGTCCTGCCTTTCTACCAATCATGGGACTTGAGGAGGCTAGCAACACATTTTGTTAAAATATAGATTAAAACTACACAAAGTCATTAATAAAAATATAGAATCCTAGAGTTGGAAGAGACCCCAAGAAGGGCCCCCCAGTCCAACCCCCTTCTTCTGCCATGCAGGAACACTCAGTCAAAGCATCCCCATTGACAGGTGGCCATCCAGCCTCTGCTTAAAGGCCTCCAAGGAAGGAGACTCCACCACAATCTCCATTGAGGAAGGATTGTGTTCCACTGTCAAACAGCCCTTACTCTCAGGGAGTCCCTCCTAATGTTGAGGAGGTATCTCTTTTCCTGGAGCTTGCATCCATTGTTCCATGTTCTAGTCTTTGGAGCATCAGAAAACAAGCTTGCTCCCTCCTCAATATGACATCCCTTCAAATACTGAAACAGGGCTGTCCTATCACCTCATAACCTTCCCTTTTCCAGGCTAAACATCCCCAGCTCCCTAAATCTTTCCTCATAGGGCTTCATGGTTTCCAGGCCTTTCACCATTTTGGTGGTCCTCCTTTAGACATGCTCCAGTTTCTCAACATCCTTTTTGGAGTTTGGTGCCCAGAACTGTACACAAATCTGAGTTATTTATAAAATTAAAACATTAAACTTGAAAATTCATTCAAAGACCATATAGAAATCTTAAAAACAGCACGCCACCCGGGTCAGTTTGAAAAAGCCCGAAAGGGCAAAAGTGTTTTGAGCTGAAGGTGGAAGGGGAGCAGGGACGGAGCAGTCCGGTCTCTCTGGGGAGGGAGTCCCAAAGTCCGGCAGGGGCAGCCACCGAGGAGCCCCCATCGTCGCCTCCCTTCTTCCCACCAAGGGACCCTGAGAGGGCAGTGGGGCAGGCAGGCAGGAGGAGGGGGCCTCTCTGGCCGATCTTAATGCTCCAATGGCTCAAAGGGGCCTGGTGGCGCAGGGGTTAAAATGCCGGTCAGGGCCTGCTGGGCCTTGCCTCTTTCTGTAGGTCAGTAAAATGAGTACCCAGCTTGTTGGGGGCAGTTGGGTAACACATTGTAAACGGAGTGCTAAGCACTAGAAAGCGGTATATAAATGTAAGTGCGACTGCTATATTTGTTTTTGTCAACCACCCTGGAGTCAGTCTCGACCCCTGCGGACGAGGCATCTCCAAGACCCCTGTCCTTTGTTGCTCTGCTCAGGTCCTGCACATTCAGAACAGTGACCTCCTTAACAGAGTTCATCATCCATCTAGCATGCGGCCTTCCTCTCTTTCTGCTTCACCTTTCCTAGAGTTATTGTTCTTTCCAGTGAGTTGTGCCTTACTCTAGTCATCCTGGCTGCCATACGGTCCTTCAAATCGCCTGGGCCTGAGCTGTATAGGGCTTTGTAGGTCCAAACCAGCACTTGGAATTGTGCCCAGAAACAGACTGGCAGCCGCTGGGGCTGTTGCAGCGATGGAGTTGCGTTCCCGCTGCATTGATCCCCAGTTAGCAATCTGGCTGCAACTCTTGGGCAGTTCCAAAAGAAACGGGAAAGCAGATTGAGGAGCCATAAAATGGGACAAGATCCTTCATTCCCTGATTGACTGGCTTCCTCTCCTCCCTTGTGAGGCTGGCATAAGGGAGGACCTCAGAGAGGGAGCCAGTGGGCCAGTAGCAACTCCTTCCTCGCTTGCCTCAGCGGCCGGGATCCTCACGTGCCTCTCCTCCCTTTTGCAGCCCACTCCTTTGACCAGAACAAGGCGAATCTCACGTGGGGCTCCTATAAGCCACCAGCCCACCTGGCCGTGCCCCAGAGGTGGATGCCACCCCCAAACGCACCCATGTTGCCACCCAAAGCTACCCTCAGGCAAAGCCGCCTTCTCTTGCCTCCATGCAGGAGCCTCACCCAGCTTCTCCAGGGGGGAGCATCCTTCTTCCCAGAGGCCACAGGAGAAAAGGCCCTGGCCTGCCTTTCCCCATAACTCAGGGGCAGAGGGGAGTAGCACGCTTCTTGCCGGCCTCCTGGAATGAGATTATGGCAAGCAGCAAAGAGCTTTGTGGAAGAACCATCAAAGTCTTTAGGCAGTTTTCTCCAGCATAAGCCATGCTAGACTGAAGAGGGGCATCGTGGCTTGAACCCCTTTGGCTTGTCCCAATGGGAGGAGGCCAAAGACCCAGCTGCTGAGCCAACTGTGAGCCAGCCCCATTGATTCATTGGGTTTGCCTTAGCAATACATAAATACAATATTGGCATTAAATAAGTGACTGAATGAATAACTGGGGAGTAATAGGGGGGCACTAAGACCATGGAGAGGCCGATCTCCCCAAGAAGAGGGTGCAACTGAGGGGTCAGTGGTGGGCACCAGGATGCCCTGCCCCAGGGCAATGGCGGCGCTTGGACATCGCGTGGGGCTTGTCTGGGCGCTTGGTGGCTCTCAGCTCTGGGCACGGCCGGCTTCCACTGTTGTTGCCCAATGGTGCCGTCGAAGGGCAGGTTCCAAGGAGGCCACCCTTCTGTGGAGCCCCATCTCCACCTCTGCCTTCTCTTGCAAAAAGGCGTTTATGTCTCCAGCTGAGGGTCAGAATTTGGGTGCCTGGCTTCAAGTGGGAGGAAATGGTGGAGGGTGGAAGAGTCCCCTCACTGTCCCTCGCCTTTCCTGGGGTTTTTTGCTGTGCTTTTGTTTTGCATAGCAGCGCAGCTCAGGCCAAACCCCAAACTTCACCTTCTCCCCAAAGAAGCATGGGAGGAAGCTCTGGTCTTGCCATTTGGATGGAGGAGAGCAGGGCAGCTGCAGAGGACTGGGCTCCTCTCCCCTCTTGCTTGTCTTAAGACTCCTTTCTCTCTTCTCTCCCCACCCCCAAAGAATCTGTGTTTGCTGTGCTAACATTTGTATGCGCCAAACCTCTCCCTGCATCTATTGGGTCTTTAGAGCTGTCCTACGTCCTCCATCCCCCGTCCTCCCTTCCATGGAGTCATCATAAGTGGCTGTGCTTCCAACTGGAAGAGGCTCTTAAGCAGAATGCAGGAGCATTACTAGGAGCTGCAAGGAAAGGGGCTGGACCAAAACAGGTGACCCTTCAGGTGGAGGGTCAGGCTGCCTTCTGGAAAGCTGGGCCAAAGCTAACAAAATGAAATTCAACACAGAGAAATGTAAGGTACTGCACCTAGGGAGGAAAAATGAAATGCACAGATATAGGATTATGGGGGACACCTGGCTGAAGGAGAGACTTATACGTGTGGAAGGGATCTGGGAGTCCAAGTAGACCACAAGTTGAACATGAGCCAACAGTGCGATGCGGCAGCTAAAAAGGCCAATGCGATCCTGGGCTGCATCAATAGAAGTATAGTGTCTAAATCAAGGAAAGTCATAGTGCCACTCTATTCTGTTTTAGTACCTGGAATACTGTGTCCAGTTCTGGGCACCACAATTAAAAAAGGACATTGAGAAACTGGAGTGTGTCCAAAGGAGGGCCACCAAAATTGTGAAGGGCCTGGAAACCATGCCTTATGAGGAACGACTAAGTGATATGTTAGGGATGTTTAGCTTGGAGAAGAGAAGGTTAAGATGGGATATGATAGCCCTATTTAAATATTTGAAGGGATGTCATATTGAGGAGGGAGCAAGCTTGTTTTCTGCTGCTCCAGAGAACAGGACCCAGAACAATGGATGCAAGCAACAGGAAAGAGATTCCACCTCAACATTAGGAAGAACTTCCTGACAGTAAGGGCTGTTCGACAGTGGAATGCACTCCCTCAGTGGAGTGTAATGGAGTCTCCTTCTTGGGAGGTCTTTAAGCAGAGACAAGCTGGCCATCCATCATAGAGAGTGCTTTGATTGTGAGTTCCTGCATGGCAGAAGGGGATTGGACTGGACCAGGCCCTTGGGGTCTCTTCCAGCTCTACGATGAGGAAAAACTCAGGGAGCTGGGGATGTTTAGTCTGGAGAAGAGAAGGTTAAGAGGTGATATGTCATATTGAGGAGGGAGGAAGCTTGTTTTCTGCTGCTCCAGAGACTAGGACCTAGTGGAGCAATGGATGCAAGCTGCAGGAAAAGAGATTCCACCTCAACATCAGGAGGAACTTCCTGAGAGTAAGGGCTGTTCGACCGTGGAACAGACTCCTTCCTCGGAGTGTAGTGGAGTCTCCCTCCTTGGAGGTCTTCAAGCAGAGGATGGATGGCTATCTGTAAGGGATGCTTTGAGTGGGATTTCCTGCATGGCAGAATGGGGTTGGACTGGATCAGGGCCCTTGCGGTCTCTTCCAACTCTATCATTCTATGATGCTATGATTCTATGATTCTAGGAGAGACTGAAGGTCCTGGGAAGGATGCAGCCCAACTGCCTGGAGATGGCAAGAATGCTGGGCAGGTAGCTGTCAGCATGCCTTGGGGAACTCCTGGAGGCCTCTCCCATCGTTGAAAGGCGCCTGGACCCCTTCAGGACTTGCAAACAAGGCAGGTAGACCTGAACAGCCCAGGACACTGAGTCCCTTCGGCAGCAAGTACATGAGAGCCTTTCTCTTCCATATTGCCTGATCTACTCCCGAGGAACCCTTGGCCTGGAAACACTGAGCCTGGGCTGCTGCCATGAGTAACACCAACCCAAGCTCCTCTCCTGAAGCCGGCAGTCTTCAACATTTTTATCAGTGGTTTTTTTGGGCTCTGTGGCCATGTTCTGGAAGAGTTTATTCCTGGCGTTCGCCAGCGTTCAGAAGATGCTGGTGAAACATTGGGAATAAACTCTTCCAGAACATGGCCACAGAGCCTGAAACCGCCCCCCCAACAAACAATGGATGCCGGCCACGAAAGCCTTTGACTTCACATTTTTATCAGTGATTTAAATGACAGGGTGAGGTGGGGATCCTTATCACGTTTGCAGATTATACAGCACTGGGAAGGGCAGCTAACACATCGAGAAATAGGAATGAGATTCATAGTGACCTAGATCAGCTGGAAATTAATACAAAGAAATTCAGCAGAGACAAATGCAAAATTCTACTTCCAGATCTCAAAACCCAAAGGCACAGGAGGATACTTGGCTCAGCAGTACTATATGCGAAGAAGACGACGTTAGGATTACTGTTGATCATAAACTGAACATGAGCCGGCAGCATGATGCTCTAGCAGAGAAGGGGAAGGCTATTTTAGTCTGCATTTATGGAAGCATAGTTTCCAAATCAAGGGAAGCTTGATTTGATTGTCCCCCTTTGACAAGGTTTCTCATGACATTCTTGCAAACAAGCTTGTAAAAAGTGGGCTAGACAAGGCAACTGCTACATGGATTTGTTTTTGGTTGACCAGCCGAACCCAAAGGATGGTCAGCCATGGCTCCTCTTCTTCATCCTGGAGAGAAGTGACCAGTGGGGTGTCCAGTGGGGCTCTGTCCTGGGCCCATGGCTATTCAACATCTTTATCCGTGACCTGGATGACAAAATTGGGAGCATGCTTATCAAATTTGCAGATGACACCAAATTAGGAGGACTAGCTAATACTCCAGAGGACAGAATCAAGATTAAAAATGACCTGAATAGACTAGAAAGCTGGGCCAAAGGTAAGAGAATGAAATTCAACACAAGTACTGCACTTAGGGTTGAAAAATGAAATGCACAGATATAGGATTATGGAGACACTTGGCTTAAGGACATTTATTTGTGTGAAAGGGATCTAGGAGTGCAAGTGGACCACAAGTTGAACATGAGTCAACAGTGTGATGTGGCAGCTAACAAGGCCAATGCGATTTCAGGCTGCATCAACAGAAGTATAGTGTTACTTCAAGGGAAGTAATAGTGCTCCTCTATTCTGCTTTGGTCAGGCCTGTTTTCCAGTTCTGGCATCAAAATTCAAAAAGGATGTTGACCAGTTGGAGTGTGTGTCCAAAGGAGAGCCACCAAAATGGTGAAGGGCCTGGAAACCATGAAGCCCTACGAGGAGAGACTTAGGGAACTGCTGGGGATGTTTAGCCTGGAGAAGAGGAGGTTAAGAGGTGATATGAGAGCCCTGTTTAAATACTTGAAGGGATGTCACATTGAGGAGGGAGCAAGCTTGTTTTCTGCTGCTCCAGAGAATAGGAGATAGAGTAATGGATTCAAACTACAGGAAAAGAGTTCCTACATCAGAGGAACCTCCTAACAGTAAGAGCTGTTGCAAAATGGAAGACGCTCCTTCAGAGTGTGGTGGGGTCTCCTTTTTGGAGGTTTTTAAACAAGGGGCTGGATGGCCATCTGTCCCAGGGAGTGCTTTGATGGTGAGTTCCTGCATGGCAGAATAAAGGGTTTAGACTGGATCAGGGCCCTTCTTGTAGTCTCTTCCAACTCCATGATTGTATGATCTTTTTATCCTATCACTCTACTGTTATTGCTCTTGTGCTGCAGATCCTGCACTGAGCAATGGATTGAACACAGTGGCCCATAAGGCCCCTTCCGGCTCTCTGATCCTCTGACTCTATGAAAGGGGTTTCCTTATGGAACTGCCCTGCTTTTAATAACCTTTCCTATTATTATTTTTCAAAACATGTTTTTAAATTGTGTCTAATATTACTGATAGCATAATTAATATTTAATGATTATCTTTTGCTTGCTTTTATCCATACTGGAATTCAGTTGAGGGTGGGGTAGGAAGCAGGAGATCAATAAACTGAATGGAGGACTGGATGACAACCTGGCAGGTCCCTGAACTGGGAGGTCTGCTTTGGTCTGGTCTGGTCTGATCGGGCTGGAAATCCAGCCACTGTGGCCCTCTGGAGCCCCCTGGAAACTGCCGGGGGGGGGGTGAGGGAGACCCTTCCCATCCTGGGTCACTTAGGCAAAAAATGAAATGAAATGAAATGCCTAGATGTAGGATGGGGGACACCTGGCTTCAGGAGACCTCTACCTGTGAAAGGGATCTGGGAGTCCAAATAGACCACAAGTTGAACATGAGTGAAGAGTGTGATGCAGCAGCTAAAAAGGCCAATGCGATTCTAGGCTACATCAATAGAAGTACAGTGTCTAGATCGAGGGAGATAATAATGCCACTCTATTCTGGCAGTACTGGAATAGTACTCAGGTCTAATTCTGGACAAAACATTTCAAAAAGGATGCTGAGAAGCTGAAGCGTGTCCAGAGGAGGACCACCGAAATAGTGGAAGGTCTGGAAACCCCCCAAGCCCTCTGAGGAGCAGCATAAGATGCTGGGGATGTTTATCCTGGAGAAAAGAAGGTTAAGAGGGGATATGATGATAGCCCTGTTTAAATACTTGAAGGAGTGTCGCATTGAGGAGGGAGCAAGCTTGTTTTCTGCTGCTCCAGAGAATAGCACCCAGAATGATGGATTCAAGTGACAGGAAAAGAGATTCCATTGAAACATTAGGTGGAACTTCTAGATCTGGAAACCAAGCCTTATGAGAAACAACTTAGGGAGAAGGTTAAAAGGTGATAGGAGAGCCCTGTTTAAGTATTTGAAGGGGTGTCTTATTGAGGATGGAGCAAGCTTGTTTTCTGCTGCTCCAGAAACTAGATCCCAGAGCAATGGATGCAAGCTCCAGGAAAAGAGATATCCCACCTTAACTTTAGGAAGAACTTCCTGATAGCAAGAACTGTTTGAGAGTGGAAGATGCTGCTGCTTTGGGATGGCGGTGCCTTCCTTGGAGGCTGTTTTTAAACAGCGGCTGGACGTCCATCTGTCCCAGGGAGGGCATGGCAGAAGGCAGCTGGACCGCATGGTCTCTTGGGGGCTCCTCCATCTCTATGGCACAATGCTTGCACAGCAGGTCTTGCAACCATGCACATATTTCAATAACTCTCCTGTTGAGAGGCAAATGCCTGGTGCTTCCCCTAGTGCCACACTTTATTCTTTTCTGCCATGGGGAAGAACAAGGTCCATGTGGGCCTGGTATCCCTCTGCACCCACTGGCCGGCAATGCCACCTGGGACCCTAACTAGAAACAGATAGAGAAACAGCATGGCTGTGTGACTCCTCCATGTTCCTGCAAACACCTGTTGGCTGCCCAAGGGCTGCCCATGTGGCGGTCCCACTCTTTCTCTGCAAAGTAGGATGGGACCAGGGTGCCAGGCTTCTGTTTCTGGGCCAAGGTCTGTCCATCACAGGCCAAGCCTTGCGTGCTCCAAAGGGCCAGTTACCCCCAGGCTTCCTCTTCCTATTTCCAACCCACCTGGACCCTAAAGCAGGATCCTCTACCGCCACCCCCACAGTTCTCACCCACAATTCAAGAAGGATGTGGACAAGCTGCATTGGTGCTCAGTTTGCTCCCCAAACCTCAGATCCCAGGACTCAATAGGAGAGGGGCATGGCAGTTAAAGTGATAAAGTTATCCATCAGCATCAGTCCCAAGGCAGGGCCCTGCGGTCCACTTGAGTTCTCTTTCCATTTGGAAGCACAGCCACAATTGATGTCCCCTTGAATACAGTTTCCCAACCAATTATAGGTTCATCTGGTGGTTTTTCCATGTATTCCATATTTAGTCAATTTGCTAATATCAAAATATCATGTAGGCTCTTATCAAAAGCTTTGCTGAAATCTAGATAAATGACATCCACAGCATTCCCACTGTCTACTAAACGATTGACTCGATCATAAAAAGCTATAAGATTAATTTGGCAGGATTTGTTCTTTTTGTCGTCGTCGTTGAAATCTAGGATGACTTCTCCCAATCACAGCATTGCCATCAAGATACAAGACACAGGCCCTTGGCATCCGCTGAGATTTGGTTCAAGCACCCTTTGTAGATACCAAAATCAGTGGATGCTCCAGGCCCATTATATACAAAGGGGCAGTAAAATGCTGTTCCTCATACAGAATGGCAAAATCAAGGTTTGCTTTTTGGAATACACACGCGCGCACACACACACACACACACACACACACACACACAAATATATTCATTCAAACTGTGGATAGTTGAATATGTGGACAAGAAATCCGTGGAAATGGAGGACTGATAGTACTTGCAGTCTGACTCCTGCATAATCTGTTCTGATATTTTTTCCTGGTATTGAGGTCAGACCAAGTGTCCTGCAGCCCCTTAGTTCCTCCTTTTTTCAGGAGAGGAACAATGTTTGCTCATCCCAGTTCCTTCTCCTTAATATCCCACCGGTGCTGGGTGTCTCTTTCCTTTAGCCTCTCTAGCTAATGGCATTCTGCCCAGGATTTCTGGAACGTCTTGGCTTGGAAGCCAGAAATCCAGGTCCCCAAGCAAGTGGTGAGTCTGTGTGGCCTGTGGGCTCGGGCCGGAGCTGATCTGTTGCCCCTCGTTCTGTTCTTGGCACTGTTTGGTGGCAGCCCTTGTGCTCCTTGGTGCCACCACATGGTCTTCTCAAGAGCGCAGGGAAGGCCTTGTTGGCAGCAACCACCCCTCCCTGGCAAGTGGCCTTCTCTGGCGCCTGGCCACTGGGCCACGGAGAGGCTGCCCTGGAGTGGCCAGACCTCTTTCCACCCGGCTGGTGGCCACTCTCCTCTCCTTGTGGCAAGAAGTCTCTTTTGATGCATCTGTCCTGAGTCTGCCCTCTCTCTCTCTGTGTTTTAGGGGGGGCTGAAAGTTACCCCCCAATCTGGCTTCCCTATAGTGGGAGAAAGGTGGGATATAAGAAAATAAAATATTAAAACAACAACAACAACAACAATAATTCCACCTTCCTTTCATCTCAACCTGGAGTTTGGGAGGGCTGGGCCCTGTGCTGAATTTTGTTTGGTGACCATGGTGGCCAGTGGGGTGACCCATGGAGATGGACCTCTTGGCTTGCAAGACTGGTTGGTTGGGAGGGGGCACAGGAAGGCAGATGGGCAGAGGTCTCCTTATAGTTCTCTTTGTTTCTGTTTCCACCACACAGAAGCCGGTTGTAGCCCGAAGAGCACTTGCCCATCTCCTCTGCCCCATGAAACCAGGGCTTCTCACGTTTGCACGCGACAAAAGTCTCTCCGGTTCCAATTTGGCGAGGAGCGGTAGGACCAGATTCTGCTCCGCCAGCAGGGACTTCACCCCTGGTGCCTCCGTCCGGCTGCATCAAGAGCCCACCGAGGGCAGAGAGGACATTGGAAGGACCCCACCTGGTTGCCCCTCGAAGCCCCCTCTTCCCCTACATCTCCTGCCCTGCCCTTCGGCCCCAAATCCTGCCCAGGCCTCTCTGGGCCTCCCTCCAGCCTCCAGCCACAGAGAGGGG
This sequence comes from Sceloporus occidentalis, assembly GCA_023333645.1. Classification (NCBI taxonomy): domain Eukaryota; kingdom Metazoa; phylum Chordata; class Lepidosauria; order Squamata; family Phrynosomatidae; genus Sceloporus; species Sceloporus occidentalis. Next base: position 128,069 of record JALMGF010000417.1, on the reverse strand, counting down.
AGGAGCTGGGGAGGTTGACCGCTGTCCTTGGCATCCATCCTTCCTGGTGGTGATGATGGTGGTGAAAGTCACCGACTGTCCAGTGCGCCATTGCATCATGCCACTCCGCAGAAATAAATGTTTTCATACGAGAGTTTGCTTCTCCTCTTGATTGACCAGGTGCCATAGATGCCCTGTGTCCATGTGGGATACACACCCGATCAGTGGTGTCCATGTGGCTGGGAGAAGGTGTTGTGGGTCCAGTCTTAATTGGGGGAGGGCATGGCCTTTGGGGGTCTGGGAGCCATGCCAGGGGGTCTGCGGGTCCCTTGGGGGCATCCACAGATGTTTTCATAGGAGAATTTGCTGCTCCTCTTGCCTGTGCCCATGTGGGGTCCACAGATCAATTGGTGGCCTCCATGCAGCTGGGAGAAGGTGTTGGGGTGCCTGTCTCAATTGGGGTCTGGGGGCCATGCCAGGGGTCCTTGGGGGTCCTTTGAGGGCATACACACCCACCTCCCTCAGTGATCAGGCGGTGCCCAGGTGGAGATGCATGCCTTTCCTGCCCCTGAATGGTTGTCACCCAAAGATGGCTGCTTCCTACCAGACTCCCTTGGGCTGCCCAGCAGAGGTCAAGAGGCCAAAAAGTGGCAGGAATGGCCACAGAGGGTCTCTCCCCCTTCTCTCTCTGTATTGCGGGGCCTTCAGGGGCCACATGGGGCCCAGTTCCCAAGGCTGTGGGTTGTGCAACCTTGGGTGGGGAGACCCCCTTCCCCTGGCTGTATCCCTCCCTTTGTGGGGAGGCACTTGTGGGTGCAGGAGGCAGTGAGGTGGCCCAGAGGTTCCCCAGGGGGGTCATCAGGTAAGTGGGCAAAGCACGGCCCTCCAGATGTGGTCAGACTGTAACTCCCAGCAGCCCTTGCCCAGCAGAGCCTCTGTTGAAGGGGAATGGGAGTTGCAGTCCAGTGGCACCTGAAGGGGGTACACTTGGCTCCCTTGTAGGTGCCCCAAGGGTGGGATGCATGGTACCTGGCTCTCCTCCTCCTGGGTGTTGCTTCTCCCAGGTGCCCATTGACCCCAAGAGGAATTGGTCCAAGTGCTCCATTGGGCAGCTGCCAAGCGCTGGGGAGGGATGGAGGGAGTGCCAGGCCCCTTGGGTTCCTGGGGAAAGTGATAATTGCAGTTAGGACTGAGTCTGAAAGAGGCTCTCTTTGCAACATCTGGAAGGACTGAGGGATGGATGCCCCTGTTGCTGCTGCTGCTGCCTCTTCCCACAAAGGGGTCACAGGGGTGGGGAGTGGGCTGCAAGGCCCCTTAGGCACTGTGTGCCATGGGTCTGGCCAAGCAACACTCAGAAGGTGTATGGAAGGGGTACAGCTCTCATTGGGGCCCCTCCTTGATGCCACATTCATGCCAAAGAGGAGCACATCCTCCTCCCCCCCACTTTCTCCCACTGAAGGGCACCTTCTCCTTGTGTGTAAGGGGGACTGGGCCCTTTCTGCTTTGCTGTCTGTAGGGTGAGCAGCCAACAGCCAAAGGGGGTCAGGGCAGATGTTGTGGGGGGCAGGCAGTTTTTTTTGCGGGGGGGGTCTCCTTCCTTACAGGAGTTGCCTGCTGCTGCTGCTGCTGCTGCTGCTGCTGCTTCCATATATAGCAACTCCCTGGGGAAGCCTGGCATCTGTCTTGCATCTTCCACGGGGCCCTTTTCGCCATCATTTTATGCATGAGCAGATTTATATCCCACCCTTCTCAAGGTGCCAGGGGCAAATTAAAAAATTAGGAGCAATTGACAAGCCATTTAAAAAGAAAACTATCGTTTAAAGCAAATAAGCAAGCATATGCCAAGACGCAGCTGGAGGTGTGTGTGAGAACGCCAGGGGAGCACAGGGCATTTTCTGTGGAAAGCATGCCCTACTCTTGCCCTCCTGCCAGGGACCTGGGTTGTCTGGCTCCATGGTCACCTGTCCATCCGTCCGTCCATCTGTCTGACCCATGCAGGGTCCAAAGCCACCGAGAACCGACACGCCACTTTTTTCCACATCAGAGTCACCTTCTTCACCAGCGATGTACAACTGTCCAAGGCTGGGCACCTACACAGGATGTCCTTACTAAAGAAACACTTGCTTTCCAAGAATGTTAGGCATCTCCTTGCGAGGCGCTTCTGCAGTGATTCCAAAGTGAACCCTCATTTTGATAAAACTGGAAAAAAAGTGACTTCAGAGAACTGGATTCCAGGCTCCCTTCGGTTGCACTGCGATTTGGTCTGGTCTGGAAAAGCACTCTGATGCCACCCCCGCTTGGCCCCTGCGTCCTGCTCCGTCATTCCCCTCCTCCTCCTTCATGCCATCTCGCCCCCTCTGCCACCCTGAAAACCATCCCATCATTCCCATCATCCCCTGCCTTCTCCTGCATCCCAATCCTGGCCCCAGGATCCATCCCATCATCCCCCGATTGCTCCTGCATTCCCATCTCACCCTCTCTGCCAAACTGCCATCTATCCCATCATCCCCTAACTGCTTCTTCACCCTGATGAAGGATGTCAGCTAAGGAGGGGGCAGGGAAGGAGGGCAGCGTCCAGAGCCCCACTGAGCATGTGCAAGGATGCCGATTGTGTGGTAATACAATGTGCACTCACTCCGCTTTGCTTGAATTCATATCCCATGACTTGGTTGGAATACAACTGACTCCACTTCCCCCTCAATTCGGAAGGGCAACAGAAAGGCAACCAGGTGTGGTAAAACATCACATTTTTACCTTAATTTGCATTGCTAGGCAGGAGTGACTCCGGATCTGGTGTGGAAAAACATCACACTTTGCATTGCTAGAACAGGAGTGACTGCGGATCTGGTGTGAAAAAACATCACGCTTTGCATTGCTAGAACAGGAGTGACTCTGGATCTGGTGTGAAAAAACATCACGCTTTGCATTGCTAGAACAGGAGTGACTGCGATTCTGGTGTAGAAAAACATCACGCTTTGCATTGCTAGAACAGGAGTGACTCTGGATCTGGTGTGGAAAAACATCACGCTTTGTATTGCTAGAACAGGAGTGACTGCGATTCTGGTGTGAAAAAACATCACGCTTTGCATTGCTAGAACAGGAGTGACTGCGATTCTGGTGTGGAAAAACATCACGCTTTGTATTGCTAGAACAGGAGTGACTGCGATTCTGGTGTAGAAAAACATCACGCTTTGCATTGCTAGAACAGGAGTGACTCTGGATCTGGTGTAGAAAAACATCACGCTTTGCATTGCTAGAACAGGAGTGACTCCGGATCTGGTGTGGAAAAACATCACGCTTTGTATTGCTAGAACAGGAGTGACTCTGGATCTGGTGTGGAAAAACATCACGCTTTGTATTGCTAGAACAGGAGTGACTGCGATTCTGGTGTAGAAAAACATCACGCTTTGCATTGCTAGAACAGGAGTGACTCTGGATCTGGTGTGGAAAAACATCACGCTTTGCATTGCTAGAACAGGAGTGACTCTGGATCTGGTGTGGAAAAACATCACGCTTTGTATTGCTAGAACAGGAGTGACTCCGGATCTGGTGTGGAAAAACATCACGCTTTGTATTGCTAGAACAGGAGTGACTGCGATTCTGGTGTGGAAAAACATCACGCTTTGCATTGCTAGAACAGGAGTGACTCTGGATCTGGTGTGGAAAAACATCACGCTTTGCATTGCTAGAACAGGAGTGACTCTGGATCTGGTGTGAAAAAACATCACGCTTTGCATTGCTAGAACAGGAGTGACTCCGGATCTGACCTGCAAACCCCCCAAGTGGGATAAGGTCCCATGACACCACTCTGGTCCCAAAAAAATCTTTTCTTTGCCAACATGGGCTGCGTCTGCACTGCAGGGGAAAAAATCCAAGTTGACAATACTTTAACTGCCGTGGCTCAATGCTATGGAATTCTGGGAACTGTGGTCTTGTGAGACAATTAGCTTTCACTGTCAGAGAGCTCTGGTGTTCCCAGCAAACTACAAATCTACATTGAGCCATGGCAGTTAAAGTGGTGTCAAACTGGATTTTTTCTGCAGGGCAAATGCAGCCATGGTTTCCTCTGAGGCTGAGAAAGTGTAACTTGCCCACAGTCACCCTGTGGGTTTCCCTGGCCAAGCAAGGATTTGAACCCTGGTCTCCTGGAACCCTGGTCCACTGCACCAGGCTGAGCTCCTTGTCCCCTGGCTATAAGGCAACTCAGTCCAGAGGCCTGGTGCTCTAGTGGCCCTGGTCAGCCCTCCTCTGGCCATGCTCCCTCCCCGGCGGCCCCTAGGGACTTATTCAGTGACCAACAGCTGGACACCTGCCCCACCTTTACAGTGTGAACCTATGGCTGTGTACCTATGGCTGTGGCTATGGCTGTGAACAGTAGCCCACTCCTATTACATTCTGGGGGGCAGACGGCCAACGGTGTTGTTTGGCATCCAGTGCAATCTGGCCAGAGCCCTGTGAGTGCCTCATGCGGAGATGCCCCTACAGAAGTGGTTGGACATTTTTGTGGGACATGGAGCTTCTCTGTTCAGCTCAAGACTCTGAGAACAGAGTTCTAGTCCAGTCCTCAAACTAGTGGCACTATTGCACATGCTCCTGCACTCTGCATGGCTGCACAAGCCATTGTAATGGCTGGACATGGTTGCACCTGCAGTTGGCACACTGAGTTGCACATGCACATTGTTGTTGTTGATAACCTCCTTTGACTCAATCTCAAACCATGGTGACCCTGTGGATGCGATGTCTCCAAGACCACCTGTCCTCTCTGTTCTGATCCTGCAAATTCAGGCCCATGATCTTGATCAAGATCATCCATGGTGATCCTGTGGATGAGACGTCTCCAAGGCCCCCTGTCCTCTCCCTCTCCGCTCAGGTCCTGCAACTCCATGCCCATGGCCTCCTTCATCGAGTCTGTCCATCTGGCCATTGGTCTTCCTCTCTTTCTGCTGCCCTCCACCTTTCCTAGCATTGCTGTCTTTTCTAGCCAGTCCTGCCTTCTCCTGCTGTGGCCAAAGTACAACAGCCTCAGTTTGGCCACCTTGGCCTCCAGGGAGAGTTTGCTCCCTTGCCTTTTGCTCCCTTGCCTTGTGCAATGTCCCTTTGCTGCCTTGAGAGCATTGCTTCCCGGCCTTTGACTGCCTCCGTTCCTCAGAAACATGCAATAATGTGAGGCTCCAAAATCAGATGAAACCAGTGGAGTTTTTATTCCCAAAGTGCTGGTGGATCGAAGGCTGTTAGTATTGCAGCTGGACTGCTGTTGCTCAACCAGATGGATTCTCATTTCTGAGGTGTTTTAATTGCACCTTCATTTTATTTTTAATGCTTTGCTTCAGTGGGGTTTTATTCTTAGCGCCTGCCTTGCGGTCCATTTCCCCCCGTGTTTCCTTTTCCCCTTTTGACAGAGATGGATTGTGGATCTATTGAATGCATTTTCACAATAGGCCAAGATTTCCCCATTTTTGCAGATGTAGAGAGTGCGCCTCAGCCTCAGTTGCCCCTTGCAAGAAAACCGTGCTGATGCCAGTGACTTGGACCTGGGCATTCTGGGTTGCAGTCCGAAGTCTCCAGCCAGTTCCAGAGTGGACAGGCTTTAGCCTCTCTCAGAGTGGAGCAACTTCTGAAGCGATGGTCCTCTTGACCCAAGGAGCCTCCAGGGGTGCGGCTGGGCCTCATACAGGGAGGCTGGGCGCATCCTCCTTTCCAGGATGTGTCCTACATTTCAGCCTTCGGTCCAGGAGGAATTCTGAGCATGACTAAGAAGCTGGATGCTTTGATCTGGATTTCCTGCATGGCAGAATGGGGTTGGACTGGATGGCCCTTGCGGTCTCTTCCAACTCTATGATTCTATGATTCTATGAATTTACATGTATATGTGTGTTTTTAGCTTTTCTTTGGTCATGCCCACCCCATTTTTCTTGCATGTCCTACATTTTGGGGTGCCTTGTCATCCATTGAGGTTAGGACATCTGGTCACCTTGGCCTCAGACCAGGAGGAAAAAAAGCATTTCTGTGTCCTGGAATAGAATGGGAAGGGATCCCCAAAGGCCATCCAGTCCACCCACTCAAGCACCCTCAATAAGCGGAGGGGGGATTTGGGGAGGACCCCCACCCAAGGCAAGCCATGAGACACGGGAGCCTGTGGCTCTGTGTCTGTGTTATTCCATGTCTTTATTAACAGTTTGCACAAAAGAATAGAGGAGATGCTTATCAAATTTGCAGATGATCACAGCAAATTAGGAGGAGCAGCTAATACTCCAGAGGAGAGGATCAAAATTCAAAATGACCTGAACCAATTAGAAAGCTGGGCCAAAGCTTACAAAATGAAATTCAATACGGAAAAATGTAAAGTACTGCACTTAGGGCGGAAAAATGAAATGCATGGATATAGGATGGGAGACACCTGGTTTGAGGAGACTTGTATGTGTGAAAGGGATCTGGGAGTCCAAGTAAACCACAAGTTGATCATGAGTCAATAGTGCGATGTGGCAGCTAACAAGGCCAATGTGATTCTATGCTGCATCAATGGAAGTATAGTCTCCAGATCAAGGGAAGTGAGAGTGGACCTCTATTCTGCTTTGGTCAGACCTCACTTGCAATAATCCTGGGTCCAGTTCTGGGGACAAAAGTTCAAAGAGGATGTTGAGAAGCTGAAGCCATGTGTCCAAAGGAGGGCCACCAAAATGGTGAAGGGCCTGGAAACCATGAAGCCCTATGAGGAATGCCTTAGGGAACTGGGGATGTTTAGCCTGAAGGAGAGACAGCTAAGAGGTAATATAATAGCCATGTTTAAGTATTTCAAAGGATGTCATATTGAGGATGGAGCAAGCTTGTTTTCTGCTGCTCCAGAGAATAGGGCACAATGGAGCAATGGATGCAAGCTACAGGAAAGAGATTCTACCTCAACATTCGGAGGAACTTCCTGAGAGTAAGGGCTGTTCGACAGAGGAACACTTACTTGGAAAAAGTCTTCTTCTTTGGAGGCTGTTTTTAAACAGAGGCTGGATGGCCACCTGTCAGGGATGCTTTGATTGAGAGTTCCTGCATGGCAGAAGGGGGTTGGACTGGGTGGCCCTTGCGGTCTCTTCCAACTCTATGATTCTATGATTTCTTGGCAAGGCTGTGGGTTCCAGCTGGATCAGAGGACCCTTGAGAATCCTTCCAGCTCCATGAGCTTGCGAGTCTTCGCAGCTGCAGCCTTGCTTTCTGCAGGAAGGGATGGATTCTGATGGGGTCCTCTGGATCCCAGAAGGGCTGCCAGGTCTCAGAAATGGGCTGAGTGTGTTTCCCACTCTTCCAGAGGGTCAGGACTGGACCAGTATGGATGCAGATGGCAAGGAAGGAGAGCCTGTCTAGATCTGATGAAGAACCTCCTGGTGTTGTTTTGCAGAAGAAGAGGCTCACACAGAGGGAGGTGCAATTAGCACCATCATCATCATCATCATCATCATCATCATCATCATCATCATCATCATCATCATCTGCTTCTGCTTCTTCCTTGTGGGCATTTTAAAGAAAGCTGTGTGGCATCACTCAGGGGGACTTTGGCTGAGGGTTTCCTTTACTGGAATCAGTGGGGTTCAACTGGATGGCCTTTGGGGGTACTGTCATACCCTTGGGTTCGATGGTTTGGTGTGCAATCTGTGCCCAGCGGATCCTGACTGAAGTACTCCAGATCTACTTGGCTGAGATTGTGTTTGCAAGCAGTTAGTATATGTATAGATGGCTACAACCTGTATTTGGTTGTCAGGAATAAACTGTATCTGTGTACACACAGAGAGAGACACACACAGAGTGTGCAAACATTAGGGTCTCTCTGTTTCCTGGCAGGGGTTCCTGCTTCCATTGCAGGGCCAAGGATGCCTACTCAGAAGCAACCGTTGCCGGAATTGGCATGTTGTTGTCCTGGCAAAGGCAAAGAGTGATGGCAGCTACCAAGCCATGGCAGCCACGATGACTGGGCTGGTTGTGTAGTTCAGATTTTGGGCCTCTGAAAACCAGGACAGGAAAATGCAAGTTGTGCCAGGAGGGCCTCCCTTCCTCCCATGCAAAGATTTGGTGGCATGGCAGCAGGAAAGATGGGCATGCGCAGGCCGGGTGTGGGAGTGTGGTGGGCTGGCAGTCTTCTGGGTTCTGGAGAGGACGAGGAGGCAGATGATGGATGATGAAAGGCTCGTGCCTGAAATAGACACAGTGCAGACTTGCTGAGAGCCGAAGATCCAAGGGTGCAAAAACAAGCTCATACCTTTACGCCGCTGGGGTTGTGCGGTGGTTGTGCAACACTGACTTGTTAGTGAGCTGTGACATTGCACAACCAACTCCACAAGCAAATGTGCATGCATCGCTACACCTGTGGAAGGTATCCAGGGGAAAATAAGATGGTTAAAGGTCTGGTCCCAGAGAATGGGAAGAAGGGGGCTGGGTATTATGGCCAGCTTGGAGAAGGTCGAGAGGTGACCTGAAGGAACTATCCTTGACTACCTGGAAGGAGGCCATGCAGAAGATGGAGGGAGCTTGTTTTCTGCTCCTCCAGAGACTAGAACAAGAACCAATGGATTTATAGATTTTCCACCCAAACATGGAACAGGCTGACAAACTCTCCTTCTTTGGAGGTCTTTGCATGGAGGTCGGAGGGGCATCTCTCATCAGGACTGCTTTAGCTTTGTATTGCTGAGCTGGAAGAGGGTTGGATTAGATGACCTTTGGGTTTCTTGCACAGAGTTCCCTCTGTCTGCAGCCTGTCCTCATCTCCTGGACAGAATGGCCAGAGGTCCTAACAACCGCAAAGGAAAACAAGGCACTGCAAACTAGGATGTTCCAGGAAAAAAAAGTAGGCCATGGCCAAATAAAACCTAAACACCAATATGAATGTAAATTCAGGCTTCGTAGACATGCTCAAAAGCATGGAGGGCATTTGGGAATTCCTCCTGGATATAAGGCTGAAATCATAGAATCATAGAATCAGAGAATCGTAGAGTTGGAAGAGACCACAAGGGCCATCCAGTCCAACCCCATTCTGCCATGCAGGAAATCCAAATCAAAGCATCCCCAACTGATGGCCATCCAGCCTCTGCTTAAAGACCTCCAACGAAGGAGACTCCATTACACTCCGAGGAAGAAGTGTGTTCCACTGTCGAACAGCCCTGACTCTCAGGAAGTCCCTCCTAATGTTGAGGTGGAATCTCTTTTCCTGCAGCTTGCATCCATTGTTCTGTGTTTTAGTCTGGAGCAGCAGAAAACAAGCTTGCTCCCTCCTCAAAATGGCATCCCTTCAAATATTTAAACAGGGCTATCATATCACCTCTTAACCTTCTTTTCTCCAGGCTAAACATCCCCAGCTCCCTAAGTCGTTCCTCATAGGGCTTCATGGTTTCCAGACCCTTCACCATTTCTGTCGCCCTCCTTTGGACACATGGCGCCAGTTTCTCAATGTCCTTTTTGAATTGTGGTGCCCAGAACTGGACACAATATTCCAGGTTGGGCCTGACCAAAGCAGAATATAGTGGCACTATTATTTCTCTTGATCTAGACACTATACTTTTATTGATGCAGCCTAAAATCGCATTGGCCTTTTTAGCTGCCGCATCACACTGTTCACTCATGTTCAACTTGTGGTCTTCTTGGACTCCCAGATCCCTTTCACATGTAGTTTCATTCAGCCAGGTGTCTCTCATAATCCTATATCTGTGCATTTCATTTTTCCGCCCTAAGTGCAATACCTTACATTTCTCTGTGTTGAATTTCATTTTGTTAGCTTTGGCCCAGCTTTCTCGTCTATTCAGGTCATTTTGAATCTTGATCCTGTCCTCTGGGGTATTAGCTATTCCCCCTAATTTGGTGTCATCTGCAAATTTGATAAGGATGCTCCCAATTCTGTCATCCAGGTCATTGATAAAGATTTTGAATAGCACTGGGCCCAGGACAGAGCCCCACTGGACACCCCACTGGTCACCTCTCTCCAGGATGAAAAGGAGCCATTGTTGAGCAGCCTTTGCATTCGGTCGGTCAGTCATTTACAAATCCATGTAACAGTTACTTTGTCTAGTCCACATTTTACAAGCTTTTACAAATATAGGACATGGCCTGGAAAGGAGGACATCTATTCACTCTACTCCTGGGAGATGTTTGCTTTCCTCCTCCCTGCAATGTCCAGACGCTGCCAGTCCCTTTGGCCAATGTGGTGAGGTGCTTCGGGTGTTGGACTGCTCCTTCAAAATCCCCCCCAAAAGCCCTTTATTGGCAGCATAACGTAAAGGTCTGAGTGTTGGACTAGGGCTCTTGGAGACCCAGGCTCAAATCCTGCTTGGCCACAGAAACCCACTGGATCACCTGCACTAGTCATGCTCTCTGCGGCCAGCAGATCTTGCCACAAAAAACCCAGAACAGGCTTGCCTTTGGGCAGCAGCCCTTCCTGGGAAGCAGCTTGAAGGCAAGCACCAGCTCAAGCGTGTGGCCTCATGTTCTCGCCCTGCAAAGTGTTCCCTCCTGCGCAATCCTTCCTGGGTGCAGCTCTGTTCTTCAGGGGATCGGGGCAGTTGCATTAAGCCTTGCAAAGTGGGAGCACAGCGCTGGGTCTTTGGTGGAGGGAAAGGGCCCTGAGTGGTAGTGCCATGGCTTCCTGCCGCCCCTCTGGGGTCCCACCTGCCGGACACCTTGCCCAACATCTAATGCAGACTCTGGGCATCGAGTTCCATTCCAGGGAGGACTGAGATGCCTCCCCTGTGAGCAGCATGTGAGGCATGGGAGGGGGTCCCTGGGGGAGGAAATCAAAGCCCCCCAAGAGACTCTCTCTCCCCCCTCAAATGCCTTTTGCCATTTCCTTTTGGCAGCTCACAGGTGAGGCACCTGGCATGGAGCTCAGTGCCCAGAGTCTGCAGTGGATGGGCAAGGTGCCAGGCAGGTGGGACCCTGGAGGGACAGCAGGAAGCCATGGCACTGCAGCTCAGGGCCCTGCCACTCCCCCAAAGACCCAACATTGTGCTCCCATTTTCCCTGCCATGCTCCCATCATCTATCCTATGGAATCTGGGGCTTGGCCTTTTAATTCAGGAGTGGCATTTGGAATGGGCAGTCAGAGAGCTGCCCGAGGGAGACACTGCCATGATGCCCTGCAAGACCCCTGTGACCCCCAAGGAAGGGGAGGGTTGTGCATGAGGCAGATCTGCCTCCTTCCAGTTCTTCTTTGCAGGGCGAGGGGCATTTCTGGCCCTTGAGACCCCCAAGGCAGCGAGGGTCCTGTCTCTCTTCTCCCAAAAGCAGGCTGGCTTCCCCCGTCCCTCATCACTGGAGGTTGGACTGGGCAGTTCTTGTGGTCTTTTCCAATGCTGTGATCATCCTCACTTGGTCTCCTTCTGTCCTAAAATGCAGAATGAGTCTAGAAGGAGGCCCTGGAGGCTGGGATTGCAGGGAAATGCCTCTGTGCAAAGTGCCTGTTTGCGAGGGAACCTCCTTTTGCTTCTCAGCTATGGCTACTTTGTGCAATGCCAGCAAAACGTGGAAGCAGAGTGTGTGTGTGTGTGTGTGTGTGTGTGTGTGTGTGTGTTGGGGAAGGAGCCAGCTTTGCTTCCCAGCCACTTAATGAAGGAAGAATCCCCCCCCCCCCCCCAGAAAAGGCAGCTGTGGGTTGTGTATGTGTGTTGCTGTGGGGAACGGGAATGGGGAAGGCCATGATCCGCATAGGGAGCCAAACATGGGCTGGACCACACAACCCCAGCACACTGCACAACTAAACCAGTCAGGAAATGTAGAACTTGGGGGGCAGGAGGAAGGGGGAAAAGTGTGCCCCCAGGAGCAATTTCTTTTTACAAAAATATGTTTTTTATTCTCTCTCTCTCTCTCTCTCTCTTCCTATCTATCATCTATCTATCTATCTATCTATCTATCTATCTATCTATCTATCTATCTATCTATCTATCTATCATCTAATCTATCTATCTATCTACCCAGTATATGCATCCATATACCCTTGAAGGGGGCCTGGGGAGCATTTCCACCATTGCTTTGCTTCAGAGGCCAATTTAGGTCCACAAGACTTTTATTGAAACAGGAAGAAAATGTTTAGCCCGGAGAAGAGAAGGTTAAGAGGTGACCTGAGAGCCCTCTTTAAATACTTGAAGGGATGTCACAGTGAGGAGGGAGCGAGCTTGTTTTCTGCTGCTCCAGAGAACAGGACACATAATAATAATCACTGTCAGGAGGTTCCTCCTAATGTTGAGCTGGAATCTCTTTTCCTGCAGTTTGCATCCATTGTTCCGGAGTCTGAGTCTCTGGAGCAGCAGAAAACAAGCCTGCTCCCTCCTCAATATGACATCCCTTCAAATATTTAAACAGGGCTATCAAATCACCCCTCCATCTTCTCTTCTCCAGGCTAAACACCCCCAGATTCCTAAGTCTCTCCTCAGAAGGCTTCATGGTTTCCAGACCCTTCACCATTTTGGTGGCCCTCCTTTGGACACGCTCCGGTTTCTCAACCTCCCTTGAATTGTGGGGCCCAGGGAATGGATGGAGCCCTTGGAAGAAGGCATTTTGCATCAAAGGCCTTTGCTTTGAGAGCAACCGAAAGACACTAGCCAACCCTTCATGCCCTACAGACCCACGGGGTTCTCCTGGCCAAGGGTAAGGGTGGGGAAGACAACCGTTCTCCAAGATGAAGGGCACCAAATGCCCAGCAACTGGGAGCAGATGGAGCAGGAGCAGGCGGTCAGCCTGGCATGGCTGTCTCTGTCCATCTGAGGATCTTGGCCTGTGCTTCCCCAAAACCTCCCTCCTCTCTCATGAACTGGGATTTCCAAAGGCCTTTGCAGGCCCAACCCCATCCATCTGGGGTTTCCCCAAAGAGGGTTTTTGGGAACTGGTCCCTTCTAGGCACCATCTCTGGCTCCGCTCTCCCTTCTCGTTTGCAGTTGCAGCCCTTTTGGAAGCCACTGTCCAGGGAGCTGGATGGCTATCTGTCAATGGGGTGCTTTGATGGTGAATTCCTGCATGGCAGAATAGGATTGAACTGGATGGCCCTTTCGGGGGTCTCTTCCAGCTCTATGATTCTATGACTCTATGACCTGAGCCACTGTCCCATATCTCTCAAAGCAGGGTGAGCACAAAGGGCTGGAGGAGAGACCTCAGCGCCTCATACAAGAGAGAGAGGCTTGCACACGTTTGTAATTGCTAAGGGATGCAAAATGTTGGAGAGGCAGTCGCTCTGTGACCGGAGCCGGTGGATCCTTCCTCCATTGAGTCTTGTCCTGCTTTGCAAGACCTGAGCTGCCAGAGAGATCAGCCCTCTCCAGCCATTCCTCTGGGGCAGAAATGGGGCCGGTGGGACCCTGTGGGTCTCCTGGGCTTGGCCTTTGGGAGCCATCATGGGGCAGAAGGAGGCCGGATGGGAGGCTGAGCTGAGTCTTTGAGGGGGACTCTGTGCCAGCTCACATCTCTGCCTTTAAAAAATGCTCAAGGGATGCCAAATGCCATCTGGCCTCTGTGACTCATTATTTTTCATCCCTCAGCTCTGAAGCTTTGTCCCTCTTTTGTCACCTTTCTGGAGCAGAAAGAGCTTTCAACATTTTCTACTGCAAAAGTGGCTTCTCCTGGCCTCCCTGCAGCTCCTGAATTATTCCTTCAGAACTCTTCTTCCAAGACCGGCATCTAAGATGATGCTGACACAACCGCACCCCCCCCGCCCCTTCTTGAGCTTGCCTAATATTAGCTTTCATTATGAGTTTCCATATCTTCTCAGCCATCTCCGTCTTCCATATTGCAGTTCTCAATGGGCTCAGACAGTGTTTGCACTGTTCCAGTCTTCTTGATTTCCTTCCTCCTTTTGCTGCCTCTTGAACCCTCTGATTGCCATCCGGAGGACGGAAGAGCTGCCTGTATCTCTCCACCTGGAATAACACTGAGTCCAGTTCTGGGCCCCACAATTCAAAAAGGATGTTGAGAAACTGGAGCCATGTGTCCAAAGGAGGGCCACAAAAACGGTGAAGGGCCTGGAAACCATGAAGCCCTATGAGGAACGCCTTAGGGAATTGGGGATGTTTAGCCTGAAGGAGAGACAGCTAAGAGGTAATATAATAGCCATGTTTAAGTATTTCAAAGGATGTCATATTGAGGATGGAGCAAGCTTGTTTTCTGCTGCTCCAGAGAATAGGGCACAATGGAGCAATGGATGCAAACTGCAGGAGTGTCATCTTGAGGAACTTTGTTAGGAGGGGCTTCCTGGCAGCAAGGGCTGTTCAACAGTGGAAGATGTTCCCTCAATGGAGTCTGATGGAGTCTCCTTTTTGGAGGTCTTTCAGCAGAGGCTGGATGGACATCTGTCTGGGTATGTTTTGATGGAGAGTTCCTGCATGGCAGAAGAAGGGGGTTGGACTGGATCAGGGCCCTTCTTGGGGTCTCTTCCAACTCTAGGATTCTATGAGATATTGGGATCTCCCGGCTGTTGGGTCGCAGGCAGCACATGTTTCTCCTTCCAGCCTCAAAGGACGAACCTCCTTGCAACAGAAAGTGTCCCAGGAATCCTCTTGCATGCTCCTCTAAGGTTAAGCTCCACCTTGGCAGAGAAGCCCTCTTGCAGCACATGGAAACCTGGCCATGCCAGAGGTTTATCCAAAATGGCATGGAAGTGAGTTGCGGCCGCCAGGCATAACTGAACCCTCTCACCCCGAGAGAGAAGTGTTAGGTTACCAGCGCCTGGCTGAACTGTCCACCTTCTCCCTTCAAAAAATCACAAGCTCTGGCCCTCTCTCCAAACCCATTTCTGCTGAAACAGCCTCAGCTTTGGCTCTGGAGGAAGGGCCCTGGAGACCGAGGCAAAGCAGGCAGCCTTTGAATCCCTCCCTTCTCACAGCTACAAGCCCAGAAACATTTCTAAGTGGAAACTGTAGGCTTTGATTTCTCTAAAGACCCGTTTTAAAGTTTCTGTAATTAGAAATGCTGCCATTCAGTGCTGACAGGTAAATAATAACAATTGAGCAGCGATAGGAAAAAGTGGCCCGAATTCTCCAAATGGGCGCCACGGAGGCTCTCACGCGCGCACACCCCCTTCCCAACCCACGCCTTCCCTCAAAGCAAGCAGAGGGACCGGCCCACTGACCTGTTGTCATTTCTAGAGGATCCTATCGTGTTTTCTAGCGGAGGGATGGATGTGGGTCCGGCTGTGGAAATGGCGGAGAAAGAGCGGGAAAAGCCTCCATGGCTAGCACCTTCTTTCTTTGCTATTCTGGGGTGGGGGCTCCTAGCCCACCTGGGATTTCTTTTCTGCCCCCTTTTAGCCTCAGGGTCCAGACCAGAAGTACCCCCAGAACCCCTCTCTTATTTTTCTTTCCCCCATTGATCAGACGGGGAAAACTGGAAGGCTAACCGTAGGTTGATCCGGAGCCATCCAAGACTTTCAAATGACGTCGCACGCAAACAGAATGCAATCTAAACGCAATTGTGGGACGTCCCAGGAATAGCTGAATTTGGAAAACTGCCAAATTTATAAATCCTGTTCCACTGCGAATTAGCAGTCAATTCGCATTTGTGTTAGTACGAAATGTTACTCCATTTCGGCCGTGGGATTCCCCCCGTTAGAAACAAACTACAGTTCCCATGATCCTCTGTTGTGATTTTGCTTCCGGTAATTTTGCTGAGAGGAATGCCACTGTTTTAAAAGGAGGAAAAAATGGAGATTGCAAAGAATCTGCATGGTCGAAATTGTGAATGGATGAAATAATGCGGAATAAGAAATAAGAAATGGAGGACCGTACGAATGGGAATTGTGTAAAATGTTTACGATGCGATTCCGTGCTCCCTGTGCATGCGCAGAGACACTGATTCGAAATCAAGAAGCTTATGGGTATGTACTCATGGGATACGTACGTTCGCATTAGCACTGCTTTCCCTTTCAGATGGACGCTGTGTTCGTCTTTGCGTGTGATAAGCTGCTACGTAATTTCATGCCTTTCCGCATTGGCCCCACTTTCTTCTTCTTTCGGGAGGGTGATATGTTCCTCCGTGTGAAAAAGCCCTGAGGGATCTTAGCAAACTGCCTCCCCTTTTATGTCTCTGTCTGGGGATCTCAGCAGGTTTGCCTCAGAAAGCCCTCTCCCCTTTTCTTGCCCTAAACATTATTTCCGGATGGATTATGGCAGGACCCTTCCCTTTTCTGTGGTTCTTAGGAAGCCCCTATTTGGAATTTCGACTTGAGAATCTGATGCTGCAAACGGAGAACAACGGCTCTCCCAGACTCTGCGGCCTAGATGTCCAGATATCTTGGTGATGTCTGGATGAGTTATGGCAGCCTCCCAGGAAAGCCTTCTTTGCCTCTGTGATTTGATATGAAAGTGGACGCTGGCAACACTGTGGATCCAAAGGTGCATGCAGATCTGCAATGCACAGTGTGCATCCCTGTGCCTTGTGCACAATTGGCATATGCATCAGTGTGTAATGGCAAACAGTGCACGAGCCCAGCCATGCACAATGGAACTATATGCTCAGTTATGCCCGAACTGAACATGGACGTTGTGCATGAGACAGAAATGCCCAACTGCTTGGGTGGGAGAACTAATGTGCATGTATGGAGAGGGATCTTGAAACTCCTTTGAGACTAAGGGGCTCAACAGATGGCCCCAAAGGGGCGGCCTCCAGCTGCCCTTTCTCCTAGCCAGATTGGGGCTGAGCCAACCTCACGCCACAGCCCTGAGCCATCCTTTCGAGGGCGCAAAAAGGAGGCGCAAAAAGCAGTTCCCTTTTGCGCCCTTGAAAGGGCACCATAGCTGAGGTGGCCTCCTTCAGTGCTGCTTCATCTGGACGTAGCGGTGGAGGAGCGCCTTGACGCCACATGGCATCTGGAGTAGTGCGCAGTATCAGGGTGCACTGAGGGGGTGGAGTTGGGCATGCATCGGGAGGACACTATGCCCCGACTCTGACCCCAGGCCGGCCTTTCAGGCCAATCTATAAAGGGCCTAACCAAAAGAAAGAAGCTGGAAGCATGAACTTTTGTAGACGTGAGTCTATTTCCTCAGATGCATTTCTGCACATGGGACAGCAAGTTGGTTCTGGCCTCAGTTGCATTTTGAGGCACTGGCAGTAACTTCTTGAGCCCCCTCCTCCCCATTTAGAATCAGCGTTGCAGCATCGCATAACAACCGAAAACCATCTGTCCAATCCTGAGGCCTTCTTTGCAGCCTTCCTATGAGTTTACAACTGCTAGAGACAGGCCATCAGACACACAAAGAGTCAGAGGCGATGGACAGGAGGACAGGCGCTCTCTTGCCCGGGTCCAGCTCTGTGGGCCAGCCCTGTCCACCTGCAGAGGGAAGCCGGCCAGAGGGCCCCAGAGTCGCCCACGAATGGGCATTTGCCCAGAGAGAAGGAGCGTCCATCTGTTTGCAGGAGCAGCAAGGTCTGCCAAGTGAGGAGAGACAAATTAAGTTGACCTTCAAGGGCCGAAAAGGGCAGGCTTGTCGTGAGTGGAAAAGGAGGCCCTCAAAGGAACTTCCCCAATGCACACAAAAGGTCTGGAAGAGAAAGTCCAAGTTGGGAAGAAGGAGAAGACAGGCTGTGAAGAAGAACACACTGGATGAACATGGACACATAGCCCAACAAACCCACAAAAAACTATGGATGCCAGCCATGAAAGCCTTCGACTTCACACCGGATGAGGTCCTACGCAGGGTTGCATTTGGATTGCATGAACCTCTGCATGCGGAGCTACCCACGAATTGTCCCATGCAAACTCCTGGAGCTAAAAGGCCATTTCTGGGGGCAATGCTTTGGCATTTGTGACCCCCCCTCTCTCATAATGCCTTTCCAAATGATCTCAAATATGTGGAAGTGTGCTAGTGTAAAATTCACAGTCTGATTTTTGATAGTTGTCTGGGCCTGTGATGTCCCATCTGAAGGGTTCTGCAGCTCTGCTAGAAAAAGCAATCTGCCTTTGGGGACGCCTGGCAGGCTGAGTGAGGAGAGCCAGAAAACGATTCCCTAACCAATATGTTGCTTGAGATCCTATGTGAAAGAGAGGATCATAGAATCACAGAGTTGGAAGAAACCCCAAGAAGGGCTCTGATCCAGTCCAACCCCTTTATTCTGCCATGCAGGAACTCTCAGTCAAAGCATCCCCATTGACAGATGGCCATCCAGCCTCTGCTTAAAGACAGCCTCCAAGGAAGGAGACTCCAACATAATCTTGAAGGAAGGAGTGTGTTCCACTGTCCAACAGTGTTTACTCTCAGGAAGTTTCTCCTAATGTTGAGCTGGAATCTCTTTTCCTGGAGCTTCCATCCATTGCTCCATTGGGTCCTAATTTCTGCAGTAGCAGAAACAAAGCTTGCTCCATTCTCATCATGGCATCTCTTCAAATACTTAAACAGGGCTATCATACCACCTCTTAACCTTCTCTTCTCCAGGGTAAACATCCCCAGCTCTGTAACCTGTTCCTCTTAGGGTTTTATGGTTTCTAGGCCCGTCACCATTTTAGTTGCCCTCCTCTGGACACATGGCTCCATTTTCTCAACCTCCTTTTTGAATTGTGTTGCCCAGAACTGGAGACAGGATTATTCCAGGGGAGGCCTGACCAGAGCAGGATGCAAAGCAGATGGAAAAGGAGCAGTGCAAGATGACATTGTTGTTGTGATGGATTCAGATTTTGCCAAGAAGGCAGATCCAGGTTCCAAATGGGAGGCAAGGAACAGGGAACTCAAAAACGGTCTTTGCTCCCAGATATTGTCCTGTTTGCTGATGTTGATGATGCAAAGGCCCAAATTATAACAAATACAGATAAAAGCACTTGCTAATTTATTCCTGAATTTTCTTTCTCTCCTGCCTTTCTCCTGACAAGGTGGTTTACAGCAAGGTTAAAACCAGATGGAGTTAAAAACACAATGATCGCAAAACCTAAAACGCAATTTTAAAAGATTTCATATTAATACAGCATTAATGTAAGAAGTAAAAAATCATTAAAAGCATAACAATGAAAAAACATCCCAGTGGTAAAACCGTTTTGGAGACAGAAGGGAAGAGGGAAAGTCTTGCGTCCCTTAAGGAAGGCAACCAGGGAGGCCTAGAGAATCCATGTATTCTTCATTATTTGTCTGTTACCGTTTGGGGCTTAGAATAAACCAAAACAAACGTTTATTTTAAAAGCCATTTTAGGATCCAACTGTGAAATGAAAGTCATTGTTCTCATACTGGATTAGAAAACTTTCTATTACTGTGGCTTGCGGTGGCTGGTTGCCCTTCCCATCCCTAAAAGGGGGCTCATTTGTGGGATGGAAACTGGTGGAGGTGACTGGGGGCTGCATTGGTGGAACCAGCCTCACCCAGAAAGGCACCCACCGGGTGTCAGAATCCACCTTCAGTCAGTCATTCAGGGTGTATTCTGCCATGAGGTTTGTAGAGATAGATTAGATAGATAGATAGATAGATAGATAGATAGATAGATAGATAGGGAGATAGATAGATAAACCCACACAAGGTCCAAGATGTGCTGAATTGGCCTGAGCCCAAAACGCGCAAGCAGGTGCAGAGGTTCCTGGGATTTGCAAATTTCTATAGACAATTTATCCCTGATTTTGCTCAAGTGGCTCTGCCTGTTACTAATCTGTTGAAAACCTCTACCAGGGAAGGGAGAAAGAGGAGAGGGCAGAGTCTCCCTGGAACTGAAAAACCCAAGCCCTCCACAAAGATTCATTGGACCCAGGAGTGCACAAAGGCGTTTGAGGCTTTGAAGCAGTTGTTTAGCTCAGAGCCAATCCTGAAGCACCCCGACCCCGAACAGCCTTTCATAGTGCAGGTGGACGCCTCTGATGCCGCAGTGGGGGCAGTGTTGTTGCAGAGGGACGAGGGGGGCCATCTCAGACCTTGTGCCTACTCGTCCAAGAAGTTTGATTCGACGCAAGTTAATTGGCTATGCTGGGAATGGGAATCTTATGCCATTAAGTGGGCTTTAGAAACTTGGAGGCAATTTCTGGAGGGGGCCTCCCACCCCTTCGAAGTGTGGACGGATCACCGGAACTTAGAGGCATTGCAGACTCTCAGGCAGTTGAGCCCAAAACAGTGTCGATGGGCTAAAGAATTTTTTAAATTCAATTTTGTTATAAAATTCATTCCAGGGAGGGAGAATGTATTGGCCAATGGCCTTTCCCGGATGCACGGGCCTGGGGAGAAGAAGGAGTTGGAGAAACAGGCGCTGTTCACAACACAACAACTGGGGCTAGGGGTGACCACACGAAGCCAGACTAAAAGGGAACAAGAGGTAGCATCCCAAGGCTTAGACCCCCTGTTACAAGAGATCATTCATGCATACGAAGGGGATCAAGGATTTAATAACTTGAGGAGTGAATTACAGCAGATGGAACATGGATTGTGGGGCAAGGACAATAAAATATATGTGCCAGAGGGCTTAAGGGCTAAGGTAATGGCAGCCTGCCATGATGTTAAAGCGGAGGCTCGCCAAGGACTTGCCAAGGACTTCATGCACCCATTTTGGGTAACCTCACCCCTAATTTGCAAGAGAAACTGCAAGAGAAATGTAGAGAGCAGAACAAAGAACTCTATGTAACATTTGTCGACCTCACCAAAGCCTTTGACACGGTGAGTAGAAAAGGTCTGTGGCAGCAGATCCTGGAACGACTAGGATGCCCCCCCAAATTCCTCCAAATGATCATCCTGCTACACGAAGGCCAGCAAGGTCAAGTCAGATATGGCGATGCTCTCTCGGAGCCCTTTCTAATCACTAATGGTGTAAAACAAGGTTGTGTTCTCGCTCCAACTCTATTTACAATCTTCTTCAGCATGATGCTCCAAAGGGCTACGGCAGATCTCAAAGAAGAAGACGATGGCATTTATATACGCTACCGTACTGATGGTAGCCTGTTTAACTTAAGCCGCCTGAGGGCCCGCACTAAGACTCTCAACTATCTAGTCCGTGAGCTGCTTTTTGCTGACGATGCTGCCCTCGTTGCCCATACGGAAGCAGCTCCGCAGTGCCTAACATCTTGTTTTGCAACAGCTGCAGAGCCCTTTGGGCTGGAAGTCAGTCTGAAGAAAAGGGAAATTCTCTACCAGCCTCACCTCAGGAAGAAGACTACCATCCCCACATCACTGTAGGCACATCTGTGCTTAAGTCCGTCCAGCAGTTCACCTACCTGGGAAGCATCATCTCCTCAGACGCCAAGATTGATAAAGAGATCTATCACAGACTGGCAAAGGCACATAGCGCATTCGGAAGGCTTCACAAAAGAGTCTGGAGTAACAAACACTTGAGGCAAAGCACAAAAATCAGTGTGTATAGAGCCATTGTATTGTCTATTCTCCTCTATGGGTCTGAAACATGGGTCACCTATCGCCAACACCTACGACTCCTTGAACGCTTTCATCAGCACTGTTTACGCACAATTCTAAACATACACTGGACTGACTATGTGACGAATGTTGCTGTCCTTGAGCAAGCAGGGATCACCAGCATTGAGGCCATGCTATTGAGGATGCAACTGCGCTGGGCAGGACACGTTTCTAGGATGAAGGACTATCGCCTCCCCAAAATAGTATTCTATGGTGAACTCGCCACGGGTCAAGAGCGTAAGAGGGGCGCCCCAAAGAAGAGATACAAGGACTCCCTGGAACAACATCTCAGGCTTGGCCAGATTGATCACCAACCATGGTCCTCCCTGGCCTCGCATCGGGAGGCATGGAGACGCACTATCCACAATGCTGCAGCCTTTTTCGAAAGCTCACGGCAGATGAGTCTCGAAGAGAAACGACAACGCAGAAAGAACCACAACCTGGAAACATCACCCAAGGAGACTTTCTGCTGTGCTTTCTGCAACCGGACCTGTTTGTCCCGGATTGGCCTTTTTAGTCACCAACATGCTTGTAGAAAGTGCAGGATGAGTCCTTCCTGAATCTTCGTTCGCGAAGCAAAGCCAGAGAGAGAGAGAGAGAATTTGGTGTCATCTGCAAATTTGATAAACATGCCCTCTGTTCCTTCATCTAAGTTGTTGATAAAGATGTTGAATACCCCTGGGCCCAGGACAGAGCCCCACTGGACACCCCACTGGTCACCTCTCTCCAGGATGAAAAGGAGCCATGGCTGACCATCCTTTGGATTCGGCCGGTCAACCAGTTACAAATCCATCTAACAGTTGCCTTGTCTAGTCCACATTTTAGAAGCGTGTTTGCAAGAATGTCATGGGAAACCCTGTCAAAGGCCTTCCTGAAATCAAGATATACTATATCCACAGCATTCCCTTCATCTACCAAGATGGTCATTTTATCAAAGAAAGAGATTAGATTTGTCTGGCATGACTTCTTTCTCTGAAACCCATGTTGACTTTTTGTGATTATGGCATTGCCTTCTAGATGTTCACAGACTCTCTGTTTAATGATCTGCTCCAGAATCTTTCCTGGGATTGATGTCAGACTAACTGGACGATAATTGTTGGGATCCCCTTTCCCCTCCTTTTGAAGATGGGGACAACGTTTGCCCTCCTCCAGTCTGCTGGAGAAGGCCCCTGGAGCTTGGTGGACCATCCTTCCAGGGCGGTCTTTTCCACAGCTGCCTTCCCGAATGGCGTGGGGAGGACTGAGGTGGCCATCGTCCTGCTGCCCCTGGAGGCCTGGGCTGGGGACCCTCTGCTTTGGGGTCAGTGGGGACCTGGGCCAAAGCGGCAGGGCAGCAAGAGCTGCAGAGGGCTGGCTGGTGGGGCTCCCAGGGGTCCCTCCCAATCCCCCCTTTTCTGTGGTGAGGACCTTGCCTTCCGCTTGCAGGAGGAGCAGCCATGGACGCAACTGATCGGCCATACTCCTCTGACCAAAGGTTGGGGAAAGCAACTACTTTTGGACTAGAACTCCCAAAACTCACCAGCCAACATGGTCAACAACTTTCTGAAGCTCATCTCATGGCATCCAGAAGCAATGGCACCCTTCATGGCACTTTCCTTCCCTCCCCAAATTTCTCACTTGAAACTCCCAATGGGCCTTTAGAAACACAGTGCGCAGACGTCCAAAGAAAGGAGGCAAACAAGGAGACGAAGGGAAGGCAAAGGCAGCAGACAGAAGAGGAACGCCAGCTGCGAATGCATTTGATTTCTTTACACTCGGCAAAGCTAGAAATTTGGGGGATGAAGACAAATTCCCTGGGAGGGGGCAGGATTCTTATTTTGGGGGCAATCTCTTGTTTTGCTCCCTCTCGCAGCCGCGCCCCGTGCCACCCGCTTTCTAGGGTGCCCTTGCCAGGAGCCTGGCGTGTGGCTGAGTCCTCTCCTCATCCTCCTCTTTGCACAAACGGCTTTTATTGTTGTCTTTAATAAATGTTCACATTTTTACGGTGCTCCAACGGCTCGCTGGAGACTGCGCTGAGCCTGCGTGCGGAACAAGAAAAAACGGGATTAGTAAGTAAAACCCAAACTATGATTCAGCATCTCTGTCTCCTGAAATTGCAAACAAGCAATAAGGACAATAAAAATGCAGCTGGCAGCAGAGTCCCTCCGTCCTCAAGGAAAGAAGGGAGGGAGGGAAAGACGGAAGGAAGGAACGAAGAAAAGAAGGAGAGAAGGCCTGGCAGAGGGTGCCACCAAGTCACCCTCCTCTTAATGTCAGCACCAGAGATTGCCCAGGATTTGGACGGTTGCTGTCATTTGTGAAAGGGGTCAACAGCTCTTTCAGCAGAGTGGGTTAAGCCATTTTTCTTTTAATATACAAAGTTATACTTGGCCCCATTCCCACTACGTTTTAAACCGGTTCGCAAATCGGTTTGAAGCGGTTTAAATGACCCTGGTTCGCGCTTGAACAGAATCGCTGAAGCGGTCCGGAGAGGGGAGTCATACGCTGGACCCATTTAACCCACATCTTTTTGACGCTGATTTTTTTCTGTGTCATTTTGGATAAATCGATTTGGCGCAAGAGTGAACCAGATGTGGATCGGAATTGATTTTAAGAATCGATTTCAATAACTGAATTCACGACTTGATTCAGTGTCAGTGTGACTGAGATGTGGATCGGAATTGATTTACTATGACATGATAAGGGGTCTCTGGGTGGGGAAGTGGGAATTAACAACCTGCGTGCGCCTGCCCTTCGACGCATGTACGGAAGTACGCAAATGCGATTGCAGTGATGGACAGAGAAAAAAGTCCTGCTAAAAATGCTCCAGATTGAACTGATTCATTTGCCAAAGTGAACCACAAGCGGGTTCCTTGGAGAGACTTCTGCAGGAAACGGTTTAAACTGAATTGGTTCCTTCGTCAATGTGAACCACAAGTGGGCTATTTTGTTTTATTTTGCAGCAAGAAAATGCAATCGGGGCAAATGTAGTGCGACCCACATGCCGCTACCGAACCGATCCATCGACTCGGATCACAAAGCGATTTATTTGTAGGTGGGAATGAGGCCCTTGTCGGTTGTATAACTGTATAATTCGGTTCCACTGTTGTCCTCCTGCAATGGAAGGAGAAAGGAGGACTTGGAGGAAGATGCTTCTGCCCTCAAGAGCTGTTCTGCAGAGGAAGGGGCTGCCTGGGAAGGCAGTGGGCCCTCCTTGGCTGGAGGCCTTTTGGCAACCAAGGTTGGATGGCAGAAGGGGGTTCTTGGAGGTCCCTTCCGGCTCCCCCTTGGCCCAAACCTGATAGTCCCCCACCCTCCTTCTTTCGGAGGGGTTCATGCCTGTCACCCTTTAGTGTGAATGGACCTTTTTAAAGGGAGGAATGTATCACTGTCCCGAAAGAAGAAGAATGGGGGGTGGGGGGGGGGGTCCAAAAATGCCAGAAATTATGTAGTGGCTTATCACATGCCCAAACACAGCGTCCATCCAAAAGAGAAAGCAGTGCGAATGCAAATGGATTTATCACATGAGTACATACCCATTGGCTTCTCGATTTCGAATTAGAATCATTGCACATGCGCAGGGAGGACAGGATCCCACGGCCGACAGCAAGCGCCACGGCCAAACTGGAGATGCATTTCATACGAACACAAATGTGAATTGACTGTGAATTAGCAATGGAAAAGGATTTATACATTCAACATTTTCCCAAATCCTGCTATTCTTGGGATGTCTCACCATTGCATTTGAGTTGCCTTCTGTTTGCGTGCGGCGGCATTTGAAAACCTTTTGCGAAATTACGCAAAATGTTTTATGACTCCGGATTAACCTTTGGTTAGCCTTCCAATTTCCTGAGTGTCATAAAGTCCTGTCAACCTTTAGTATGAATGTCTCCAGCATTTGGGGATGCAGAAGAAATGAATTTCAGTGCAAGGGTCAAAGGGACCGGAACGCAGAAGGAGAGCTGCTGGCTCAGGATCGGTTCCATCTCCATTCGGTGGATTGGGCCCACCTCTGCCGCTGGCCTTCCTCCACCTCCTCCTCCTCTTTTTGCCCCATGGGACTCTCCCTGCTTTTGCCAAACCCACTGGCTGGTGATGGGGTCATTTGTGGGGTCCCAAATCCCCCAGACCCTCAAATGGCACCCCTTTCCCGACACATGTCCAGCCTAAGCATCCCAGGGGAAAAGGGTCTGGGGGCATTGGGAGAAGGAGCCCAGAAAGGGGGCTTTTGCAGGAGTGGGTGCAGGGGGAGCCAGCGTGAAGAAGAAAAATGTTCTCTAAAGAGCCACCGAAAGCACCGAAAGGGAGGGAGATCTCTGAGAACTGGTCCTCAATTAAAGAACGGTGATTTAACAAGCCATTAAAGTTGGGAAAGGAATCCTTAGCAAAAAAGACTGGAAAAGTGGTGCAAAAACAGGCAAAAGTCAGTGGCGGCATAAATCCTAATAGCAAGCGAAATGCAGTAGGTCTTTCTGCCTGAGAGGGAACTGGAGGAGGGAGAAGGGCCAGGAAAGGAGAGGAAAAGGAAGGGCCCCAAATGCCTTCTCTTGAGCGCCCAGCTCTGGCCAGCTCTGGCCACAGCTCTGCAGAAGCATATACTGTAATAATGCCTTCGGATTGGCTTACTTCGCTTATAGATGGTTTTGTGGCTTCATAGCCTTAAGATGGTTTTGAATTCAAATTGGCTTTTGCCTGTATGCCACCCAGAGCTCTTCTGGTGAAAGAAAGCAGATCATGGTTTTAACCAACAAACCAGCCAACCAACCAATCAGTCAATGCAAGCCAAGAACATGGCTTGGTAGTTGGGAGGCATCCGTGGCCATCTGCACATGGCTCCAGCCTCCTCTGGGCCCCCGGCTGTTGCCACCTGCACTCTCTGGAAGGGACCCCAAAGGGCTATCAACAGGGAGAAATGGAAGATACTGCATTTAGGCAAATGAAACGCACAGATATAGGATGGAGGACACCTGGCTGAAGGAGACATATATGTGTGAAAGGGATCTAGGAGCCCTAGTAGACCACAAGTTGAACATGAGTCAAGAGTGCGACGTGGCAGCTAAAAACGCCAATGCGATTCTAGGCTGCATCGATGGAAGTATAGTGTCCAGATCGAGGGAAGGCATAGTGCCACTCTATTCTGCTCTGGTCAGGCCTCATCTGGAATAATACTGTGTCCATAAAGCCTTATGAAGAACATCTTAGGCAGCTGGGTACATTTAGCCTGGAGAAGAGAAGGTTAAGAAGCGCTATGATAGCCCTATATAAGTATTTGAAGGGATGTCACATTGAGCATGGAGCAAGCTTGTTTTCTGATGCTCCAGAGAATAAGAAATGGAGCAATGGATGCAAGTTTCAGGAAAAGAGATTGCAGCTCAGCATTAGGAGGAACTTGCTGACGATAAGAGCTGTTTGACACAGGAACACACTCCCTCAATGGAGTTTGGTGGAGTCTTCTTCCTTGGAGGTCTTTAAACAGAGGCTCGATAGCCATCTGTCAATGGGAATGCTTTGATTGAGAGTTCCTGCATGGCAGAATGGAGTTTGGACTGGATGGTCCTTCTTGGGGCCTCTTACAACTCTATGATTCTATGACTCTATGTGGCCCCATGGAGAGTACATGGGGGGAGTCTGGCTGTGAGGGCCCCCATGCTTGGCAGTTATGACATGTTCTAATGAAGCCTCCTTGGCCTTTCTGCTATATTCCTCTTGATGTGGTGGCCAACATCCTAGATCCGCATTGCCCATAATACACCTCTGCGTGTGGAGTCATTACCTGTAGGTTTAGCTATGCAGTGCATTCACTGAGTGCCAGTGTTGCACAAGTGAACCAAGGTACCAGGTGTACCTATGAATGCACAACCTAACACGCATGCCCAGCCATGTGCAATGGCACCGCATGTGCAAGTCCCACATCCTAGGAACAGAATGCCAATGTGCGTATGGGACAAAAATGGCCCACCACTTCCCCCTCTGGGAGGGTGGGGGCAACCTCCTCCCCCCGGCTGGTTTGCACTGTGGCTTCAGCGCCTGGATGTCTCTTGCAGGGGAGGAAACAGGGAAAGGTTTCCCAATTGGAAACCAGAACACCAAACCAACTGAGCAGTTTGCCAAAGGGAAGCTGCTCTCATACAGTCATAGAATCATAGCATCATGGAGTTGGAAGGTACCCCAAGAAAGGCCATCCAGTCCAAGCCCCTTCTTCTGCCATGCAGGAACTCTCAGTCAAAGCACCCCCATTGACAGATGGCCATCCAGCCTCTCTTTAAAGACTTCCAAAGAAGGAGACTCCACCAAAATTTCCGAGGGAAAGCATTCCACAATCAAACAGCCCTTACTGCCAGGAGGTGCAATCTCCTTTCCTGAACCTTGCAGCCATTGCCCTGTTTCCTATTCTCTGGAGCAACAGAAAACAAGATTGCTCCAGCCTCAGTGTGACACCAATGTTTCAACATCATTCTTGAATTGTGGTGCCCAGAACTGGACTCAGGATTATTCCAGGTGGAGCCTGACCAGAGCAGAATAGAGTGGCACTGTTACTTCCCTTGATCGAGACACTAGACTTCTGTTGATGCAGCCTAAAATCGCATTGGGGCAGTTTTGGGGGCGGAGGGACGCCGCACAGTTTGGCTGCTGCAGTGTCCCTCCGCAGGAAAACCAGCCGCCTCCCGCCTGTCCTTTCGGGGCGGCATGTACTGGGCCTATGCTTCTATTGATGCAGCCTAGAATCACACTGTTGACTCATGTTCAACTTGTGGTCTACTTGGACTCCTAGATCCCTTTCACACATATAAGTCTCCTCAAACCAGGTGTCCCCCATGATCCTATATCTATGCATTTTGTTTTTTTGCCCTAAGTGCAGTACCTTACATTTCTCCATTTTGAATTTCATTTTGTTAGCTTTGGCCCAACTTTCTAATCTATGTTTTGAACTTTGATCCTGTCCTGTGAGGTATTAAGCTCTAAGCAGAAGCAACTTTGCAAGAGCTGGTCCTTGCTGGAGGAAGGGACTCCTCTGAGTAATGCCTGAATTTCAGGAGCAGGTTGCTAGTAGATCCTGGGGACCCCCAGGCGCCAAACTGGAGGGGTCCCTTTCAGGCTCCTTGGGGGTGGCAGCACAAGGCCTCTTGGGATTCCTGTCTCTGTCCTGCAACCCACATGTGGCCTTCCATGGAGCCTCCTGTTTGTGGAAGAGAGACCTCCACCACGTCTCTCTCTGCTTGGGAAAGCACTGGTTTGTATGGGCCTCCCTCACAGGGCTGTTGTTGTGATGATCTGGCTAATGAACCCTGCTCCCTATCTGGCATAACTGGAGGTGGGGCCCATTCTGTTTGGCTAAGTGACTAATTACAATTTCCATATTTAATGCTCATCAGCAAAGCATTGAATGCCCACGGCGCACGTGTTCCGCTCTGGGCTGGATGGGCTCCTTTGGCATCGGGAGGCAGCTGCTCACCCTCCCAGGAAACAGCAGCATCCTTTGCAAGGACAACAGGCACACACTCCCCTGAAAGGGGATGCCTGGAGGACCAGAGGGCCTATCATCTCCACCAGCATCACCAGTAGCAACTCACACTTTTGCTTCCCCCAAGCCAGTGGGACAAGAATGGGGTGCGTGCCACTGGCGTGCAATAGCAACACTGTGTGCTGAGTGTGCATCTCTAGGGCAAATTTCCTTCTGACGCCCATGAGCATGATGCCACCATAGCTTTACTCACTGCTTTGAGGACCGTGGATCATTCCCTGCTGGGATGGCAGCCGTTTCCTGCCATTGACACAGAGCAATGCTCACAACACACACACACACACACACACACACACACACACACACACCTGCACATACCAGCCCACACAAAGTATGTTCACAGTGCGCATGTTGACTCTGGGTTTAGGTTAATTTAATCCTAAATTGCCTGCTGCCCATTAAAAAAAAGGAAAAGAAAGGAAGCAGAGAAACTCACTTCAAGCTCAGGTGTGAAGCCAGATAGCTAGCCTTCACATAACCATTCTGGATCCTTCTGCCCCCATTTGCCCCATGGTCCTCCTGTTGCCCTTCAGCCCCCCTGGAACTTCTGCAAAGCCAACCCCAGGAGCCAACTTACGGGATTCCCAGCTGCATCTGTGGCCCCTGGACCCCTGGGCCATACGTAGGAAACGCACAAGCCCACAGAATCATAGAGCTGGAAGAGACCCCCAAAAGGGCCCTGGTCCAGTCCAACCCCCTTCTTCTGCCATGCAGGAACTCTCCATCAAAGCGCCTCCATTGACAGATGGCCATCCAGCCTCTCCTTAAAGACCTCCAGAGAAGGAGACTCCACCAAACTCCAAGGAAGGAGTATATTCCACTGTCAAACAGCCCTTTCTGTCAGGACGTTCCTCCTCACGTTCTGGGCACCACATTCAAAAAGGACATTGAGAAACTGGAGCCATGTGTCCAAAGGAGGGGGACTAAAATGGTGAAGGGTCTGAAAACCATGCCCTATGAGGAACGACTCAGGGAGCTGGGGATGTTTAGCCTGGAGAAGAGAAGGTTAAGAGGTGATATGATAGCCCTGTTTAAATATTTGAAAGGATGTCATATTGAGGAGGGAGCAAGCTTGTTTTCTGCTGCTCCAGAGAACAGAACACAGTGGAATAATGGATGCAAGCTGCAGGAGAAGAGATTCCAGCTCAACATTAGGAGGAACCTCCTGACAGTAAGGGCTGTTTGACAGTGGAACACACTCCTTCCTCGGAGTGTAGTGGAGTCTCCTTCCTTGGAGGTCTTCAAACAGAGGCTGTATGGCCATCTGTCAATGGGGATGCTTTGATTTGGATTTCCTGCATGGCAGAATGGGGTTGGGCTGGATCAGGGCCCTTGCAGTCTCTTCCAACTCTATCATTCTATGATTCTATTCTATGATTCTATCCTAATGTTGAGGTGGAATCTCTTTCCCTGGAGCTTGCATCCATTGTTCCGGGTCCTATTCTCTGGAGCAGCAGAAAACAAGCTTGCTCCATCCTCAATATGTTACCCTTTCAAGTATTTAAACAGGGCTATCATATCACTTCTGAACCTTCTCTTCTCCAGGCTAAACATAGAACCATAGATTCATATTGTTGGAAGAGACCCCAAAGGCCCTCCAGTCCAACCCCCTTCTGCCATGACCACCTCCTGGGAACCTTGAAACTGATCCAGCCTCATGGGTCTCCTCCATTCTTGGGTTCAGTGGGAAACAAACAGGGGGTCCGGGTGGCCTTCTCTCCCTGTAGAGCCAGGACAAAGGGGTGCAAAAGGAAGTGATCACTGCTTGGCTCATGGCCATCTGTCAATGGGGATGCTTTGAAGGAGAGTTCCTGCATGGCAGAAGGGGGTTGGACTGGATCAGGGCCCTTGGGGTCTCTTCTAACTCTAGGATTCTATGATCCTATGAAGAGGAGGAGGAGGAGGAGGAGGAAGAAGAAGAGGAGATGATGCTGTTGGAGGAGGTGGCTGCTAGCTGGAGGTGTGTGGCTCCCATCCTGAGGAGGGTCATTGGATCCCCATCCCTGTTTCGGATCCCTTCCTCTGCAGAGGTTGCTCCCCTCCCCTTCCCTCTTCGTCCTGCCCTTCTGCTCTGCCAACTCTTCCAGCTTTGCAGAACTGCACAGACTGCCAATTTCTGGCTTATTTCGCTTCGAACAAATATTACATCTAATTTTCCACTGTAATCCATTTAATTGCTGGAAGAATTGAAACAGCTGGCTGGCAAGCCTTCTAAATGCAAAGCCTCCCTGTCTCTTGCTGTCAGTAATGGCTCACGTTCCTCCAAGGAGGAGGAGGGAGGAGAGGGGGGATGCCAGGCGGCGCTGGTATTGGCAGATGCCCCTTGGTCCAAAAAGAAGCCCTGGCGCAGGTGAGGGTCGTCTCCATCCATGTCTGGCCCATCGTCATCATCATGGTGGGCCACACAGGAGAGAGGGTCAGTGCAGAGATAATGGCCAAACTCTGGTCGGTGTCATATGTGTGTGTAAGACTTTTTATGCGTGCCATTGTGCTGTTTTTGGCCTTTGCACAATGGCTGTATTAAGTTCATGCTGGCATAAACAGAGTTGCAGAAGCATAAAGACGAATGAAGTTGTGTGTCGCTGGGTGGTCACGCACCTCTTCATCAGCGCCTTCAGTGTCTTGCTTGAACCCCTGAGATTGCAGAAGCATCCCTGCACATTACTATCCCAAAAAGCTGGGCCAAAGATAACAAAATGAAATTCAATTCAGAGAAATGTAAGGTATGCGCTTAGGGTGAAAAAGCGAAATGCACAGATATAGGATGGGGGAGACCTGGCTTAAGGAGACTTATATGTATGAAAGGGATCTAGGAGTCCAAGTTGACCACAAGTTGGACTTGAATCAACAGTGTGATGCGGCAGCTAACAAGGCCAATGCGATTCTAGGTATCCACAAGAACAAGTGGATATCAGTCAGAGTGAATGTTTGCAGCGCAGGAAATAAAGCCATGGGTGAAGCATGAATGAAGGGCTGACTTCTCCCAAAGCTGTTGTTCTTTTTTCCTGAGCAGGCAGTTATCCAAATTCTTTAGTGTATCATCACCATCAACATCATCGTCAAAATCCTCCTCCTCCTCCTCCTCCTCATCATCATCACCAAGACCAAGACCAAGACCACCATCATCTTTATTTAATCAAACATCCTTTTGTACATCTTTAACTGGTTGTTTTTAATCCCTGTCCCCCGTTTTGTTCCTGGTTTTAATGGTTTAAAAGCTGCCTTGGGTCCCTTGCAAGGGGAAAGGTGCGTTAAATAGATTAAACAAACGAAGGCATTAAATGCATCCTGCCCTTCCCATTTGCTCCAAAACCCAGCTTACAAAGTGAAACAAATGCAATATAACTGGGGGAAAATGCACATGATTAACAAGAAAACAGAATTAAACCATTAACAACACACTGAAAACATACAATTAAAATGTGAAGAAGCCGTTGGAAGGGTGCTAATGATCAGGAGGCACCTGGCTCTTGAAGGGCCTTCCTTTAAAGAGAGAGGGAGGGAAGGAGGCTTCCCTTGGAGAAGGCAGAAGGGGGCAGGCCTGGCCTTTCCGGACCCTGAGGGGGGGCTGCCCCAGAGAAGGCCCCGTCCAGCCCCTTCCTCCTTTCCTCCCTCCCTCGGCCGCTGCCCTTGGGGGCGGGGGGGGGGTCAATGGCATTGAGAAGGCTACGAAAGTGCATGCTCCCCATTTCTTTCTTTCAGTCAGTCTCAAAGGTGACGGTGAAGGCTTCCATGGCTGGCATCCATAGTTGTTTGTGGATTTTTTGGGCTCTGTGGCCATGTTCTAGAAGAGTTTATTCCTCCAAGGTCTCTCTACGACATGCAGAGACTTATGCTGCACAACCTCTGCCCTGGTTCTGTGTCCTTCTTTCCTTTCCGTTGGGAGCCCAGTTCATCTGGTGGCCTTTTCCCCCGCCTTCCATTGCCTTGTTTTACCTCCGTTCCCAGTATGGCCACCCTGGGGTTCCATTTCAGCGCAGAATGGACTCTTGCTGCTTGGTCTTGGACCCTTTCTGGGTGACAAGGCGCCAAGGCCCAGAAGGAGCTGAGCAAGGTCCCCTCCAGATCACTGCTGCTGGGAAGACCTCTCTCTTTTGCTCTCAGTCCTGCCTGACTGCCTCCCGATGCCTTTGCGCTGAACTCCCTGCTTGCCCTTGCTTGGACTCTCTTTCTCTCTCTCTGTATGTGTGTGTGTGTGTGTGTCTGTGTGTGACCTTCTCTCTCTTGCTGGCAGCTGGGGCCTTGCACTTTTCTTGCAAAGCCAGAGTATCAGCCTGGGCACTTGTGCCCTGGAAGTGCCAGCCCTCCACTGCCGCTGCCTCTCGCTGCATAAGTTCCTGCTCCCAGGTGAAAGTAGGCCGAAGGGATGCATCCATCCAGGTCATCGCTGGGGCTGCTGTCAAGTCTCTCTGCCAGAGACATGATTGGGAATGACAGCCGGCGAGGCTGAGAAGGTGCCCTCTTGGCCCTCTCTGCCCCTCGCCTCGCTGGACATGGCTCTTCCTCCTCCTCCGCAGTCAGCCTCTCCTGGCATGGTGCTGTCATGGCAGTGGCCACACCTGCTGACCACCAGCCACTGCCCACTGGCACCATGGCCACCGCCACAGATGCTGGGGCAAGGCAGGTGTTTCTGGGCTGCCATGAGTGTCATCATCCATCAAAGGAGTCACAGGCAGAACATGCAAAGTGGTGAGGAAGCACAACCTGCAAATGGTTTACAAACCGACAAAGAAAATCCAGCCAATGCTTGGCTCAGCCAAGGACCAGAGAGACCCTCTCACAGCCGCAGGAAGAGTTTAGCGCATACCATGCAGCTGCGAACAAGTCTCCATAGGGACCCCCAAACGCAGTGTGCAAACAAGGATCAAGGAACACAAGAGACACTGCAGACTGGGCCAGCCGGAAAAATCATCAGGAGCAGAATACATTATAAACCATCCTGGGCATAAAATGCTGTTTGAGAACACTGAAGTTCTGGACCATGCCAACCACTTCCATGTCAGGATGCACAGGGGAGCCATTGAGATCCACAAACACCTGGACAATTTCAACATGAAAGAGGAAACCCTGAAAGTGAACAAAATTTGGCTGCCAGTCCTGAAAGATAGCAAGATAAAGACTGAACAAATGCAAATGCGAAACCTCCCAGCAGACAATGAGCAAGAATCCAGCAGACATCAATCCTCTTGTGCAGACCCTCCATCCTGAGGCCTGCCATTAGCAACAAAAACAACATACATGCAAATTCATTCCTGCCTTCCCAGGTCACACATTTTATATATATATATATATCCAAGTCCTTTCCAGGCAAGCATTCTCTGAAGATGCCAAAGCCACAGATGCTGCTTGTGAAACTTTTCTGGAACATGGCCACAGAGTCTGAAACTATTGTCACCATCGTCTCCTCCTCCTCCTCCTGTTACTCTTTGGGAAACATAGAAACATATAATCATAGCGTTGGAAGAGACCCCAAGAAGGGCCCTGATTCAGTCCAACCCCATTCTGCCATGCAGGAACTCTCAATCAAAGCATCCCCATTGACAGATGGCCATCCAGCCTCTGTTTAAAGACCTCCAAAGAAAGAGACTCCACCATAATCGCCAAAGAAATGTGTTCCACTGTCGGACAGCCCTTATTCTCTGGAAGTTCCTCCTAATGTTGAGGCGGAATCTCTTTTCCTGGAGCTTGCATTCATTGCTCCAGGTTCTGTTCTCTGGAGCAGCAGAAAACAAGCTTGTTCCCTCTTCGATATGACATCCCTTCTAATAATAATAATAATAATAATAATAATAATAATAATAGAGTTTATTTATATTTCCTGCCTCTCCAAAGATTGAGACGGGATTACAACAATTAATTAATACAAGGTGACACAAATAATACAGAATACTAATACAATCAATAAAACACTAATATTGAATTTACCAATTCTTATTAGTTCTCTAAAATCAGTTTATCAGTAGTCATTGATCACAGTCGAGAGTGGGATATTGTCATCTGGTTTTATATAGAGTCGGATGGGTAAGCCAGCCGGAAGAGATGCGTTTTGAGTGCCTTCTTGAAGGCCTCTAAGGTAGTAATGCAACGGATCTCTTCTGGTACGCCATTCCATAACTTTGGGATCGCTGCTGTAAGTGCCTTGTGGGAAGTTGTCATTAACCTAGTACCCTGATGTCCTGAGAGTGCGGGGCGGATTGTGTAGGGACAGGCGTTCCCATAAGTAACTCGGGCCCAAGCCATGTAGGGCTTTAAAGGTAATAACCAACGCCTTGTATTGCGCCCATAAGATAACTGGCAGCCAGTGAAGAGATTTCAGAATTGGTGTGATATGGTCAGACCTAGATGTTCCGGTGACCAATCTGGCTGCCGCATTTTGGACCAATTGAAGCTTCGGAACTTGGTACAAGGGTAGCCCCAAGTAGAGCTCATTGCAGAAATCTAACCGAGAGATTACCAGTGCGAGTACCACTGCTTCAATGTCCTTTCGGTCCAGACAGGGACGCAGTTGGCGTATCAACCGAAGCTGGTACCACCAAGCGCTCCTGACCATCGCATCCACTTGAGATGATAACTGCAGAGACGGGTCCAGGAATACTGCCAAACTGTGAACTCCGTCCTTCAGGGGAAGTGTGGCCCCGTCCAGGACAGGATGACTACCGTATTTTCCGGCATATAAGATGACCCCCAACTTTTCCATTTAAAATATAGAGTTTTGGATATACTCACCGTATTAGACTAACCCTCTTCCAACACACACCAAATAAAAATAGAAAAACATCAGATTTGATTTCAATATGGTAATTTTAATTCAAATGACATGCAGGTGCTTAGCAGGAAACCTTGTTGTATACAAAGCCTGCTTGGACTGGTCAGCTCTCTCTCTCTCTGTGTCTCCCTGCCTGCCCAGCCCTCCCTGCCTCCAAGACTATCAGAGCGGGAGCTACTTTCATACGATCATCGTCGCATACGGTGGGGATGCAGCCGCGGCCGTTTTTGAGCTTCCCCCACCATCTGCGGCGACTGCAGATTCTCCATTCCAGCCCTATAAGACAATCCCCGACTTTTGAGAAGATTTTCCTGGGTTAAAAAGTAGTCTTACACGCCAGAAAATACAGTAATTTCCTTCCCAGGACCCCAGGGACCTATCGCTAGTACCTCCATTTTCTCTGGGTTCAGCCTGAGTTTGTTTTCCCTCCTCCATCCCATTACTGACCCAAGGCAGGCATCCAGAGGAGAGATGCCATCCCTAGTCACTGCAACAGTTGGAGACATAGTGAAATAGATTTGGGTGTCATCAGTGTACTGATAACACCGCGCTCCATGTCTCTGGATGATCTCTCCCAGAGGCTTCATGTAAATGTTAAATAGCATGGGAGACAGGATGGCGCCTTGAGAGACACCCAATATGAGCTCCCTTTTAGCCAAACAACTTTCCCCAAGCGACACCATCTGGAATCTGCCCAAGATGTCGGACCTGAACCACTGCAATTCAGTGCCCCCAATGCCTAGCTCCCTCAGGCATTCCAGAAGGATACCGTGCTCAATGGTATCGAAGGCCGCTGAGAGGTCCAAGAGCCCCAACAGGGTCACACTTTCCCCATCGATGCTCAGACAGAGATCATCGACTAAGGTGACCATGGCAGTCTCAACTTCGTATCCCGCCCTGAAGCCAGTTTGAAATGGGTCTAGATAATCAGTTTCATCCAAGAGAACCTGGAGCTGGACGTCGGCTGTCCTCTTGATCACTTTGCCCAAGAATGGTAAAAGGGAGACTGGTCCGTAGTTACTCCTCACCCGGGAATCTAGGGAGGGTTTTTCTAAAAGCGGTCTGACAACTGCCTACTTTAATTTCGATGGTAGTTTTCCCTCCCTGAGGGATGCATTAATTAGAGATTGCAGTAATATTTTTGTTGCATCCCCTCCCTGGGCGGTCAACCAGGATGGGCAAGGATCGAGGGGCATGTCGTCTTCCTGGCACTTCCAAGAATCTTGTCCACTGCCTCGGTATTTACAAACTCTAACCAGGTCCACAGAGTCACTGGGCATCTCTCTTTCCATCTCTGCCATAATTCCCGCGTCCAGATCGGCCCTTCTCTGAGAGATTTTCTCCATGAAAAGGTTGTTAAAAGCATCACAGCAGGCTCTAGTTGGTTGCAATAATAAGTAGAGGGTGGGAGGCAGTTGCGTTAGCTCTTTGGCCACCCTTAGCAGCTCTGCTGGACAAGGCTCTGCGGACGCAATACGTGGAGCATAGAAAGAGTTCTTTGCTGCATCTATTGCCACTCCGTAAGAAGCCAATTAGTTCTCAAGGAGTGTCTTGTCAGATAAATGTTGATGTTGGATGGCTGAGAGAGTAGAAGGGGGCCAAGTGCTTCCAGGGCAGATGAAACTCTTGCCAGTCATCCCTCCATATTTGCGGCTTTGATTATCCACGGATTTCATTGATATGTTCTCTCTAGGACTGTCTCGGAGGTCCTCCAGTGCAACTCTGTGGTCAACTTTAACTAAAAGTTGCACTGAAAGACCATTTGTGGCTACTCCAGAGCCATTCTATGGTCAGTGTATGCTGGACATTGACCACAGAGTTGCCCTGGAGGACCTAGAGATTATTCCCAGAGGTGTCCTCTCAGGGAAAAACATGGTGTTTTTGTTATCTGCGGTTTTTCCATATTCACGGGGGTCTTGTTCCCCTAACCCTAGCGAATACGGAGGGACAGCTGTACACACACACACACACAGATGCATATATATGCATTGAAATGCAGTGCTTACATTGGCCCATGGATAAGCCAACTCAGGCTTTTTGGGTCAATTTTTAACCCAAATTTCTAGACTTCTGCATGAGTCAATAGAGTAGGAAGAAAAGCAGACGGCATGCTTCTTAAGGAGGTTTCCTTTTGGCTGCAAGGGAGGGCATGCTTCTCCGACAAGAGCAAAGAGATAATGGAGTTCCCTTTCAAGGGGCAAAAGGTGGGGTGCACTCTTGGAAATGAGGAGGGGGCTGTTCGTACGCAACGAAACTACCAAAGACGTGCATTTATATTCCTAGAAGGGCTCAGCATGCCAGGTTACTCTATATCCCAACAAGGGATATGTTGGATGCCATGTAGGAAAGCGTGGTCGAAGCCCTCCCTGAGACAGATGGACACTTGGCCTCTGCTTCAAAAGCACAAAAGAGGTTTTGCTCTTTCCGGCCAAAGAGAGAGAATACACTAGGCTTTTATTATACATGATAACGGCTGCAAGAGGCCTTCCCTCGACTGAAGAATGGAGTGTAAAAATCAGGGGGACAATGGACACCGGCATTTTGACCCCTTCGGTCAGAGGGAAAACAGAAGCAGAAGCTGAAGAGGAATGGAGAAGTGTGAAGAACGATTGGGAACTTTTGGAGAAGGTTTATCAAAAGGGGAGCAGAGAGAGAGAGAGAAAGAAAGAGGGACAGCGTATAAAAGAGTCTGTTTTCTCCCTCTTTCTTACATGATCTATGGTTATATGGAACAAATATCTTTAGTTCAATGAAAAGGAGGAAACAGTGAAAAGAACTTGAAAGATATCAGGACTTTTAAAAAATGTATTAATCAATTACTTTGACGTGTAATGGATCCTAATTGCTTGGAGACCTGGATTTCAGTCCTCTGAACAGAAAATCTGGATTTTCTCTTTGAAAAAGGATGGTTATAAGGTACTAGGAAGCTATTATTATAGAACGGAGAGATATATCTGTGTGTGTGCGTGTGTGTAGGATATAGTTTTTGATGTGTATATATATATATATATATATATATATATGTTTGTCGGTGTTATATGTTAATAATAATAATAATAATAATAATAATAGTATTAATTCCTAACCCGCTTCTCCCGGTGTTGGATCAAGGCGGGTAACAGCATATAAAAGAGAAGACACTAAAATCAAAGGCACAGTAACAGTAGATAAAAGTGCACTGGACTCCAGAGTCCCCCCCAAATTAACATTAAAAGCAATTCCCAAACAAAGGGCAACAAAATCAGTCAAGAACGAATCAGTCCGAAGAGAACAATTTAAGCAAATGGAGAGTGAGATTAGGGGATCAATTGGGCAAGGTCTGCCAGAAGAGATCCCTTTTTATTGCCTTCTTCTTAAAGGCCTCCAAAGATGTTATAAGGCGGATCTCCTCCGGCCGGTCCTTCCAGAAAGCGTCCGCTGGGAAGGGGATACCAGTCTGGTTTTCTTGGACTCAAGAGATTCTTCCCAGAGGAAGCCCAGAGAGCGCAGGAAGGATTGTATGGAGGAGGCCTTCCCTCAGGTACGCTGGATCCAAGCCATGCAGGGCTTTCGAGGCCATGGCCAACACCTGATACTCTGCCCGGAAGCTAATAGGCAGCCAGGGAAGGGAGGTTAAGATGGGGTAACAGGATCAAATTTAGTGCCCCCGATTCCTAACCCTCTCAGGCGCTCCAGAAGGATACCAGGTTCATGGTGTCGAAGGCCGCTGAGAGGTCCAAGAGCACCAACAGGGCCACGCTTCCTGTGTCCAGACACAGACCCAGATCATCGGCCAAGGTCTGGATATTAAAAACAACAACAGCCCAAAATCCTAGCAACAAAACACACCACTTTAAGCAAACCCCTACCCAGAAAGCACTTTACTCCAGAGTAGCTTTCTTTATGGGAGCAGCTGGATAGGATGGGGATGATGAAGGACTCTGTGAAGGACTCCGTGCGCAGTCTGGGGGTGCTCAGGTGAATGCGACGGTCAAGAGCACCTGTCATCAGCTTCGGCTTATTCGCCAGCTGCGTCCATACCTGGCCCAGAGGGACCTTGAAACGGTGGTACACGCTCTGGTAACCTTGAGACTGGATTTCTGCAATGCACTCTACATGGGGCAACCCTTATACCAAACCCGGAAGCTACAAATGGTACAAAACATGGCAGCCAGGCTGGTCACTGGTACTTCCAGGGCCAGCCACATTACACCGGTGCTAAAAGATCTGCATTGGCTGCCGATTCGCTTCCGGGCGCAATATAAGGTGTTGGTGATGACCTATAAAGCCCTAAATGGCTTGGGCCCAGGATACCTGAAGGACTGCCTCTCCCCATACATTTCGTCCCGCACCCTCAGAACATCTGGGCAGCAACTACTTAGGGTTCCTGGGGCTAGGCTTGTCTCCACTACCAGGAAGACATTTTCCATCGCCGCCCCGGCCCTTTGGAACACACTGCCCATAGAGCTCCGCTCAGCTACCTCCCTGGCCCAATTCAAAAAGGATTTGAAGACCTTCCTTTTTGGTAACGCATTCCCCAATTAAGATGTCCTATGGACCTCCTTCCTCTTCACTGGCAAGAGGACTGGCTAACTCGGGGCTTTTCTGTTTTTATTGTAATAATACTGATGTTTTTAATGTATTGTTTTTTAAATGCTGTAAACCGCCCTGATCTGTGGAAGGGCGGTATATAAATAAAAATTTCATTATTTATTTTGATGATGATGATGATGATGATGATGATGAAGAGGGTGAGGTGAGAAATCCCATGTAAAATCTCTGCCTTCAGTTCAACGTTGCCTGAGCGCAGGCGCACGCGCAGCAGTTGGCACATTGCTCATGGGGTTGTGCATAGAGCATGGCACAAAGCAAACTGAGCCTGGACATTTGGATGGGTTAGGTGGCACAGGGGGTGAGATGAAGATGCAGGAGCAGACAGGGGATGATGGGTTAGGTGGCACAGGGGGAGATGGGGATGCAGGAGCAGTCAGGGGATGATGGGTTAGGTGGCACAGGGGGTGAGATGGGGATGCAGCAGTCAGGGGATGATGGGTTAGGTGGCACAGGGGGAGATGGGGATGCAGGAGCAG
This sequence comes from Sceloporus occidentalis, assembly GCA_023333645.1. Classification (NCBI taxonomy): domain Eukaryota; kingdom Metazoa; phylum Chordata; class Lepidosauria; order Squamata; family Phrynosomatidae; genus Sceloporus; species Sceloporus occidentalis. The sequence continues at coordinate 87,443 of JALMGF010000417.1, read as the reverse complement.
TCAGGGGATGATGGGTTAGGTGGCACAGGGGGAGATGGGGATGTAGGAGCAGTCAGGGGATGATGGGTTAGGTGGCACAGGGGGAGATGGGGATGCAGGAGCAGTCAGGGGATGATGGGTTAGGTGGCACAGGGAGGAGATGGAGATGCAGGAGCAGTCAGGAGATTAAGAGTCAGGCAATGAGAGTGCTGGCGTGCCAGAGGGCCTGGAACCCAGGGCTTGTGGCCAAAATCCATCTTCTGGATTGCTCAGAGGCTGCCTTTGGGACCAGGGCCTGACAAGCATTAAGACACCGAATGCTGTAGCACTGAATTCCTCAAATGCGAAGCTTAATTCTGCCGGCCCTGAAGGAAGGAGGGAGGGAGGGAGGGGAGTGCAGCAAAACAATGGTCTCTTAATGGACATCATGCAACTGGTTGTTAAACCGGCGCAGTTAAATGGAGATTGGCACCATTCCCAGGCACACCTGTTCATTATGGCAGGTGGATGCATTTCTAGGATGCTCCATGTGTCAGGTGTCTCACGTCATCATCGTCATCATCATCATCATCACCATCCCATCCATCTTTTGCTTGGTGCCCCTGCCCAGGTTTTGTCCTTCCTCACCTGCTTTCTCTTTCTCCTTTTGTGCTGAAATGACATTGTACTCCTCCTCTCCCTCCAGGAAGATGGAGTCTGTGGGGCTCAGGACTCTGGCGCATCACACACTGGTGACCCCCGTGATGCTCCCCACCACCATCATCATCAGCCCACCTTCGGTGGCAACATCTGCCTCTTGGAGGGTGCAAGAGGAAGGAGGCTCCCCTCCCCAGCCTCCTATGCCTCCCTCCACAATTGGAGTTCAGTGTTGGAAAAAAGTTGGGGGAGGCCATAGAAGCATAGAACCATAGAGTTGGAAGAGACGCCAAGAAGGGCCCTGATCCAGCCCAGCCCCTTCTTCTGCCATGCAGGAACTCTCAAAGCATCCCTGACAGAGGGCCTGACAGAGGGCCATCCAGCCTCTGCTTAAAGACAGCCTCCAAAGGAGACATCGCCACTTTCTAAGGGAGTATATTCTACTGCCAAACAGCCCTTTAGGAGCAGCTTCCTGACAGTAAGAGCTTTTTGACAGTGGACCAAGTTCCTTTGGAGGATGGTGGAGACCGATGGCCATCTGTCAATGGGGATGCTTTGACGGAGAGTTCCTGCATGGCAGAAGAAGGGACTTGGGCTGGATCAGGGCCTCTGTTTTGAGGTCTCTTCCAACTCTATTTTTCCTTGGTCAGGCCTCACCTGGAATAATCCTGTGTCCAGTTCTGGGCACCACAGTTCAAAAAGGATATGGAGAAACTGGAGCCATGTGTCCAGAGGAGGGTGACTAAAATGGTGGAAGCCCTATGAGGAATGATTCAGGGAGCTGGGGAGGTTTAGCCTGGAAAAGAGAAAGCTAAGAGGTGATATGAGAGCCCTGTTTCAATATTTGAAGGGATGTCCTTTCGAGGAGGGAGCAAGCTTGTTTTCTGCTGCTCCAGAGAACAGGACACAGTAGAGTAATGGATGCAAGCTGCAGGAACAGAGATTCCAGCTCAACAAGAGGAGGATCTCTCTGACAGTAAAGAGCTGCTTGAGAGGTATGTATGCGGTGGGCAGTCATTGGCCTCTTCCTTTGGACCCCAAACGGCTGGGTGAAGGTGCCAGGGCCTTTGCCTGCTGCCCCTCTTTCTCCTTTGGGACCTGCAAACAAGCAAGGAAGGAGAAGGAGGGCAGGGAGGAAGGAAGGGGCCCTCCATGAGCACCGCTGCTTTTAACCTCCCCAGTTCACAGCTCCAGAGCTACTTGCAGATACTTTTGTTATGCCAACATTCCCCCCCAAATAGCTCTTCCGCAATGAGGGCACCTTCCATCTTCCCCCGATTGCTTCCCCCTTTACCCCTTTTGGGAAGAGGTTGTGAGGGTGTGGGGGGCGGTGGGTTGCTTGAGGGGGCAGGGGCTCCAGCCAGGCCCTTTCCCCTGATTCTCTCACAAAATCCCAATGAAGGATATTCAGGCCCCATTCCCACTGGAGGATTTGCCCTGGAAGGAACTGGGCAGATTCGGGGGGCCCCTCCCAAATCTCTCCGTAAGCAAGTGCCCACTACAAATCAGGGGCATTTTAACCCGAATGCCCTCTTAGAGAAACCGGGTTTAACATGAAGGTGCCTGGCTGTCAATCAAATTTAGTTCCGCGATGGTCGTAGGTGACGTTTGCAGCACTCATTGGGGCATCGGAAGTGTGCTTCCCCCCTCCTTTTTTAAAGAGCCAGGTGCCAGAATGTGCAGATTCTGCAAATTAAAAACCTCTTGTGTGTGTGTGTGTGTTGTGGGCATTTGGGTCAGTGCAGGTTATGATCTTCCCTTGGCCCCATTTTCAACCCCAAAATGCACACTAATGCCATCTCTGCATCCTGTATCCCCCCTCCTTGCCACCCCAGAATGCCTCTTACACATGTAATAATAATAATAATAATCAATTCCTCACCTGGGAATGCCAGAAAAGGATGCCATGCCATGCATTCTTTAGGCTACCCCTGAATTCCTTAGAGACAGTAGCAAAAGCATGTATCAATTTTGCCAAATTGGAAAGAGAAGCGTTGTAACATTCGCATTGTAGCATTCATTCGCAAAGGAAAAAAAGGTTTTGCAAAGTCCTCTTTGCAGCAAGGAAGCCGGGAAATGAAAGGGAAAGGGAGCCAGCAGCAGATAGCCTCCTTCTAGCCATCTATAGATCTAATATATATCTACTACCTGAAGCAAAAAAATGTGCATTTTTTGCCAAAAATAATGTTAAAAATAGCAAAAGGGGGGGGGAGGAGGTGGTGATGGGAGCTGCGTTCGTGCCGCCTTTGATTTTGCCTTTGACCTGACCTGACCTGACCCTTTTCCTCCTGCTTTCATTCTCTTCAGAGGAGCTTTGCCATTGCCTTCCACTGAGGCTGAGAGAGAGTGACCTGTCAGTTCCAACTGACCCATGGAATCAATTGGGAATAAAAGGGAAATGCAGCGCAGGCATTCTGACTGGAGCATCCACATATAACACTAATAGTAATAATAATCCAGGAGCAAGAGGAAATGAAAATAGCACAAGCACGCACACATTCTATGGCGGGATACAGACGGGCAAAAAGGGGTGTATTCATGACGTCATGAAGGTAGAGCCTTCAGACGGCCCTTACCTGAATGCCGTCATGAACGCACCGCCCGCACGCCCCAAGCGGGAAGAAGCGGCATTAAAAAGGTGCTGCTTTTTTCCGCTTCTTTTCGATTTGCGGCGTACGTGCGCAGCTCCGTATGTAAGCTGCTGCACCGGTACGCCAGAATTGCTACGCCGCAAATATAAGTTGCCTGTTTAAAAGCTCCGTGTCAGCTGCGTCGCATAATGGGTCGGGGTCCGGGACATGCGTGGTTTGCAGTCAAGCTTTAATTGCAACGTCCGCTGCCATGCAGCTGTGGAAGCTGCGGCACAGCTGCGGCGCATTTTAAGTCTCGTAACCCTAACCCTAGAGCTCCATGTGCACATGCGTTGCTGGAACCGCGGGAAGTTGTAAGTTTTGCAGGCGGATGTTTTGGTTGTAGAAAGTGATAAGGGAAAGTTTGGAATTTAAAGTGACCCCCTACACACATTCCTGTGCCATTTTCACCTAACAATAAAAAACCCCTAAAACTGTAAATATTTACATATGTACAAGGGAGGTGATGGGGGATGGCAGGGGGACAGCGGTGGCAGCGGCGACAGCTGTGGCTGTGCATTGCAGATTCAGCAAGAGCGCGGGGACCAAAGGAGAGGAGGCATCTATGATGCTGGTGACACTGGCAAAGTGCAAGCGGACAAGGATGCCAACACCAGCTGATCACCAGCTGGCAGGAGACCACCTTTGTTGTTGGGCAGAGCGGGGGAAAAAGTTTTAAAGGGGCTTGGGCACTTTAAATGTGCCCAAAGGCTTTCTGCCGCCGCTGCTTAGCGCTGTAGATGCGCAGCTGCGCACCCACCAGCCGGCAAAGGAAAAAAAAAAGCCCCGTTTTTGGCCGCCCGTGAGGAGGGGCAGACAGTCCCGCAGGGAGCTCATGGAAAGGGCACTGGGATTTCAAGAGAGGACACTGGGAGTTCAAGAGAGGAACCTAGAAGTGCAAGTGAGGGCAGTGGAAGTTCAAGAGAGGGCCGTTCAGAACCAGGAGAGATCAATAGACAGGTCAGACCAGGAGCAGAGGCGACTCAACACCACCTTGGAAGCCCAGACTGTTCTGATGGGGCAAATGCTGGAGATCATGAGGGGAGGGCAGGGTGGCCCGAGACGCAGAAGGGTACGTAGGGAGCAGGGTGGAAGAGGCAGGGCTGCTGTCCCCAGGGTCGTGGACGAAGGGGTTGAGCAGCAGGAGCCCCCAGCAAGAGCTGGAAGAGCCAGGGCTGTCCCCAGGGTCGTGGAGGAAGGAGTAGGGCAGCAGGAGCCCCCAGCAAGAGCAATCCTTCCAGCTGAGGAGCAGGGAGTTGCCATGGAGGTGGAACTGTCTCAGCAGCCTCTTGCTGGGCCATCCTCCAGCCTCTTCAGTGACTCTGTGGCAGTCCCACCGCCCACACCCCGCCCCCAAAGGCAAAGGGCAACTAGAGGGGGCCTGGGATCAAGGGGCAGGGAGCACTGACAAGGCACTAGGTCCCATGATGTCCCATAAAGACATCATTTCGCCTCCCAGGGCATGTGTTCCCTCCCAGCCCTATCTACTCTAGTCTACCCTTCCTGTTCTCTCCTCCCACCAGGCCTGGCTCACTGGTCCCCAAACCACCAATGTCCAAACTCTGTCCTTCCAGGCGTTTGGACTTCATCTCCCAGAATCCCCAGACACCTTGCCCTGTGGTCTGGGATTCTGGGAGATGAAGTCCAAACGCCTGGAAGGACAGAGTTTGGAGATTGCTACCTCCCAGCACTCCTGCCTAGCTTTAGACTGCACAGTTGCGCCTAAGCTGTCACATTCACACTCACAGCCACACTGCCGCAGTTGCGCATAATGAACCACACAATTTTTTTTTTAAATAAAGTTTTTTATTTACATAACAATAAAAACGTTTTCTATGTACATATATACAAAGGGAAGGGGGAGGGTGAAGGGGGTGGTGGTGAAGGGGGATGGCAGAGGGGGCAGGGGAGGGAAGCTGCTTCAGGGAGGGGGAGGAGGCGGTGGGGCGGGAAGCCGGCGGAGGAGTTCCTGGAGGGTCTCTTCCATGGAGGAGACTCTCCCCGCCAGCTTCTCCACCTTCTCCTCCAGCGCAGAGAACCTCCTCTCCGTCCAGTTCTCTGTGGGGGGAAAAGAAAGAGGATGGTTAGGGTCAGCCTGTGGAGCCCATCACCCACTCCCACAGGCAGGGTTTTGGGTGCCCCCGCTCCCTTCCCTGGGTTCACCTCCACACTTACCTTGCTGCCGGGCTTGGAGCAGGCGATCCATGGCCCTGGCATCCAGGGCCAAGTCCCCTGGTGCCCCAGGCAGGCGGCGGCTCGGGCCAGGCTCCTCTTCCTCGGCGGCGGCAACAGCAGCGAGGACTTCAAGCCCTGGAAAAGAGGAAGAAAAGGCCCAAGTTACCATGCTGGCATGGCAGAGGAGGGCACAAGTGTCGTGGGGGCTGCAGTCAGGCAACCCCCACCCCTCACCCTGGGGACCTACCTGCCGCCAGAGGAGCCTGCTCTGGCTGCGGAGGGGCCACAGCAGCTGGTCCTGGCTGTGGCCCACCCTCGGGGACATCCTCGTCCCCCGAGGATGGTGGAGAGGGCGACCTGGCACGGTGCCCTCCCTCCCTCCGCCTCCGCCTCGGCCGCACGCCTGCAGAAGGGAAGAGGAGGGATGGCATTGGCACCATGCAGGAAGGAGAGGAGGGCAAGGGAAGGGTCAAGGAGGGGAGGACAGGGCATGGCAAGAGCTCTGACTTACCTGGAGGACGGCGATCCTCTGGTCTTGGCCGATCACCCCTGACCCACAGGTCCTTCAGCCGTGAGAAGAATGGTGGCCGCCTGTCAACCGGGGGCTCCTCTCCGAAATCTTCAAGGGTTTCAAAGAACGCTGCCTTGAGAGTTTTAAACTTCACTCTACATTGGTGCAGCGTTCTTTGAAACCCTTGGTTTCGGAGGGCACGAGAGGACTCGAGAAAGTACCCCCGGTTGGGCTTGTTGGTGCTGGCCATCACCCTCCTCGCAGCTGCCTGTGGCATCAGGGAGTCCAGGAGGATCCCGACCTCCTCATCGGTCCAGTAGGCCATGCGGATCGGGACCCTCCTGCGTGGCTCTGCCATCTTGATCGCCGTCCTGGGGTCTTGCACAGTTGCGCACGGGTATATATGGGCACCTGCGGCTCAGGGCCGTTAGGCCAAGGTGGTCCTAGGCCAATGAAAGCTTTCAGAGGAGCAGTTTGAATCTTTCCCCCAATAGATGCCCTCTGGGTGCCCTATTGATACATTCAAATGGGCCATTAGGAAAGCTTGAATTTGAGGGGGATTGATACATTGTCAAAGGGGCAATTGGCAGTTGGAGCTGATGTATCTTTTTCACCCAGGAAAACAGGCGCCAGGAGACCTTTTGTGTGTGTGTGTTTGTGTGTGTCCCCCTCAGGCACGTGGCAAAACATGCCCACAGCACAGATCAGGAATGATAGGCAGACTCAAACTGTGGATAATGGGATACATTTATTCATGTGCTTATGCTATTACAGAACAATGCACTCTGACATCACAGATGATGGCATAGGAGCCATCCTTCAGATTCTCCTTGTCAGAAAAAAATCTGCCAGGGCATTCCTCACAGCCTCCCCTGCTGCCTTCTTGGCATCCTCTTCATCCTCCGTGATTGCTCCCAGGGTGGGCAGCACAAAACGGCGCCTATATCGCATGCCCTCATCCAGGACCCTGCCCTTGGTCTCACAGATGTTGTGCAGAATGACACACGATGCCAGGATGGGCACCACGTTCTCCTCTGCCACCTTTGTTCTTGGGCAGGGCGGGGAAAAAAGTTTTAAAGGGGCCTGGATGCTTTAAATGTGCCCCTGCCGCCTCTGCTTAGCGCTGCAGATGCGCAGCTGCGCATCCGCCAGCCGGCAAAAGAAAAAAAAAAGCCGCGGTTTGGGCCGCCCGTGCGGAAGCTGCCCCTTTCTTTGCGGCGTCCTCCAAGGCGGCGGTATAGAAGCTACGGGTCTGAAACGGACCCAGGTGAGGCGTCTTCACTGCCCCCCGTGTGGAAGCCCCAACACCTGAAGCACGTCCCCGGGGCGGGCGGTCTGGAGGCTCCGTATTCAGCAGAATACACCTCCAAGACGTCTTCCCCTGCCCGTCTGTATCCCGCCTATGTCACCCAAAAAATCATGCGCATAGACTGTCAAAAATAAAAGCCTGATTTGACAGCCTGATTTCCCTACATCCCTCCTCCGGCTTGGCCCTGCAGCCCAATTTCCCTTGGGAAATCCTCTTCCTCCTCCTCCTCCTCCTCCTCCCTCCCTCCCTCCCTCCCTCCCTCCCTTCCTTCCTTCCCACCCTCCCCTTCCTCTGAGCTGCTCTGGCTCCTTCATCCTCCTACTCCTGCTCCATTATAGAATGCCCTCCATGGTCCCCTTCTTCCCGCAGCTCCTTCCTCCTCCTCCTCCTCCTCCTCCTCCTCCTCCTCCTCCTCCTCCTCCTCCTCCTCCACTTTCTCCAGTCTCCCCCGCCCTCCCTCTGACAGCCCTTTGCAGCCCCATCAGTCACCCTGATTCCCCCTTTTAGCCTCCTGTCACCCTTTTTGCCTCCTGTCAGATTCCCCTTTTTGCATCCAGGCACCTTTCTTCTCCTCCTCCTCAGTCATTTTCTCCAGTCCCCCTCCCTCCCTCTGACAGCCCTTTGCAGCCCCTTTGCAGCCCCATCAGTCACCCTGATTTCCCCTTTAGCCTCCTGTCACCCTTTTTGCCTCCTGTCAGATTCCCCTCTTTGCATCCAGGCACCCTCCTCCTCCTCCTCCTCCTCCTCCTCCTCCGATGAGGAGAGGGAATGCTCTGCCCTCAGCCCGCCCTCTGACCTTAATCCCTCCCCTGAACTTGACCCGATCATGATCGGGAGCAAGTTCTTATTTCGCGGAACCTGGGTTTTTTCAGAAGAGACGGATTTTGCCCCGAATCTGGATGACCCGGGCTAAAGGGCATTTCCTTGTGAATGCCTCGAAATGGATTGTGACAGATTCGGGCCCAATATGAACTTCACATGGAAGGATTGATTTCTGGGGTAAAAGGTAGTCTGAATGGGCCCTTAGGATGTGATGCCATTTTGCCCGTCTTTAAAAATGCTCAGAGCATTTAAATGAGGGAGTTTGGAGAGAGAGACACCTTGCCTGGGTTCCTGGTAGACTCACCTCCCTCTCAGTCTGATGCCACTGAAAGGGTTGGTGCAACAGCAACAGCAGCAACAGCAACTAGCAAACAACAAACCCCTCTTATTCTATTGTACTCCTGTTGTACGGCACCCTCTTATTAGCGGAACACATCACAGACCTGGAACAATTACCAAGGCAGGTCAAGCAAGAAAGTGCCAAGGCAGGCTTAATGCCGTACATGAAGGAAACAAAAATAATGACCACGGAGGATCTACACAAATGCAACCTGGACAATGAGGAAATCAAAATAGTAACACTGGATAAAACACTGATCAGAAGAGGAGCTGCAGCCAAGAAATCAGAAGAAGACTAAGGCGCTGCACAGACTCACACTCTGTGCCAGCCTGGTCAAGGGCTGAGCGTTCGCACACTCAAAGCCCTTAGCGTGCCGCCATGATGACGTACACTGGGCACAGTGCCCAAACCTTTGGTCAAAGTTATTGTGTGTGTGTTGTTTTTCCTTCCTGTCCCAATTGTGGGCTCAGTCCACCGTTGTCGCTACTGGGTGATGGGGTCCAGTAAGGCTAATATCTTAGTTCAACCCAACACCGCCTTCCCGTTCTTGGAAGAGGGTTGAATTGTAGGTGGAGCGACAAAATGGCCTCCTCAAGGCCCCTTCAGCTGATTGAGGTCAAAAGAGGGGCTGATCCTGCTTCCAGGAAAGAGCCAAGATGGGTTTTGCAAAGGCCATGCCACCAACTGCTGGCTGTGCATGTTCCTCATTGGCTTTCCAGGTGCCTGATGCGGGGGAGGCCTGCGCCACGCAAAGCCTTTTGTAAAGGCAAGCTGGGATCATGGAGACAGTGGGGGTTCACAGCACAAACACTGCTCCCAGGGTAGCTTCCCCCCCCCCAAAGAAACCCACAAGCTTGGTGGAATTGGTATGAGAGGGACCCTAAGCTCTGGGCATGATGTGGGATTGAGGCTTATTTCACACAGCAGGGCCCCCAGGTGTTCATCCAGGTGCCCCCGCTCCTCCAGTCGGGTACCCCCTTGATTCTGCAGGCAGTGGATTCGGAGGGGCATTGGGTCTCTCTGGCTCTGCAGCCCTTTGAGGCCGGTGTTAGGGTCCGAGGAGTGGGCAGCCTGCTGGGCTGACACCGTGGATGGTAGAAAGTCCAGTGGGCCAAGGCAGATGTCCAGGAGTCCAAGGGGCCAGAGACAGGAGGGAGAGGCTGGAGACAGACTGAGGGGTCAAGTATAGCAGGACAAGGCACAACACAAAGCATAGTCTTTTGTGGGTTTTTTGGGCTCTGTGGCCATGTTCTAGAAGAATTTGTTCCTGACGTTTCACCTGCATCTGTGGCTGGAATCTTCAGAGAAGATGAAGAGCAACTGAACCTCCATGAAATGCAAAATGGTTGAAGCAGCAGCAGCAGCAGCTCAGCACTTTGGCACCGTTGACTGGAGAAAAGAGGCCTGACCCAAATGTCAGAAGCCGTTAGGGAAAAAGAGGAGCCCTGCTGCAAGAAGCGTGTCTGGGAAAGGCGACAGAGAGATGCCAGCAGCAAGGGAGGCAGATGGCTGTCTGGAGGCAAGGAGTTCCACAGCCGGAAGCTGTGGCACCAGGCCGCCCAAAGAAGCTTTCTTGCCCCACATGGCCGAGGGGAAGCCTGAAAGAAAAGCCCCCCGTCCAACCTCCGCCTGCACCCCCAGAAGGTCTCAAAGGGCAAGGAGTAGAGGGCAGGGGAGGAGAGGGATCCAGAGACACACATCCCAGCCTTTCACCATTTGAGGCCTTGAAGGGGGTCCCCAAAAAACATGGGGGGGGGGCTGGAGGACATGGGGAGAACGGGAACAGATTCTTCTTGTGTGGGTGAGGGAAGCCCTGGATGGGCAACGGAGGCTGGGACTTCAGGTGTTCCCTCTTATTAATGTTATCATCATCATCATCATCATCATCATCATCATCATCATCATCATCATCATCATCAGACTCCATTGCCCTCTGAGGCAGCATTTTCCACTGTCGAACAGCCCTTACTCTCAGGAAGTTCCTCCTAATGCTGAGCTGGAATCTCTTTTCCTGCAGCTTGGATCTATTGTTCCTGGACCTGTTCCCTGGAGCAGCAGAAAACAAGCTTGCTTACTATGACATCCCTTCAAGTGTTTAAACAGGGCTATCCTATCACCTCTTAACCTTCTTTTCTCCAGGCTGAACATCCCCAGCATCTCCCTTTTATCATGGGGCTTCATGGTTTTCAAGCCCTTCACCATTTTGGTCTCCCTCCTTTGGACACATGGCTCCAGTTTCCCAATGTCCTTTTTGAATTGTTTGGCCCAGAACTGGACACAGGATCATTCCAGGTGAGGCCTGACCAGAGCAGAATAGAGCAGCACTATTACTTCCACTATACTTCTATTGATGCAGCCTAGAATTGCATTGGCCTTGTTAGCTGCTGCCTCGCACTGTTGACTCATGTTCAATTTGTGGGCTACTTGGACTCCTAGATCTAAACAAATAGGGAATCATGTCTGTGGATGGAAAGCAAGAACACAGACATCAGAAGAGAATGATTGAAACTGAAGCAAAATTAAATACCAGGATTAAGTGGAACAACTGGAATGGGAGCATTGGGTGAAGGTGGTTCCTATATCCTAAGTGGTTACTTAGGAGCCCTGGTGGCACAGTGGTTAGATGTCTCTACTGCAGCCACTCACTCACAAACCACAAGGATGGATGTTCAGTACCAGCCAGGGGTTCAGGGTCTACTCAGCCTTGCATCCTTCTGTAGGTGGCTAAAATGAATATCCAACTTGTTGGGGGCAATTGGTTTACAGATTGTAAACCTCTTAGGGAATGCTTAAGTGCGCTGATAAGCAGTATAGAAATGCACTTGCTGTGGCTATTGCTACCAGACCACCCATGTGCAAAATGACCACTATTAGTCTCAAATATCTTCATAGGGCTAATGATGGCTGTTTGGCTAGACATATATGAAGCCTCCCCTGCTTCCAACAAGAAACCATCATGCAGCTGTTGAGGCACCAAAGCTGAGATTCTTTCAGCTGCATTCCCAGCTCTTTCTTTTCGGTGACCCAAACTCCCAAAGCAGGACCTGGGCAACAAAGCCCCAAAACAATGTCCTCCTGTGGCCCCCAATGCACCCGGCTGCCTTAAGACCCCCCCCTAGTGGTGGTGGGGCCCTTCCAGGAGAACTGGGGAGGACATCGCCTGGAGAATTCAGTTTAAATGGAGTCATCAGGGTCAGGATGACCAAGAGCGGTGAAGGTGACCATGTGGCTGTTGGCACAGACTCTCTGGACTATCCTCACTGCTACAAATGGCTTTGCTTGCAACCCTTTTAATGTCATTTGAGGACATTCTTGGATTTGCTGTTTCATCAGGATCGTCCGCCTAAAACCCTTGCATTTGCAAGCGGCTACTTTGCCTGACTCCTGTCCTCATCCCTCAAATGCCTTTCCTAGCATTATGGAGGAGGAGGAGGGGGAGAGAAGGGGGGTCTTGCATGGGGGGGGTCCCTCATGTGGCATCTCTTTGGCCGCTGGACTTTCACCTCTGCCCTCCCCGCATCACTCAACAGGCGAATGTGAGGCTTCAGCACTTTTGCAACTCTCTCTCTAGCTCCCTCTTTGCCGACACTTTTCCCAGCTCAGCAAAATCCCCCACGATTGTCATTCCAAGTCCCAGAAAAGTTCAAGACAAAATGAGATTGTGTCTGAATTACGGTCTCCGGAGCCCATTCAGGTTATACTGAGGGAGACCATCAGAACATTTCAAAATGCCCACACGCCATCAGCCATGCACATAAATAACAGTGCTCAGGTGCCATAAAGGATCCATCTCTCTCTCTTTCTCTATGTCTCCCAGGTGCTGAATGAGCTATATTTCCCCCAGTGACTCTGGCCATTGCCTGTCTTCCTGAGGGGCTTCGGAGTGGGATGCTTCCAAGGCAAAGTGGGGCTCACCAAAAGCACAGCCCATGTGCCTCCTCCAAGAGGGCACAGCCTCCTCTGGACAGGCTTGGCAATGAATCATAGAATCATAGAATGATAGAGTTGGAAGAGACCCCAAGAAGTGCCATCCAGTCCAACCTTATTCTGCCATGCAGGAACTTACAATCAAAGCATCCCCATTGACAGATGGCCATTCCGCCTCTGTTTAAAGACCCCCAAAGAAGGAGACTCTGCCACAATGTCCACTGAGGGAGTATGTTCCAATGTTGAACAGCTCTTACTTTCAGGAAGTTCCTCCTAATGTTTAAGTGGAATCTCTTTTCCTGGAGCTTGCGTCCATTCTGCCATGCAGGAACTCACAATCAAAGCACCCTGAGAGATGGCCATCCAAAGAAGGAGACTCCACCACTCTCATGTTGAGCTGGAATCTCTTTTCCTGGAGCTTGCATCGATTGACCCATTGGGTCCTATTCTCTGGAGCAGCAGAAAACAAGCTTTTTCCCTCCTCAATGTGACATCCCTTCAGACACTTAAACAGGGCTATCCTGTCACCCCTTAACTGTCTCTTCTCCAGGCTAAACATCCCCCTAAGGTTTCCTCATAAGGCACAGTTTCCTTACCCTTCACCATTTTGATGGCCCTTCTCTGGACATAGTTCCAGTTTCTCAATGTCCTTTTTTAAATTGTGGTGCCCAGAACTGGATCCAGGATTATTCCAGATGGGGCCGGATCAGAGCAGAATACAATGGCACTATTCCTTCCCTTGATTTAGACACTAGACTTCTATTGATGCAGCCTAAAATCGCATTGGCCTTGTTAGCTGCCACATCGCACTGTTGACTCATATTCAACTTGTGGTCTACTAGGACTCCTAGATCCCTTTCACATGTAGATGTCTCCTTAAGACAGGTGTCCCCCATGATCCTAGATCTGTGCATTTCATTTTCCCACTAATCACTGCCCAGGCTGCTGAGATGCCCAAACACAGAAGCCCAGCAGCCCAGGGACTACCAGTCAGCGTATTGCTTCCACTTGGCAGCCCATGCCTCCACCTCTGCCTTGGAAAGCGGAGGCTCCCTGGTAATTCCCAGTGCATTCATGCGCTCATGCATGTTTTTCTAAAATCGTTTTTATTGGATTTTTGATTACAAAGAAAAGAAACAGAGAAGAAAGAAAAGAAGAAGAAAGGGAACAAGAGAGGGGGAGAGAAAGAGAACAGCACATGAACGTGAGCTTGGCACATACATTGATGTAAGGTGGCTCTATTTCCATATATATATATATATATATATATATATATATATATGCAGATGTCTATCAAATGCACATTCATGCGTGGCTAAAGCAGCAAGATCTTTTGAACCTTGAAGGACAGACATGGTGCATGTATATCTTTCAAGCCTTGCAGCTCTTTTTGCAATAACGATAGCCAGCAGGATCCAGTGGCCGCCCCTCAGGAATGGGCTCATGGGGCACATGGGGCTCATGGATCCCATCGGGGCATTTGGCTGGATGCCCTGTGGCCACACTGCCGGATCAGACGGTGGGCAACTCTGGGGCTCCTCTTTGATTCTTATTCATGCTGTTGGAGGGCCTTTGGCTGCATGAAAGGCAACATGGGGGTCTCTCTCCTGGGCAATGGCCCTTCCACCTCAAGTCTGTGCAAATCCCGAAAGGATAATGTGAAGTCAAGGGCTTTCATGGGCGGCATCCATAGATTTGTGTGGGTTTTTTGGGCTCTGTGGCCATGTTCTAGAAAAGTTTATTCCTGACGTTTCGCCAGCATCTGTGGTTTTGGCATCTTCAGAGAATTCTGGAATGGGCAAGAGTGGGGTCGGTATACTGTTGGTTGAGATGCAGTTTCTGGCCGAGCGTGGCTTTGGGGAACGGTGGAGAGCCCAAAGGCACTTCCAGGGAAGGAAGTGTGGATCTGTTGGGGGAGATACGCGGGAACGGAGGGCAGCAGAGTGGGGAGGATGCCTCAAAAGGAAGAGGCCACAAGCTGCCTGCAGGGCGTCCAGATGGGCCCAGCTGACCAGCATGATGGGATGTATCATTGCAGGACCAGCAAGGGGTCACTGGAAGGCCTGGGAGAGGGCCACCCAGTGCTAACATGCTGTTTCTCCTGGGAAGCCGGAGGTTGACAGGGGAATGCTTCTTGAGTCAAGTGGAAGCGGAGATTGCCAGGCGAGAGGGAGCTTTTGGAATCAATTCCCATCATAAATCACCCCTCCGAGGGAAGGAAGGAACTGTGGAAACGTCCCCTCGAAGGAGAAGAGGAGGAGGAAGAAGAAGCCGTGGCATCTCCAAGCAACAGGGACACGGACCACTTGGCGGTTGAAGGGTCCAAACCGCACGGATTAATCATGCCATCTTGATGGGGGAAATGGTGCATTTGGGGGGATAAATTGGGCCGTTTCGGCGGCAATTTAAGCGGTTGGACACATTGCTTTTCTCAGCCGCACGAGATGGAACTATGAAAAGGAAGATCGCTTGGGAAACTTCTCCTCTCCGCGGGGAGCGACAGAAATTTGCAACATCGTGTAGTTAGTCCACTGGATGAAGATAAAAGAAAATGGGAAAGATTTCCTGCAAAGTGCTCTTGCTTTCAGCGCATTAATAACTGTGCCTCTTTTGCTTTTCTCCTTTCTTTCCTAAGAAGGAGCATTAAGATAATCACGCTGAGTCCCAGAAATGCATTTCCAAAGGGAAAAGGGTTGGGGGCCTCCCCAGCGGCCCTTTGTCTTACTTTTATTCAAGAGGCTTTATCACTCTTAGCCAACACTGCAGAGCCTGTTGCGGTGCATGTCTTTGTGTCTTTGTGTGTGTTTGTGGAGAAGAGGACTCGGGAAGAGCATCCAAAGGCAAAAGGCCCAGACATTTTCTGGGTCCTCCTCAGTCCAATTGCAATGGCCGGAGGGAGAGGGAGAGAGAGGCCATTCCCCCACCCTTCCCATCCCGTCCCATGAGACCCTTGGCAAGGAAGACCTCTTGGAGGGACAGACCGTCTGGGAGAGAAAGTCGCGCATGGCCCTTGGACAGCGCTGTCCTTGCAATGAGGGATGGGACAACACTTAAAAAAGGATGGAGTGACTGACTGGCTGACTGCTTCCCACCTGGGACCCAAGTCGGCTCATGCGCAAGTCAAAACAATGTCCACAAATTCAGAATCTGCAGTAAAACTGGTAGCAATAAAGAGGTGTGAAAGGGATCTAGGAGCCCTAGTAGACTACAAGTTGAACATGAGTCAAGAGTGTGATGCGGCAGCTAAAAAGGCCAATGTGATTCTAGGCTGCATCAATAGAAGTCTAGTGTCTAGATCGAGGGAAGTCATAGTGCCACTATATTCTGCTTTGGCCAGACCCCACCTGGAATAATATTGTGTCCAGTTCTGGGCAAAACAATTCAAAAAGGATGTGGAGAAACTGGAGCCATGGATCAAAACAAGGGAAACCAAGCCTTATGAGGAGAGACTTAGGGAGTTGGGTACGTTTAGCCTGGAGAAGAGAAGGTTAAGAGGTGATATGATGATAGCCCTGTTTAAATACTTGAAGGGATGTTATTGAGGAGGGAGCAAGCTTGTTTTCTGCTGCTCCAGAGAATAGAACGCAGAACAATGGATACAAACTGCAGGAAAAGAGATTCCAGCTCAACATTCGGAAGAACTTCCTGAGAGTAAGGGCTGATTTCTGTGGAACAAACTCCTTCAATGGAGAGCGATGGAGTCTCCTTCTTTGGAGGCTGTCTTTAAGCAGAGGCTGGATGTCCATCTGTCAAAATGGAGATGCTTTGATAGGGAGTTGCTGCATGGCAGAAGAAGGGGGTTGGACTGTATCAGGGCCCTTCTTGGGGTCTCTTCCAACTCTATGATTCTATGTTTCCATGATCTGCAAGGGATGCCTTAGCTGAGGATTGCTGCCCTGGCATCTGAGGGTTGGAGCGGGTGGCCCTTAGGATGCCATCCAAACCTATGATCCAGTATTTCAGTGCTATTAAGAAAGAAGAAACTTGGGGAACCTCTTTGCTCAGTTGCAGTCGGTGGCTCTACAGTTGCAAGTTCTCCCAGACAGAAAACATGAAGCTGTTTCCTCCCGGTTCACGAAAGGCCACCCAGAGATCAGGCGAACAGTGAAATGATGGATGCATCCCATGTTGCACGGCTCCCGACATCTCTTGATGCTCAGGCTCTGAAACCACATGGGCTTTCTTTGAGAATGCTCTCTCAGGTCGGGCTGACATTTTCAGACAAAAGTATCTGGCTAAAGATACCGAAAGCAAAAGTGTGCCCAGAACTATGGCAAAATCAGATCTGTTTGTAGCATGTTAACCGGAAGGTTAAATGAACGTCAGTCTGGGGTCATCCACAGTGTTTCACGTAATTTTGCAAGAGAATATCAAACAAGGTCGAAAGCAAATGAAAGGCAATCCAAATGCAACTGCAAATCATCCCAGAAATAGCTGCATTCGGAAAACTATTGAATTTATAAATCCTTTCCCACTGCGAATTCAGAGTCAATTCAAGTTTGCCTTAGTATGAAATGCATCTCCAGTTTGGCCGTGGGATTACTGTCGGCCGTGGGATCTTGTCCTCCCTGCGCATGCGCAAACACACTAATTCGAAATCAAGAAGCTGAGCACAGGTATCATCTGTTCCATGCCTTTTTGCACATTCAGTTGCACAGTGTTGCCATTTACTGACATACACATCTTCACACACCTGTAAAGGTACATTTTATCTCTTTGTTGCAGGGTCTTGGCTCTTGTGGCCTCAGGGAGGAAAATGTACTTTTGTTGGACATTTTTAACTTATAGATCTTTTTTTTACCTCCTTAAAGCTAAAATGCTGGTTTTCACAGTGCCTTTTGCAAAAATCAATAGTGTAACAGCTTTAAAAAACCCTATCCCTGCTGTGTCCTTAGAGAAGCAGCGGAGGAATTGCGCAGTGAGCAGAAATGACCTGTGACTTTGGGAATTGTGTGTGTGTGTGAGTGTGTGAAAGTGAGAAGACGACAAAGAGAGAGTCCCGGCCCCATCCTGGAAAAGAGGGAAAAATACAAAGACCCTCTACCCATATTTTATTGCCTCTAATTTGGGCTAAGGAGGATGCAGAGTTTTGGCCAGTGTGTCCTTCAAAGCCTTTGCCTTATTTCCCAGCCTGGGGCATCATAGAATCATAAGGGAGCGGTGGGGAGTCCTGGCTGCCCAGGGGTCCAGTGGGCAAATTGGGGGCTCATTCCCACTAACATTTAAAGCAGTTTGCGATTCGCCTGTGCTCTGTGTTGGTGAATCGATTCCAAAAGGTCTGTCCTTCCCACTATGAAAGTGGATCTTTTCATTATCCCCTTGTCATTGCTTCTTTTTTGGCACGACTGTCGTTTCCCACTAGTTTGCACCACTTCAAAATGCATGTCAATCATCTGTGTGTCATCAGGGACGTAAGTGGCAGCCCAGCTACTTGCCTCACTATGAGCTGCCATCGGATCGCCTTTGCAAGTTGCAAAATCAGTGCATTGAATCTTCTATCAATTTTATTTTTTAAGAAATGATGCGCCCGTAGGTCACACCAGAAACCCAAAGGCAGCGCAAAATGGTGGCGCTCCCTAAAACTGAGGAGGGATGGTAAAGACCCCTCTGCCATTAGTCCCTTCTCTCCAGAATCATGCAATTCAGATCCGTTTTTCCCACTTGTTGAACATGTTTTGGAATCGATTCTTTCCAAAAGAACT
Source organism: Sceloporus occidentalis (assembly GCA_023333645.1). Lineage (NCBI taxonomy): Eukaryota > Metazoa > Chordata > Lepidosauria > Squamata > Phrynosomatidae > Sceloporus > Sceloporus occidentalis. Next base: position 69,412 of record JALMGF010000417.1, on the reverse strand, counting down.
GCCATAGAACTAGTGTCATGAAAGAGCGTTTTTTTTTGCGTTTGCCTTGTTTCATTGAAACTGATCACAATAGGATCAGAACCGTTTCAAATGGGAACATCGTTCATCATAGAAGCCGATCAGCAATTTGCTTTAAATCACAGTCGGGAAGCAGCCCTGGAAGGCCATTCCTTGAGCCTTCCATCTTTGCGGTGGAGGTGGATGAGCGCCTGGGCCTTGGAGACACTGCATCTGAGCAGCACCAGAAAGGGGGAGAAATAGCCGGAGGCAAAGACCCTCGGGGGCCCTTCCTCCATTCTGCCCTTCTGCTGTTGCAGCCAGAGGACAGGAGGGGCTGGTCCTCCCCATGCTTAGCAAAGGGCTCCTTGGGATTTTGAAGAGAAGGAGAGGAGGGTCTGGGGGCATCCCTTGATGGTTATGAGGGAAGAGGGGGAGCCGTCAGAGAAGTTCAGCAGTGGAACCAATGGCCTCTTTCTCTAGACATTTTAGGAGATTAGTGCACTGGTTTTTATTCCCGCACTAGATGCGGGGAGTAAATGCACAAGGACGGATTCTATTGCACAGTTCTGCCCCTGGACACTACTCATACCATACTTTACCTCCCAGACCTTTTAAAGAATGGGATTAAAAAAGAGGCTGGGAAGGCTCAAGCTGGAGATCTTGCACTGAATCCTAGAACCCTGGAGTTGGACCCCAAAAAGGGCCATCCAGTCCAACCCCATTTTTCTGCCATGCAGGAACTCTCAGTCAAAGCAGCCCCATTTTGACAGATGGCCATCCAGCCTCTGCTTAAAGACAGCCTCCAAAGAAGGAGACTCTATCACTCTCCATTCAGGGAATGTGTTCCACTTTGGAACAGCTCTTACTATCAAGAAGTTCATCCTAAAGTTGAGCTGGAATCTCTTTTCCTGGAGCTTGCATCCATTGTTTTGGATCTTGTTCTCTGGAGCAGCAGAAAACACTGCTCCATTGTCTTCTATCTCTAGAGCAGCAGAAAACAAGCTTGCTCCCTCCTCAATATGACATCCCTTCAAGTATTTAAACAGGGCTATTATGTCACCTCTTAACCTTCTCTTCTCCAGGCTAAACATCCCCAGCTCCCTGAGTCCTTCCTCATAGGGCTTCATGGTTTCCAGACCCTTCTTCACCATTTTAGTCACCTTCCTTTGGACCCATGGCTCCAGTTTCTCAGCATCCTTTTTGAATTGTTTTGCCCAGAACTGGACCTAGGATTATTCCAGGTGAGGCCTGACCAAAGCAGAATACCGAATAGTATTACTTCCCTCGATCTGGATACTATGCTCCGATCGATACAGCCTACAATGGCATGGGGACCCAATGGCCCAGATCCATGCGCTCTGAGGTGGTCAACTGTTTATTCAATATATATATTTAAAAAGCCCAACATGTTTCAGCCTCAATGTGAAAAGCCTTTATACTGTATGGCCTTGGGTTTTGGAGAGTGTTTTCATCTCCAGCGATTTCTTTTGAAGGAAACCTTTTCACTGTGAGTCCAAAATGCATTGGGCTTTGAAAAACAATATTGAATAAACAGTTGACCGTCTCAGAGCAAGTGGCGATGGTCTAGTTAGTCACTGTTTTGCCATCCTGCATTGAGCCATTTGAACCCATGAGGCCTCTTCTCATATTATAATTTTACAATTCAATGCTCTGTGACACCATTCAACTGAATGTGCGAACGTAACAGGCTTGGTTGCCATGTGCAGTGTTTGCATATTTGCTATGCACAAGTCTGCTTGCACAACCCTGAACTGAATATGAATGTCCTGCAATGGACAAAAACTCCCATCCGCCTCTTTGGGTGGGTATTTGTTGGGTGGACGCAAGCGCCAGCCGTAACACTCTGCCATAAGCAAGCCTGGCTCCCGCTGTTGTGCGGTTTGTGTGCCAAGTGTGTCTTGGGGGCCCGGGGCTGTTGTGCCGCTCCCTTTGCCACCTTTGGGGTCTCTTGCCTGGCTCTGCCTGGATTCTGATTAAAGCCCAGGACTCTGGATGAAAAGCACAGAAATCATCCTTGTGGGGTTTCCCCCCACAGGGTTTGTTTAGTCGTTTGTCAAAAAGCCTTTTCCCTTGACGGGGGGATGCACATTTCAGCCGGAAGATCAAAATGCAAAAATTCAGCTTGTTTCTGGCCCTTTGTGAAGAAGTGGATGCTAAAACAATTTTCATTTCCCTTTAAAATCTACATAGAATCGTAGAGTTGGAAGAGACCCCAGGAAGGGCCATCCAGTCCAACCCCATTCTGCCATGCAGGAAATCCAAATCAAAGCATCCCTGACAGATGGCCATCCAGCCTCTGTTTAAAGACCTCCAAGGAAGGAGACTCTATCACCCTCCGAGGAAGGAGTGCATTCCACTGTCGAACAGCCCTTACTGTCAGGAAGTTCCTCCTAATGTTGAGGTGTTGACATCCCTTCAAGTATTTAAACAGGGCTATCGTATCACCTCTTAACCTTCTCTTCTCCAGGCTAAACATCCCCAGCTCCCTAAGTCGTTCCTCATAGGGCTTCATGGTTTCCAGACTTTTCACCATTTTAGTCTCCCTCCTTTGGACACATGGCTCCAGTTTCTCAATGTCCTTTTTGAATTGTGGGGCCCAGAACTGGACACAATATTATTCCAGGTGGGGCCTGACCAGAGCAGAATATAGTGGCACTATTACTTCTCTTGATCTAGAGACTATACTTTTCTTGATGCAGTCTAAAATAGCATTGGCCTTTTTAGCTGCTGCATCACACTGTTGACTCATGTTCAACTTGTGGTCTACTTGGACTCCCAGATCCCTTTCACATGTAGTTTCATTCAGCCAGGTGTCCCCCATAATCCTATATCTGTGCATTTCATTTTTTCCCCTCTACCTAAGTGCAATACCTTACATTTCTCCGTGTTGAATTTCATTTTGTTAGCTTTGGCCCAGCTTTCTAGTCTATTCAGGTCATTTTGAATCTTGATCCTGTCCTCTGGGGTATTAGCTATTCCTCCTAATTTGGGGTCATCTGCAAATTTGATAAGTATGCTCCCAATTCTGTCATCCAGGTCATTGATAAAGATGTTGAATAGCACTGGGCCCAGGACAGAGCCCTGTGGGACCCCACTGGTCACTTCTCTCCAGGATGAAAAGGAGCCATTGTTGAGCACCCTTTGGGTTCGGCCGGTCAACCAGTTACAAATCCATGTAACAGTTACCTTGTCTAGTCCACATTTTACAAGCTTGTTTGCAAGAATGTCATAGGAAACCCTGTCAAAAGCCTTACTGAAATCAAACTCAAACGATAGAAAACAGTTACTTAAAACATGGCCCCATTCAGCAGAGTCAACAGCGGATAATAACAGAAGGAAGAACTTCTTGAGGGAGAGAGAGTGTCTCCGCTTGGAAAAGTTCCTTTTCCAGGCTGTCAATCCCAGAATCCCCCAGCTAGCATGGACTCTGCCCTCTCTGGTCCAGCACCCTTTTCCCAAAATGGCCAGGCCTTCCAGGAAGAACGGACTGCAATTCCTAACTCTCTCCTCCTGCAATGGACAGAGAAAGAGGCCAATGGCCTCTGAACAAGGTGCCAGCATATAGATGTCCGCTCTATCAAGATACAACAAAATCCAAAATCCACAAAGCAGCAATACCTTTATTGGGTCAATTGTTGCTTTGTGGATTGTGGGTTTTGCTGTGTTTTGCTGCCTTGGCCAAACATGGCTGTCCTTGAATATATTTCCAGGCCCTGTCCAAGGCTTTGTCCTCTCTGCTCTGGAGGTCCACTCCAGTTCACAGAATCACAGAGTTGGAAGGGACCCCAAGAAGGGCCACCCAGTCCTGCCCCCATTTTGCCATGCAGGAAATCACAATCAAAGCATCCCCGACAGATGGCTATCCAGATGTTTAAACCTCTCCAAAGAAGGAGACTCCATTGCACTCCATTGAGGGAGTGTCTTCCACTGTCAAACAGCTCCTACTGTCAGGAAGAGCTTCTTAATGTTGAGCTGGAATCTCTGTCCCTGGAGCTTGCATCCATTGTGTCCTGTTCTCTAGCAGAAAACAAGCTTGCTCCATCCTCCACGTGAAACCTCTCCAAATACTTAAACAGGGGCCTTCATATCACCTCTTAACCTTATCTTTTCCAGGCGAAACATCCCCAGCTCCATTAGTCGTTCCTCAGAGGGCTTCGTGGTTTCCAGGCCCTTCACCATTTTAGTTGCCCTCCTTTGGACGCACTCCAGTTTCTCAACATCCTTTTTGAATTGTGAGAAATGCAATGCCTCTGAGTCCAACCCAATCCTTGATGCTGGAGTCGATTGCGAAGACTCACCTGAATGGCCACGGTCCATCCCCTGCTTAGTCCCTCTGAAGAAGGAGAGTCCACCATCCTCCAGGCAGACTCTTCCTGCTTCTGTTCTCCAGGCTTCAGCCCTGGCCTTCTTGGCCTTTCCTCCCCTGCCCTCAACCCTCAGGACCACCCTGAAGGCAGAACCATGGGATCTAGAGTTGGAAGAGAGCCCCGAGGGCAATACAGTCCAACTCCCTTCTGCCAGGCAGGAAGACACCATCCAAGCGCATACCCAATTTTGTCTTAGCAGGGCCAGGCCAGGTGAGCATTTAGATGAGGGATGGATCATAGTATCATAGAATCATGGAGTTGGAAGAGACTCCAAAGGCCCTGATCCAGTCCAACCCCCTTCTTTGCCATGCAGGAACTCTCAGTCAAAGCATCCCCATTGACAGGTGGCCATCCAGCCTCTGTTTAAAGACCTCCAAAGTAGGAGACTCTACTACACTCCATTGAGGCAACATATTCCACTGTGAAACAGCCCTTGCTGTCAGGAAGTTCCTCCTAATGTTTAGCTGGAATCCCTTTTCCTGCAGCTTCCATCCATTGCTCCATTGTGTCCTATTCTCTGGAGCAGCAGAAAACAAGCTTGTTCCCTCCTCAATGGCATCTCTTCAAGTATATAAACAGGGCTCTCATATCACCCCTTAACCTTCTCTTCTCCTGGAAGGAATTCTTCAACAAGTAAATGTGATCTTATCCTGGGGTTTTCTTGGCCAGATGGGGTCTGAGGACGTTTTCTGCCATGGCCTCCCTCTGAGGCTGAGAAATCATGCCAGCGCTGAGCAGGGACTCGAACCATGGTCCCCAAGAGTTTTAGTCCAATACTCAAACTGCTTTGCCCTGCTGGCTCACTGATGCTTTCAAGTGGACTAATAGGACCTGGAGCAATGGATGCAATCTGTAGGAAAAAGAGATTCCACCTGAACATTAGGAGGAACCTCCTGATAGTAAGAGCTGTTTGATATTGAAAGATGATCCCTTGGAAAGCGGTGGTGTCTCCTTCTTTGGAGGTCTTTAAGCAGAGGCTGGACGTCCATCTGTTGAGGATGCTTTGATTGAGAGTTCCTGCATGGCAGAAGAAGGGGGTTGGACTCGATCAGGGTCCTTGGGGTCTCTGCCAGCTCTATGATTCTGTTTCAGTGATTCAACCTTCCTCTGGGGCTGAGAGAGTGTGACTTGCCATGGTCACCCAGTGGGTTTCCAGGGCTAGGAAGGAATTCAAACCCTGGTTTCTCTCAGCCCAACATTCAACCGATTGCTCCACGCTCTCTGCCACCCGTTTCTACCCTATTATTTCTCATCATAGTTTAAACAAGGGGATGACAAAATAAAGATTTATCCTCAAGGGCAGCTGCAGAAATGTCAGGGTTGTTTTTCTGCTTGGTCAAAGACACAGAATAAGGCACACAAGGCTATTTGCATGTTTCAATTTAAATATTTATCATCCTTCTCTTCCCTGGTGTTTGCAGAATGCCTCCCAGTTAGGCTTGGTCTGCAATTTCCCAATGGCTGACCACCCTCTTATGTCCGACTGAGGCTGCCAAGAGGCCCACTTGTGCCCTTTCACAGGAATGAACCTCCTGGGGTCACATTTCTAACGACTGGCAGAGATGGAAGGGACCCCAAGGGCCACCTTCTCCAACCCTCTTCTGCCAGCATCGGCAAACCAGAACAGAAGAATGACTTGGATCGAGGAATAGAGGGCATGCTTACCAAATCTGCAGATGCCACCAAATGAGGAGGAGTAGCTAAAACCCCAGAGGACAGGATCAAAGTTTCCCATGACATTCTTGCATACAAGCTTGTGAAATGTGGGCTAGACAAGGTAGCTGTTATATGGATTTGTAACTGGTTGGCTGGCCAAACCCAAAGGATGGCCAGCCATGGCTCCTTTTCATCCTGGAGAGAAGTGACCAGTGGGGTGTCCAGTGGGGCTCTGTCCTGGGGCCAGTGCTATTCAACATCTTTATCAATGACTTAGATGAAGGAATAGATGGCATACTTATCAAGTTTGCAGAGGACACCAAATTAGGAGGAATAGCTAAAACTCCAGAGGACAAGATCAGGTTTCAGTATGACCTGAATAGATGAGAAAATGCTGGGCCAAAACTAACAAAATGAAATTCAACACGGAGAAATCTAAGGTACAGCACTTAGGGTGGAAAAAGGAAATGCACAGGAGGCATTGGGGGGTGGTCTTGGAGGGGGCTTCCAGGCCACCCACCCGGCCTCTGTCTTGCCGTGTGGAGCTCCAGGTCTTGGGAAGCTCCCTCTCAGCAGCATGCAAGGGATGGATGGACGGACGGATGGACGGACGGACAGGCTGGCAGGCATTGGCATGCTTTTCAGTTTGGGAAATCCATCTTGTAAATGACCCCCGGGGGAGGCAGCCGGAGGAGGATGGAGAGCGGGAGGGAGATCCGATCTCAGGGCGGCGGATATTGAGACTATGGGGAGACCCTCCTCTCTCTCATAACCCTCTCTTTTCCACCTCTGAATCCATTCCTCATTTTGTCACCCTTGTACTCTGATCTTGAATCTGCCGTCCTCTCTGGAAAAAACGAACCAACGTCCCGACGTAAATCCTAATAAAGGCTCTGTATGGATTTTGACATAAACTGGGACTCGGCGCCAGCAAAACGATACCCAAATATTCAGATCACAAACATAAACAAGAGTTTATTGGAGTTAAAAAGTGTAGTAAATGTGTCACAGTCATAACGCCACTCGGTAATATATGGCTTGGCAGAAAAGCAATGTCCCACCGACGCCTAATTTATGACCGCGTGAGCTAATATTCCTGTTTTGCGTATTGGCGCCCTTTGAAGCATTGAGATAGATAAGCAGCATTACAGGACACCCTCCCAGAGCTGCTGATGAGATTAAGGCTGAATCCACCTTGGAGAGATAACCCGGTTTGGCACTGGTTTAACTGTCCTGGCTCAAGGCTATAGGATTCTGGGAGTTGGAGTTTGTTGTGGTTCCAGAGTGGAGCGGAGTCTCTTTCTTTGGAGGCTGTCTTTAAACAGAGGCTGGATGGCCATCTGTCCCAAGGAATGCTTTGATGGAGAGTTCCTGCATGGCAGAAGGAGAAGGGGGCTGGGCTGGATCAGGGCCCTTCTTGGGGTCTCCTCCAACTCTATGATTCTATGATGGAACCCTAACCCTTAAAGGGGAGCAGAGAGCAATTTCTAAGCCCTGATTCCCACTACCTTTCAAACCGGATCATGAATCGGTTTGAAGTGGTTCAAATGACCCTGGTTCCCACTTAAACTGAATCGCTGAAACAATTCAGAGAGGAGGGCCATGTGCTAGACCTATGATTTTTGACGCTGATGTTTTCCGCATCTTTTTTGATAAATCGATTCCACGCAAGTGTGAACCAGATGCGGATTGGCATCGATTTGAATTTGCCCTTTGGTTGGCTGAAATGAGTCCCTTTTGATTCAATTCATGCATGAATGTGAACCACAAGTGGATTATTTTAGAGGGAGAAAATGCCATCGGGGCAAATGTAGTGGGAACCACGCTCTGCTGTCGAATCGATCCATTGATTCGGATTGCAAGCCGATTTATCTGTAAGTGGGAATGAGGGGGCTCTTCCCACCAAATGCTCCCACGTTTCCCTTGCAAAGAGCAAAACGGCCAAACAGCTGAACAAAGATGTGGGCAGACCCTGCCGGAGCCCAGTGCGCCATGTGCCCACGCACACTCCCACGCGCCCGCTTCCACCTGGGAGCCTGGCTCTGGACCTAACGGCCGGCCGGCCTTTGATGGTTATTGCTGGTAACAGCCTTCCTTCGCTGGTGGCTTGGCCTTCACTTGACGGAGCGGATTTGTCCCATTGATTGGGCAGCAGACTTGATGGCTATTCATGGATTCCTGTTAAGGCACTCCAGACAGTGAGCTCCCTTGGAGCCCCTCTGGGTCAGATAAAAATAGCAGGTTTCCATAAATGCATAATCACTGGCTGCCTTTTTGGGGTATCTGGCCTGGCGTGCCTGAGGCAGCTTTGCATTGTGGGTAGGCGCTTGTCTGGACCAATAGATCTTCCTGGGTTCAGGGTGACGGGGATTCTGGGCTGGGGAGGCTTCCAGAAAGTGAAGGAGGGGGATTCCTGGGGTTTGCTGGCTTCAGCCTCCGCCTCCAAAGGGTCCCCCTCTCCTTCCTGGCGCTCTGCTGGCAAAGATCGCTGCTCAGTCTTCTCCTTCTTCCTCAGTTGTTGCTTCTGCTCCTGCTGCTGCTGCTGATGTTGCAAGGAGGTTGGCTGGCACCAGCCATGGATTGTGTGCGTATGCATGTGCATGTGTGTGAGAGAGAGAGACAAATGTCAGAGGCCATGTGGCCCCTGGCAGCACCCTATGGCTTTGCCCAGGGGTGGTGGATGGTGTGTGATGGGGGACGCATAGATTCACAGAATCTGAAAGGATCCCCAGAGGCCACCAGGCCCAACCCCTAAATCATAGAATCATAGAATCCCAGAGTCGGATTCTCCCTCCTTTTCCATGGGGCCAAACGTCCAGCCAGCTTCTCATGGGATTTTCCAGGGGTCCCTGAAGGAGGGTGCCATCTCCCCTCCGGAGGCAAAAGACATCAAATGCCCCCCCCCCAATTCTTGCCAGGAGTGAGCTCTCTATCCTTGAAGGCAGACAGCCCCATGCATATTTATGCGCAGCCCCATTCATTTAGCAATCAAAAAACAGCATTTGGGAAGAAGGGAGGGAAGGAGGGAAGCAGCCGCCTGCTTATAAATGTGTGATTATGAATATCCTTTTTTTCAAAGCAGAAGAAAAGGAGTAAAAAAAGCCCTCTTCGAGGAGGCATCCCCCGGGACATTTTATCTTCTGAGCCCAAATTCAAATGGCTGCTTATTATTACTCAAATCTCTGATTTAGAAATAGCTTCCCATTTGCATTACGGCGTCACGTAAACCACGGAGCAATTTGTCATCGACGTCGGCAATGGCAGGGACTGGCGGAGGCGGAAGGGGAGGCCGTGGGCATGGAGGGCGGCCCATGGGCCTCTCGTGTGGCCTCCTGGAAGCTGGAGGAAGAGGAGGCCGAGAGGGCGGCTTTTCTGGAAGATTGCAGAGGCCTTTGCAAGGAGAAGAAGAAGAAGGGAGCCCTGAGAGGAGGGCAAGCTGGAAAGTCCCCCAGGGCTTCACACCAGATGCAATCCCAGTTAGGTTCAGGAGAGGAAAGGGCTGGGGTCAACAGCCAGGGACTGGCATGGCTTAGAATCATAGAATCATAGAACCATAGTGTTGGAAGAGAACCCACGAAAGGCCCTGATCCAGTCCAGCCCCCTTCTGCTTCTGCCATGCAGGAACTCTCCGTCAAAGCATCCCTGTGACAGATGAACATCCAGCCTCTGCTTAAAGACAGCCTCCAAAGAAGGAGACTCCACCAAAATCTCGGAGGGATTTGTGTTCCTCTGTTGAATGTTGATGTCGGGGTGCAGACTGTATCTGTTCTGGATTATATTCTTGATGTACTCTCTGAAAAGGAACCCTTTCCCAGTAAATGATGTTTTTCCAGTTTGTCCTTTTGACTCTCTTATATTGTTTGTGTTAATCCACTTTTTCTCTTAACCATAACGCTCTTTGAGGAAGGACTTTGGGAGCTGGGATGTTTAGTTTGGAGAAGAGTCGGTTAGGAGGTCATATGACAGCCCTGTTTACATATCTGAAGGGGTGTCACACTGAGGAGGGAGCAAGCTTGTTTCCTGCTGCTCCAGAGAATAGAAGACAATGGGGATGCTGTAACTGAGAGTCCCTGCATGGCAGAATGGGGCTGGATTGGATGGCTCTTGGAGTCTCTTCCAATGCCATGATTCTATGATTCTGTGCAACTGCTTTGTTCTTCCTTGCAGCTGTAAGAGGGCATGATAGTTTTCTGTGGGTTTTTCGGGCTATGTGGCCATGAGGGCATCATGTTTTGCCAGGAGCCAGCTGGCTCTCACCAGGGGGTCAGCAATGGCTCTGATTGCCCAGTTTCTTAGCCCCCAACCCACCAACCCCCCCGGAATTGTCTGAGAGTCCTTTCATGGCCGACTTGCCCCCAGTGCCCTCCTAGGAATGACCCTTCAAAGGCCAACATGTATGAATTGGCCGAAGGCGGTCTCGCTTGGGCCAACTGGGCTCCCTGCACCTGCTCCTCCTCCTCCTCCCTCTCTTCCCTGGATGGACACAGCTCTGCAGCTTCTCCAATGGCAACCACATCCAAGTGGCCGAGGGCAGTGTGACCATCAGCCATGCACCCTTGGCTGGCTCTTCCATAGACCCATAATTTTTGTCCTCCTGGAGATAGGTCAGGATGCCACTTGGCATGCAGTAAAAGTAGAACCTGGGAGTTTATCAGATGTGAGTTTTTGGCGATTTTTCCTGCCTATCGCGCAATGTTAGCGTCACCAACGTTGCGCAATAACGTGAAAGCGTGACGTCCTTCCAGACGCCATTCATTTCTATGGGAGCCCATTGCGCAACGCTCCCGTAGTTTAAGCGTCATTCCTCCCCTTTTTGGGCATTGCGGGCAAAAAGGGAAGCCAGGCCATGGTCTCCTGTTATCCTTGCGAAATGTGTTGCGAAATGGTTTGGTGTGGTAGGCAGCAGCGCAACGCAACGCTTAAGTTACTGATTGCAAAGTTCCCATGATGCTGGGCTGCTTTTTGACCACATTCCCTTCCGGTGGCCTTCCTTTTTCAGGACAACCCCTTGGAGGTTGTGGGGTGGCCTTGTCTTACATGTAAGGAAACCGTTGAGGTCATCCATCCCTGCCCCATTCCTCTGTCCTGCATGGACACCTGGGGGGCTGCAAATGCAAGGGGTCCCTAGGGGTCATCCATTCCAGCCCAATTCCTCCTTCCTGCAAGGACACCTCGTAGGAAGTAAATGAAAGGGGCCCCTAGGGGTCATCCATTCCAGCCCCATTCCTCGGTCCTGCAAGGACACCTGGGGGCTGTAAATGAAAGGGGCCCCTAGGGGTCATCCATTCCAGCCCCATTCCTCTTTCCTGCAATGACACCTAGTAGGCTGTAAATGAAAGGTGCCCCTAGGGGTCATCCATTCCAGCCCCTTTCCCCTCTCCCCCCCGGAAGCACAAAGATCAGGATGCCACCAAAACCTCCAAGGCACATGCACAAATATGTTGTTGCGAAATGCGAAAGACAAAAGGAATTGCTGGTGTAGTAAATAGTTCTGCAATGCATGGTTTCGCATCACGGAAATCGCAACTTTTGCGCAATTGTAGCGCTAACATAACGTTACGGGGAATGACGGAAAAGCAAGCAATGTGGTAAGACATCGTGCAAAACAGTCATTTCGCAACATTCTTTACACTTCCTTAGCGCAATTGCAGGGTCCAAAACTTGAGTCTGATAAACTCCCTGGTCTAGCGCTGTGAGAGGCCATTGCAGATCTTAGCAACCAGGGGTACAGATGCTCTCTAAAGGGAAGTGTGGCACATAGGCCTTCCTTCCTTCCTTCCTTCCTTCCTTCCTTCCTTCCTTCCTTCCTTCCTTCCTTCCTTCCTTCCGTCTCTCCCTCTGTTCTGTCAATTGCGTGACTATCTCCACTAACTCTGAAAGAGCCGCTTAGCTCCATGCTGTGCAAATTCCCCAGTAATGGGAGGAAGGGAATGGTTGTTGCTTGTTGCTTCTGCTGCCGTTGTTAAGATGCATTTAAATATTCATGGCCAGAACATCTTTCAGTTTCAGCTTCAGACTCTGAAATGGTGTGTGTGTGTGTGTGTGTGTGTGTGTGTTTGTGTGTTACTGGGCCTTTCGCTTTGAATCAGCTGGCAAGATCTAATGAACTATCCAAAGGTAAGATGACAAGAAAAATGAAGATTTATGCCAGAGCTCTATTTCAGAACAGAGAGACTGGCTTCTGCTGGAAAGATGTTCCTATTTGTTTCCCCAAAGTAATTAACATTTGCATGAAGGAAGGATTAGGGAGAGATGGGTTGCTCTCCCTCCGCGAAGCAGATGGCCGGCCTTTGGGTCTCCAACGTGTCCTTCCTTCTAAGGCCCACTGAGAGTGGCCTCCATTGGGGTCCCATTTGGGAGATGGGCAGAGAGAGAGATGGAGAGAAAGAGAGACTGGGAGGTGGAGGAAGAGCCTGTCAGCGCAACTGCTGGGGTCCAACAACCCTTGTCAGCAACTCCAACGAGTCCTGGGGTTAAATCAGACCCTTGGAGCAGAGCTGGCAAACTTCCAGAAGCCGAAGCGTGGCTCCCAGAGTCCAATTGGGATGACAGCAACTGGATGTCTTCCAGGAACTGCAGCAATGCAGGAACCTCTGGGGACACACAGCAAACCGATGCTATAGCTTCTTCTGATAAACCACCAGAGAAACTAAGTCTCCCAAAGTGCTCTTTATTAACAGTGCTATAATACAATACTAGATCTCTCAAACTCCACAACATACCAATCCAAACTCCTACTTCAAACCCACACCAGACCCTTGCAACCCCTGGGTTTATATAGACTCCAGACCATGTGGTCTCCCAAACCCAGTGAGTTCAGGTGTGTAACCATGTCATGTGTCTCCTGTGCAATCCAGACACATGTTTCATCATCCATGGCTACGTGCACTTGGACACTGAAGGGTCCTTGGCCCAATGAGCATCAGCTGTGGACGATCAGCCTTGCCACTCTGCTGACTGCTCATGGCCAAACACACACACACACACACATCAAGCATTTCCCTGTGTGCTGTGTTTTAACCCTTCAAATCCTGACAGAGCCTGGGAGAAAGGCGTTGTTTGCCCAGAGCACTGGCCGGATGGGCTCTGACCACCGAGCTTCACCTGTTTTCCAAGAAGATGAGGCTGCTTCCCTTTGAGAACAAAGGACCATGGCCCCACTGGCCCCTTGGACACAGGAAGGCCAGGAGGAAGGTCAGGGGAGGGAGTGGTCTTTTAAAAGCACGTATGAAATGGTTGCGCCTTAAAACCATCATCAATACACTCGAGAGAAGGGTGCAGAGAACCCAACACACTGCCTCAAGCCATGAGCAAAAGAGAGCAAAGGCCAGTGTTACTAAGGACCTATTGGTCAGGCGAAGGCCATCAGCAGAAGGACATCCCAACAGCCACCGTCTGGTTCCTTACTGCAGAGATCTGTATTCCACAGGAGGAACCGGCGCTCCTTTGGGGTAATTGACACAGGCAACTGGAAGGAGCCCGTCCTTCTGCCTGAGGTCCCCTGAGCCCCTGGGCTGCCAGCTCCAGTTCCTTCTCAGAGAATCACAGAATCAGAGTTGGAAGAGACCCCAGGAAGGGCCCTGATCCAGTCCAAACCCCTTCTGCCATGCAGGAACTCTCAATCAAAACACGCCCAACTGATGGCCTCTTTAAAAACCTCTGAGGAAGGAGACCACTACACTCCGAAGAAGGAGTGTGTTCCTCTGTCGAACAGCCCTCACTGTCAGGACGTTCCTCCAAATGTTGAGCTGGAATCTCTTTTCCTTTAGCTTGCACCCATTGCTCCATTGGGTCCTATTCTCTGGAGCAGCAGAAAACAAGCTTGCTCCCTCCTCAACATGGCATCACTTCAGAGAATCACAGAATAATAGGACTTTTTCACACAGGGAAAATTGGAAGGTTAAACGGACATCAGTCCAGGGTCATCCATGGGATTTCACGTTATTTCGCAAGAGAACATCAAACGATGTTGCAGGCAATCCAAAGGCCATCCAAACACAGCCATTAGTCACCCCAGGAATAGCTAAATTCGGCAAAACATGGAATTTATAAATTCTGTCCCACTGTGAATTCATAGTCAATCCGCATTTGTACGAGTATGAAATGCACCTCCAGTTCGGCCATGGGATCCCCCCCCCCTTACGAACAAACTGCAATCCAAATGACCCTCCATTCCTTCCGGCATTCCTTCTTCTTCTTAAAGAGATACACACAGAGACTTCTTTCCTCACGCAGCTGCTCTCCTCCTCCAATGGAGCCTCTTAGTAAGGGAAGAGCTGGTGGGAGAAGGCAGAGAGAGAGAGGGAGAGGGAGGGAGGACATTTTGGGATTCTTCCTGAAGAGGAGGGAAACATGGAGGACATGTCCTCGGAAAGGAGGGCATCTGGGAGGGTCAGCCCTCACTGGAATCAGGGAAGTTTATGGAGCAACCCTCCTCTTTCTCTCTAGTGTGTGTTTGTGTGTGTGTGTTTGTGTGTGGTTTTATGGGAGTTGGCAAAGGGAAGCCTCAGCCTGCCTTCCTCTGGAACAGCTTCTGGGGCAAAGAGTACTTTCCTCCCGGTCTCCCTTCCCTCTCTGGAGCATGTGTGCGTCTATGCGCTTGCGGAAATGACAGTTTGGAGCATGTGCAAAAAAGGTATTTCAAAGTAGAAACAGGGGTTTGTCTTCATCCATCTGAAACAAATGTCTACTCAACTCATTTTCTTGCCTAAGTAACGTGCTTTTAACCCCTTGTTGTGCTCTCTGTGTGATAAGCATTAGTAAATTAGCTTGCTTTTCCAGGATGCCAACACTTGAACCATTTTCGGGATGGAAACACATAGGTCCCTGTGTGAAAAAATCCATAGAGTTGGATAAGAACTTCTGGGTGGCATCTGCTGGCACAAGAACCTAAGTGCTCCCTCTTGTTGGCAACGGCTGCCCAGCCGAGCTGAAACCAACTGGGCTCTGTCCTGGGCCCAGGGCTATTCAACATCTTTATCATTGACCTGGATGACAGAATTGGGAGCATACTTATCAAATTTGCAGATGGCACCAAATTAGGAGGAATAGCTAATACCCCAGAGGACAGGATCAAGATTCAAAATGACCTGAATAGACTAGAAAGCTGGGCCAAAGCTAACAAAATGAAATTCAACACAGAGAAATGTAAGGTGCTGCACTTAGGGCAGAAAAATGAAATGCACAGATATAGGATTATGGGGGACACATTGCTGAATGAAACTACATGTGAAAGGGATCTAGGAGTCCAAGTAGACCACAAGTTGAACATGAGTGAACAGTGCGATGCGGCAGCTAAAAAGGCCAATGCTATTTTAGGCTGCATCAATAGAAGTCTAGTGTCTAGATCAAGAGAAGTCATAGGGCCCCTCTATTCTGTTTTGGTCAGGCCCCACCTGGAATAATCCTGTGTCCAGTTCTGGGCTCCACAATCCAAAAAGGACATTGAGAAACTGGAGCCATGTGTCCAAAGGAGGGAGACTAAAATGGTGAAAGGTCTGGAAACCATGAAGCCCTATGAGGAAAGACTTAGGGATCTGGGGATGTTTAGCCTGGAGAAGAGAAGGTTAAGATGTGATATGATAGCCCTGTTTAAATATTTGAAGGGATGTCATATTGAAGAGGGAGCAATCTTGTTTTCTGCTGCTCCAGAGACTAGGGCCTGTTACAGACAGCCAAAATAAAGCTGCTTCGAGTCACTGTGGAGGTATGGTGTTTCAATGATGCCTGTGTCCTAAGAGTCCAGAAGTCGCACCAAAGTCACACTCCAGACTGGAGCGTGGCTTTGGTGTGGCTTCTGGACTCTTAGGACGCATGCATCATTAAAACACCATACCTCCACAGTGACTCGAAGCGGCTTTATTTTGGCTGTCTGTAGCAGGCCAAAGACACAATGGAACAATGGATGCAACCTGCAGGAAAAGAGACTCCAGCTCAACATTAGGAGGGACTTCCTGAGAGTCAGGGCTGTTCAACAGTGGAACAAACTCCTTCCTCGGAGATTGTGGTGGAGTCTCCTTCCTTGGAGGTCTTTAAACAGAGGCTGGATGGCCATCTGTCGGGGATGCTTTGATTGGGATTTCCTGCATGGCAGAATGGGGTTGGACTGGATGGCCCTTCTTGGGGTCTCTTCCAATTCTATGATTCTATGATGCTATGATTCTATGATTCTATGAACACCAATATTGAAGTCACTCCAGTGGCTGCCTATCAGTTTCCAGGCAAAGTAGAAGGTGCTGGTTATCACCTTTAAAGCCCTCCATGGCTTGGGCCCAACCTATCTAAGAGATCACCTGCTTCCATATAATCTGCCCCGTACCCTCAGGTCCTCTGGCAGGAATTTATTACAGCCCTTAAAGACCAGGCTGATGGCGACCTCCCAGAAGACATTCTCTGCAGCCGTTCCCAACTTATGGAATGGCCGCCGGACGAGATCCATCAAATGACCAATCTAGAGAGCTTTAAAAAGGCCATTAAGACGGATCTCTTCCGGCAAGCCTTCCCGGAATAAATGCTCGGCCACAAAGAAGACTCCTGTCCAGTGAACTCTGCCCATGATGATTTTATTTGGATTAGTTGGTTTTTAATGTGTAGTTTTTAATCTTATACTGTTTAATCTTGTTCTAAGGGGAGGGGCATTATATATATATATATATATATATATATATATATATGGGGATGTATTTTAACTTGTTGTCTGCCGCTTTGATGGCCTGGCAAAAAGCGTGATCGAAATAACTGTTATTCTTCTTGACTCTGTTCTTGCTTTGGTTGGCGCTTGCTAGCCTTTCCCCTCCTCTGCTCCTCTCCTGCTTGCAAAGGGCTCTGTCTGTCTGTCCTTGGCTTAAGCCTTGAAGGATCCAGTGGGTCACTTGCAGCAGGACCCCCTTTCCCAGATGTTGGGGGGGGGGGAGAAATCAAGCACTGTTGTTGTTGGGAAATGTAGTTCTTTCTTGAGGATCGTTAGAAACTCAGGAAAGTAAGCAAGATTGTTTAATCTTACTAGCAGCGTTCACACAGCGGAATATGAGGCAAGCAGGAAAAACTCAACTAGCTCCACTCCTCTCCCAGGCCATGTGTCCCCAATAAAAACACAGTCACTTGTTTAAAAGTGAAAAAGAAATAAGTTTACTTACAAAATCATGTGTATGGAGTGATACACGGGTCCAGCTTCATGTTGCATGAAAAATCAGGTAGAAAACATGCTTCCCAGAAAATGCTATCCCAGCATCTTTTCAGCTCCGGATGCAGCCATGCAGATTAGTTGGTAAGTAGGACTAGCAAATGGCGATTCACCTCTGCTTCTTCTTCACCTCAAGACAAAGGGTTAGGTATCCTCATGGTAAACAGGAAAGGAGGAGGGGCAATGAGTAGGGGGCAATAAAAACCATAGACACGCATTACTAGAAGGTCTCAGCATGCGAAGTTGCTATATCCCAACAGTTGTTGTTGTTGTTGTTGTTGTTGTTGCGGTGTTGGTGGTGGTCACTATTTACTGGTAAATTTGTGCACATATTCCCCACCTTTTCAGCAGAGCCAGAAGTGAAGGCAGCTTGCAAAAAGTCAAACAAATACAGAGAAAAGCACACTTAAAAAAAGGAGACCCTGCATCGGGTTGCGAAGCGTAAATCGGAGTTTATCACTCGGAGGGTGATTTGGCGAAATCCCGTGCAGAAACAGGATTTTAAAACCCGAGTGTCGTTTGTCAGTTGCGTTGGCGTGAAAGAGAAATAAGGCAAAGACAATCCAAATGGAAAGCTGATTTGTACTTTTGGAATTCTGAAGGTAAAAAGGCGCTGGTTTTGCCGACTTTGCATTCGGATTGTTTTCATGTTGTTTCTCTTTCATGCAAACGTTGTCTGATAAACACCCCACAAATGTGGGTTTTTTCCACTTTCTGTTTGGGTTCACCCCAAATGTCATGTGATAAGCATCCTGCAAATGTGGGTTGTTTTCAGTTTAACTTTAGTTTCTGCACGGGATTCATCCACTTGTGTGGATTTAGGCATCGGCTGTACTGCGCCACACTTGTGTTTAACAGTAGCATTGTGCAACCGAGTGTCCAAGGGAAGGTGCTCCCTGTGTGCAAAAGGCGAGCGGAAAGGAAGGAAACCCCAAGAAATGGTGGGAAATGAGAGATGCACTCCAGTGTTTTTGTGGGACAAAATGATGCTAAGCCACAGGGCTGTTAAAAAGGCTTTTATTTGCCCTGCTGACGCGTTTTGGGGAAACCCTGCGTCACAAGCTGATTCCTCCGTTTCTCTTTTTCCGTAGCCAAGGTTTCTAGCATTGGATCAAAATAAATGATGGGATATACTCTTTATATACCAATGGCTACAGAAGAAGAGAAACAGAAAAATCAGCTCCTGAAGAAGGTTTCCCCCGAAATGCATCAGAAGGACAAATAGAAGACTTTTCTTTAACAACAGCACAGGTTAACAACATTTTGTTCAACAAAACATTAGAAGAATTCATGATATAGCCATGTTAGTCTGGAAGAGTAGTTGTAGAGAGATCTTGCAGTACCTTTGAGACTCACCGAAAGAAAGAAGTTGGCGGCATGAGCTTTTGCAGACGGAAGTCTACTTCCTCAGATGCATTTGGTTAAGTAGCCTCATGTCTAAGAAAGCTCATGCTGCCAACCTCTTTCTTTCAGTTAGGGGCTGTGCACACCGGCCATAAAGGCTGGCCTGAGGGTGAAGTCGGGGTGCGGTGTCCACATGACGCACACCCCAAGTCTGCCCTCAGGGTGGTGTGACACCGCGCACCACTCCACATGGCGCCTGGCGTCACAGCACTCCTCTGGTGCTGCCCTTAAAGCTGTGGTGCCATGGCTATCGCGCCCTTTCCAGGATGCAAAAAGTAGTCACTTTCTCTGGCTCCATTTTGCACCCTGGAAAGGCAAGATTGTGCGGTTGCCATAGCCCCAATCCGGCACAGCTGAAGGTGGCTGCAAGCTGTCCCTTAGAGGTGGTCTGCAGAGCCCCTTAGTCTCGAGTACAGTTCCTAACCCTAACCCTAACTCCCACCTGTGCAGGTCCCATGTGCCACTCCATGCGCAGACCCACCTCTGCAAACTCGAAGTGATGGTGGAAGCTGCTCCATGGCCAGGGAGGTCCAGGGGTCCTTCCAGGAGAAACTTCCATCTCTGGGATCCCAGCCGTAGTGCGAATGCAAGAAAACTGACGTAGAGAATGAAAGCCCTTTGAAGTAAAGAGGCTAAGAAGGGAGGAAAGAGAAAAATGAGTCAGCCAGGGGACTCTGAAGAGCCCTCGCAACCTGTGCACGGAGCAAAGCCTTTGCCCTTCCTTTGCCCTCCTTTGTGTCGCCCCCAAAGAGTAGGCCTGTGCCCCCAATTGCTCATTCTGATGAAGCTCAGAGAGGGTCCTGGAAAGGCCAGGAAGGGGGCTTCTGCTGGAAATCAGCCTCTGTGTTTCCACTGTGATCCCATAAATCAAAACAGAGCCTTTACCCTTTAAACGGATGCCCTGGGAAGGCTCTGATCCATGTGCCACCATTGCGTGGCGCAACCTGGCAAAAGAAGGGGAAACACACACAGAAAAGGCCAGGAGCAAAAAGGGAAGGAGATGAATTACAGAATGCAAAAAGCCAGCTATTGATTCAGGGGGAGAAGACAGTTACTCAGTTAAGAAAGCGTTCAAAGCAGGTGTAAGCGGAGCCCTCTTGACTCGGTTGTAAAAAAGGCTCAGCCTCCAGTGGGTTCTGCCCAGAGCGATTCATGGCAAAGGCTGGCTTGCCCCCTTCCCCTCTCCCTCCCCCTCCTTTCTAACCAGCATCTGCAGAATTCATCAATGACAGGGATCCTTCGGCAAGTCCTTCCAGATTAATTGCTTTTGTTAATTGTCCCTTCCGCCAGGCTCCCTCCTCTCTCTTTCCAGGAAGGCTGCCGCAATTGTCAAGATTGATGATATTTTCTTTCCAGTGGATTCGACAATCATTTCTTCCCCCGGAATCAGAGGCCTCCAAAGGCAGGCATGACTTACGGGGGACCGTTCACGGAGGACCTGCTCTGCACCCTCTGAGCAGATCCTGTGACCCACCAGAGGATCCATGGAGGGATCTGCTCCCATCCTGGTCAGGAGCTGAGGAGGTTTGGAGACGGACAGAAGGAACTTCGGGAAAGAAGGACAATCTCAAGGAGACGGAGAAGGCAGCATCACCCGCAAAGAGGTTGGGCTGTTTCCTTGGGAGAAAGGGCCACAGAGTCCCCCGGGAGAAGCTCCTGGCTCAGGGTGACCAGATATCCTCCTTTCCCAGGACAGGTCCTCCATTTGAAATGTGTAAATATCGTTTGGGGGACACCTGGCTGAAGGAGAATTATACGTCTGAAAGGAATCTAGGAATTCTAGTAGACCACAAATTGAACATGAATCAAGAGTGTGGTGCGGCAGCTAACAAGGCCAATGCAATTCTAGGCTGCATCAATAGAAGTATAGTGTCTAGATTAAGGGAAGTCATAGTGCCACTCTATTCTGCTCTGGTCAGGTCTCACCTGGAAGAGGACCGTGTCCAGTTCTGGGCAAAACAATTCAGAAAGGATTTTGAGATGTTGGGTGGTTTTCATTTGCATTTTGCTGGGTCTTAATTTTGGTGTTTTTCAGGACTGGGAGCCAAATTTGGTTGACTTTTAGACCAGTCCCAGCAGACAATGGACCTCTAATTAAGCAGAGACAAATCCTGTTTGCATCTCCTCCCACCCAGAGGCCTTGCCATCCAGCAACAGAACAGGGCACAGATTAACATGGAAAGCACTCCTCCCAACACACACACTCCATTCTCTTCCATGCCAGCCTTCTCTGAAGATGCCAGCCACAGAGGCTGGTGAAATGTCAGGAACAAACTCTTCTAGAGCATGGCCACATAGCCAGAAAAACCCACCAAAGACTCTGGCATTGTGGCTGGTCCTGCAAATAGAGGCTGGGAGACAAGCTTCCTTGGGCAGCAGGTGGGGAGGGTCTTGGGGTCCAGGAGGTCTAGGCCCCTTGGCCTCTTGTCAACCCATCTCCCTGGTGTTTGGGTTTCCAGTTTCCCAAACATGGCAACCCAGGGGCCCCATCCACTCTCTCCCTCTTCTTCCTCCTCTTCCTCCTCTTCTCCCTTCCTTCCCAGCCATCCTTCTCCCACCGGGACCCCATTCTCCATCCATGACCGGCTTCCCCACAGCAGGCAAGGCAAGCCTTCTTGCGTGGCTGGTGCCAGAGCCTCCCTTCGGAGAAGCATCCAGCCTCCATTTACCACCCATAAATCTGCCACTTCCCTTGGGCAAGCTGTTCCAGTGGTTAATTATTCTTATTGTTAACAAGCCGCATCTTATTTACCATTTGGAGTTTTTCAGTTTCCATCCACTGACTGGGGCTGGCTCTCCTCAAGCTTTTTGCTGGGAGATTCATGCATCCCAGAAGGCCAGCGAAGGCGGCTGGGCTGTGCAGGAGGCAAAAGGGAGGCCCAAGGGAAGCTTCCGGTTGGCTCCAGGCTGTAATGCCACAGGGAGAGCCCACCACCCCAGATCCACAAACAAACACATCCCTAGGATGGAAGGATGGACAGGCAGACAGGCCGGGAAAGTGAGGGGTGCCCTGCCTACCCCCCATCTCCTCTCTGGGATTCTCCCCCATGGGTCACTCTGCAATGCATTCCCCCCATGGGTCACTCTGAGTCCTGGATTATTTAAACCACATGTCCAGAATTATCCTTTTGCATTGGCATAACTAGGATTGGTGCCATCCCAGGCAGGCAGCTGGTCCAGGAGAGGCAACATGGGGAGGGGAGCAGGAGGGTAAGGGGTTGTGGAAGGAGAAACGGCTGCAGGCGGGGGGGGGGGGATTGCCATCCTGACCACCTCAATACCCACCTCGTCCCATGCAACACGCCCGACTCACCCCCAGCTTCCCCCTCCACTAGAGCAGATCCTTAAACAGAGGGTCTGTGAACACCTAGAAGGCAATGCCATAATCACAAAAAGTCAACATGGGTTTCAGAGAAAGAAGTCATGCCAGACAAATCTAATCTCTTTCTTTGATAAAATTACCAGCTTGGTAGATGAAGGGAATGCTGTGGATATAGTATATCTGGATTTCAGTAAGGCCTTTGACAAGGTTCCCCATGACATACTTGCAAACAAGCTTGTAAAATGTGGGATAGACAAGGCAACTGTTACATGGATTTGTAAATGGTTGACCGGCCGGACCCACCATGGCTCCTTTTCATCCTGGAGGGAAGTGACCAGTGGGGTGTGCAGTGGGGCTCTGTCCTGGGCCCAGGGCTATTCAACATCTTTATCAATGACCTGGATAACAGAATTGGGAGCATACTTATCAAATTTGCAGATGACACCAAATTAGGAGGAATATCCAGAGCATGTCTAGAGGAGGTCACCAAAATGGTGACCTGGAAACTATGGCCTGTTACAGACTGCCAAAATAAAGCTGCTTCGGGTCTCTTTGGAGGTATACTATTTAAATGATGCATGGGTCCTAAGAGTCTGGAGGTTGCGCCAAAGCCACACTCCATTCCTAAGCACTGGAGTGCAGCTTCTGGATTCTTAGGATGCATGCATCATTTAAACAGCATACCTCCAAAGAGACCCGAAGCAGCTTTATTTTGGCAGTCTGTAACAGGCCTATGCCTTATGAGGAGAGACTCAGGGAGATGCTGGGGATATTTAGCCTGGAGAAGAGAAGGTTAAGAGATGATATGATAGCTCTGTTTAAGTATTTGAAGGGATGCCATATTGAGGATGGAGTAATTTGTTTTCTGCTGCTACAGAGAATAGGACACAATGAGCTACAGGAGCAGAGAGCTCACCCAAAGAGGAACATACTGACAGTAAGAGCTATTTTACAGTGGAACACACTCCCTTGAAGGATATTTTGGTGGAGTCTCCCTCCTTGGAGGTCTTTAAGCAGAGGCTGGATGGCCATCTGTCAATGGGGGTGCTTTCACTGAGAGTTCCTGCATGGCAGAAGAAGGGATTGAACTAAATGGAGTTTGTGGTCTCTTCCATATTCTATGATTGTATGATTCTAGCCATCTCCCTTTTGCAGCTGCTGGTGGAGATGGGCCCTGGGCTGCTGGCTGGGCCAGGAAAGGAAGAAGAGGGGAACGGAGGCCCAGGTGGTCCATGGTGGCCACTGGTGGGCTGGGCTGGGATGCAGCATTGGCCACGGACTCCTCCCTTCTGCCTGCCACTGGCCCAGAGAGCAGCCCTGCCAGACTTGGAAAGGGCCACTGAGTGGCAGCTGCAGTCGCAATGGTAGGAGGGCAGATGCTCCCTGGTTGGCAGAGTGGGGTGGTCAGGGTTGAGGGTCCTAGGATGGACAGCAAGAGACTGCCCCACTGGCCACCCGTTCTGAAGTGCCACCTGGTGAGGTCTGCTCCCTGCACACCCCTAGTGACGCCGCTATTATTATTATTATTATTATTATTATTATTTGCCCACAGAAAGCCCTGGTGCCCATTCCAATTAGCAGGGCATTTTTGTCTGATGTCACAGGGCCTTGGCATCAATCTATAATGGAGAAAAAGAAGTCTGCGTTACTTTCTGACCCCTTCGCCATCGATTGTCAACAGGCATGACTGGGGAAACAGCGCTGTGCCAGGGAGCCTTTTGCAAGCCCTTCCATTCTGGGCCTCTCTGGCATCTCTTTGGCCGATCGGCTGCCTTGGCTTCCTGTGCATCCCTTGCGCTTGCCCACATTGATTGCATCAGACTTTTTCATAAGGAACATCCCGACGGAAGAGATACATGTAGCAAAACTAATTGTGACAAGGAAATGAATGGGGAAAAAGTAATTAAATGCTTGTAGTTGGCCATGTTTACATTGCATCAGAGATTATCTTGGATGTTTCGTTTGTGTACAGCAATGGGGGACGGTGATGGATATCATTGTTGGATTTACACTTGATAACAACTTGGTTTAGCCTCCCAAAGACAGGCTAATTGTCTCAGCTTTGCGACAGTCGATTCCCGTTTGGCAAATGGCGGCAATTGGGGAGCTGTGGAAGGGACCCCTTGGTCCCCGAGAAGCCAAATCCCTGGAGAAAGGGGCATTTGGGACCCCAACCCATCTAAGGAGTTTATCACACGGGAGGCTAAGTGCCCAAATCCTGTGCAGAAATGGGATTGCGATCCTGGAAAAGTCCTGCAAAAGCATCAGGGGGAATGAGCATTAATGGTATTAACTGCACAGAAAGTGACAAAATCAGCTGATTTTTAATTTTGGGAAAATTGCAAAAGTAAAAAGTGGCCAATTTTGTCCACTTTCTGTGCGGATTAATGTCAGATTAATGCTCTGTGCTCCCACCGGCGTCTTAAAACTGTCCCGCTTTTTGGGGATTTGTCCACTTTCTGCGCAGGATGCCCTCCGATGTCGTCTGAAAAAGATCCTCCTTTTGTGGCGTTTTCCTGATTTAAATCCCGTTTCTGCATGGAATAAACTCTGTGTGATAAACTCCTAAGTCTGCTTCCTTGGGGAAGAGTGTATAGAGTCCCCCCCATGAAGCCCCAGTGGTCCCAAAAGGCTTCCCAGGACAGATGACCCACAAAGCCGCAGCCGTCATCCCCACCAAATTAATCCCTTCCGTTAAGAGCAAAAGAACGCACGGCGGGGGCATTTAATGCGACGAATTCTGGAGAGAATGACTTCCCAATCCAATTACATCTCAACCAGATTTGCTGAGCCTGCAGTGGCTTTTATTAAATTATCACTCAACTTCTTATGCAAATCGGAGCGAAGGCAGGGCTGGCTGCGGTGGCGCGGATTCTCGTTGGCGCCTGAAGGTGGCATTGAAGGTGCCTCCCCAGACTTTCCAGGAGGCTGCCTCTGGAGGTCAGGGCCAGGAGCCTCCGCCTGGTTTGCATCACACAAATCCCCATGTGTTGCTTTGTGTTGCATGACCCTTGTGTTGAATGACAATGGGGAATAAGCAGGAGTGCAACCAAAGGGTTTCTGCTGCCAGTTTCAGCAGGTGCTGCAGCTGGATATGCACCAGCTGAAAATGTGTACTTGCACACAGGTGCACCTCTGCTTCCCTAGCCTTGAACCGAGCGCAGATGCTGCACATCAGGCACAAGTGTCCAACCGCTTCTTTAGGGACTTTATCAGACGGGGAAAATTGGAAGGTTAACCAAAGGTTAATCCGGGTCATCCAAGGCATTCCACGTAATTTCACAAAAGATTTTCAAATGACTTCACACACAAACGGAACGCAATCCAAACGCAATTGTGAGACATCTCAGGAATAGCTGCATTTGGAAAAACATCGATTTTAGAAATCCTTTTCCACTGCAAATTTGCAGACAATTCACAATTGCATTAGTATGAAATGCATCTCCGGTTCTGCCATGGGATTGCCATTGGCTGTGAGATCTTTTCCTCCCTGCGCATGCACAAAGACCCTGATTCGAAATCAAGAAACCAATGGGTACGTACATATGCAATGAGTTCATTTGCATTCACATTGCTTTCTCTTTCAGATGGACGCTGTGTCTGTCTGGCGCATGATGAGCTACTAAGTAATTTCTTGCATTTCTGGATCCCCCCCCCCCCCCCCGCTTTCTTCTTCTTCTTTCGGGACGGTGATGCATTCCTCCATGTGAAAAAGTCCTAGGACAGCTTACATGATATGCACAAGGGGCTGTTGTTGTTATTTGCTCTCAACTTGGCTTTGACTTATGGTGACCGTTTACCAGCATCCTTGATTTGTGCAAGCCGCCTTGCCAAAGGAGTGGGGGAAAGACATGGCATTATATCGAATACCAAACCACTGCCATCCACACCAGGGAGAGAGAGAGAGAAGCCTGCCAGGGCTCTGCTTCTGCCCTGGGAAACGCAGTGGGCTCAGCCTTTGTTTCCTAGCACTTTCCCTGGGAGTTCCCCCCCGCCAGACACCATCATCCCACCGAACCTCAAAGGGCGCCTCTTCCAATGGGGAGGGGGACATAAGCAAGGAGGAGGGTCTCCTTCTTAGGAGGCTGTCTTTAAGCAGAGGCTGGATGGCCATCTGTCAATGGGGATGCTGTCAATGGGGAGTTCCTGCATGGCAGAAGAAGGGGGCTGGACTGGGTCAGGGCCTTTCTTGGGGTCTTTTCCAACTCTATGATTCTATGATTCTATGCATGCTCTTACGCATGGCTGGCTGTTGCAGCGACTGCAGATCAACGGCGCATGCGCCCATCCAGCTGCCAAGGTCAAGCACCTCCAATTAGTGTTTTTAAGTGGTTCCCGGGCGTGAATCGCAATCATATTTCAATATGGCAAAAGTAGGGCTTGGCTTATTAAAGCAATCACTCCCATATTAATCATGTTGCCAAGCCTCCCCAGCACCAGCGCCAGCTCCACTCAGGCGGAAATGAGAGCTGTTTGGAAAGAAGGACCCCAGCTATCTTTTACTCAGGAAGACATTTGTCCCACTTGTGGGTGAGGAAGAGCGATGGAGGAGATGCACATGCAGAGCACCCACATGCGTGGACAATTCACCCGTCTCCAGCCATTCTCCCAGCCCCAGGGCAGGGCTGCTGGTCAAGCGGGGCTGGTGTCTCCTGGGCCAAGTGGCCTTGGTGGGCTGAGAAAGGAAGGTTTCATTGGGCTCATTTCCACTAGGATTTTAAGCAAATTGCTGATCGGTTTATATGACCGTTGTTCCCATTTGAAACCGGTTCCATCCCTACTTTGATTTCTGTCATGATCAAGCAAAGCAAATGCAAAAACACCACTTTTTCCAGGCACTAGTTTCCGAAGCATGTTCAACAAACAGGACCAATGAATTTGAGTTGCATCATTCTGGAATAGAAGGACTCATGGCAGAGGGGTGTTTCCCATCCCTCCTCCTCAGTTTTTGGGAGATCCACCCCCCTCCCCTTAGCGCTGCCTTTGTGCTTGTGGATAGCCATCTGTCCATGAGGATGCTTTGATGGAGAGTTCCTGCATGGCAGAAGGGGTTTGGACTGGGCCAGGGCCCTTTTTGGGGTCTCTAGGGTTCTTGATTTCTATGACTCTTCCCTCCTCCAGGACAAGGAGGGTCTTCAGCTGTGGGGAAGTTATCCAAAGAAAGGAAACTGATAGTTTTTTGTGGGTTTTTCGGGGGGTTCTGTGGCCATGTTCTAGCAGAGTTTCTTCCTGACGTTTTGCAAGCAGCATCTCTGGCATCTGGCATCTTCAGAGAATGCTTTGCCTGGAAAAAGTTGGGTCTATATCTCCTGTGTGAGCCTGGGAATGCAGGAGGGATTTGCCTGTCTCTTGTTCTGTTGCTGATGGCCGGCTTCAGCCTGGGAGGCTAATGCAAAGGAGGATGAGTGTCTGCTAATTGGGGATCATGATCTGCTGGGAAAGCCCCTGACTCTGAATGGTTTCCCATTTGCATTGGCTGAGTCCTTATTTTGCTATTCCTCAGGACTGGGAGCCACATTTTGTTCACTTTGAGGGTTTCTTCTTTCCGGTTGAAATTGTCCAGCTGTTTGTGGATCTCAATGGCTCCCCTGTGCATCCTGACATGGAAGTGGTTGGCATGGTCCACAACTTCAGTGTTTTCAAACAGCATTTTGTGCCCAGGATGGTTTGTGGCATGTTCTGCTACGGCTGGTTTTCCAGGCAAAGCATTCTCTGAAGATGCCAGCCACAGACGCTGGCAGACGTCAGAAAGAAATGTCAGGAAGAAACTCTGCTAGAACATGGCTAAAGAGCCCGAAAAACCCACAAAAAACTATGGGTGTCGGCCATGACCGCCTTCGACTTTACAAAGGAAACTGAACCTCACAGCTGCGACTCATGTTTTATCCCAATAGATGGGACATGCCAACACATGTGGGACACATGACCGCAAAGTGCAATGCACATCTACGCAATGGCACCAGATGCGCCATGGCGCTGGATGTGCAACACTCCTTCTGCAAACTCCCTTCTAGTTTGCAGTCCTCAAGGTTTCCTCCTCTGATTTATAGGAGACCCTGTGGCTTCTCAAAATGGCCGGCGGCTCTCTTCCCTCTCGCAGCCCAGCTCCCAGCCCAGCCTGGATCACAACATGACCCTTGGATTTACGGACCATTCGGTCCTTGCTTTTACAGACCTTGTCCCAAGTGGTGCGTACAATAAAGAAAAGGCGTTGGGTCGGCCGCCGCCGCCAGGCCAAGCTCTTCCCTTGGCTTTGTAAAGGGCTGCTTCATAGGCCAGTAAACAGTGTTGATGTGCCTTGGACCGCTTTATAAAAACACTCCCAGGGATGTTGTGGCGCTTGGCAAAAGCATATAGGCCATGCAGCTGGAAGGTTGGTTGCTCTCTCTCTCTCTCTCTCACACACACATACACAAAAACTCAAACCCACACAGACACACTCCCTTGGGAAGCATTGCCCAGGAGACCTCAGGCGCGGGCGCATGGGAGCGTGTTATCTTTGGCAAAGGATGCTGTTAAATGAACCTGCCGCCAGTGTCTCCTCCTGAAGGTGATTCTGGCTTGTCTCCCTTGTTTAAGCGGTGTGTACAAGTGTGTGTGTGTCTGCCTTTGAGTGATGGATGTCTTGTTCCTAGAAACTCAGCGTGCACAGAGAGGGGTGTGTGTGTGTGTGTGTGTGTGTGTGTTTTGCAGGGCTGGAAGGCACACAATGCCAGGGAGAGATTTCTCTCTCTCTCGGAGAAGCTCTTTCTCTCCGGCTTCTTAACTCAGAGCAGAGGAAATGCTCTGTCACTGATATTTATTGGCCGAGCCTTTTAGCAGCCATCCTTGTTCTTGGGTTGCAAAGCGCCATAACTCACTTAGCAAACGCTGCCTCCACACACCTGCGTGAGACATCGTTTTCTCTCCGCTCCCACATCCCTGTCATGTGTTTTCTCCTCCTGCTACCCAATTATTTTCTACTTTTTTGGCGTAAGAAAACCCCGAACAACAAAGGAAAACATGTTTTTAAAAAAAATCCTTCCAAAGCAGCAGCAAACAAGCAACAACAGCAACTTTAGACAAACACAGAATTGGGAGGAACCAACAACAACAACAGAAACCGAAACCACATTGGCCAGAGTCCTGTGGGTGTTTCACCCTCCCACATCACTTCCCCTGCAAATTGGTTGATGTATTTGTCCATTGCAGAACATGCATTTTTTAGTTTTCTGACACGCAAGGATGTACCTGGACATTGCACATGGCCAAGTTAGTTGGGAAAATCAGGATGCAAAGGGATCTTGTAGCCCCTTTGAGACTAACTGAAAGAGAGAAATTGGTAGCATGAGCTTTCCTAGACTTGAGCCTACTTCCTCAGATGCATTTGGTGGAGCAGAGGGTCCCTGGGACCTATGCATCTGATGACATAGGCTCAAGCCTAAGAAAGCTCATGCTGCCAACCTCTTTATTTCGGTTAGTCTGAAAGGTGCTACAAGACCCCTTTGCATATTGCACATGGTTGTGCATGCATTTCTTGCTGTGCATCCTATTGCACTTGTGCATGAAATAGTTGTGCCATGTTGCCATTCAACACAAAGATTAAACAGCACAATTACTGTGTAACTCTGCACTTAGGGAATAACATTACTCAACCCTCCTGTAGAACGTCAGCCATGAAGGGACACAATGACCAGCCTTTGCGCAATGCCTGCTGTGGGCGCCCACGAGGGACGGATCGCAAGGTGGCTCAGATCCAAACTGGCTTGGATTACCAGGGGAACCTGTCAGAGAGCCCTACAGCCAAAAGTAGCCTCATGGGCCATGGAGTCCGACTCTCTGCTCAGGGCAAGATCTCTGACCAGAGCTTCCCAGCAGCCAGGGAGATGCCCAGCTTCTTTCTGGAGATGTCCAGCAAAGGAGACCCTGCCGCTTCTCTAGGCAATGGGTCCTGTTGCCCAAATGCTCTGTGGACTGGGATCTCCAACCAAGGTAAAACAATGTTTTTCTTCTCGAATTTGGACTGAATTCACATGTTCTATCTCTCCATCACCAAAATGTTCCTGATGCAAAAACACGGAGACTTCTTGAGGAATGCCTTGTCCTCTGCCTGCAAAGAGGCCTAACTGGAATGGAGACCAATTGGATTTCAAAAGAGGGGTCCCTGGACTTTGCAAATCTTCCTATTGGGATGGGAGCCTTCCTGCCAAAAAATATCCTCCCCAGCATAACATCTTTACTAAGGACTGAAACAACAGCATGCGGGCCTCTGACTAACATCTCCAATTGTTTGTTTCCTCCTTTTTGGTTTGTGACATCTTGCCTGATGAAAAAGAAGCAACAAGGATATTGTATCTTTCCGAAAGGTATCACTGTTTGGTGGACTTTTCTTTGTCTTTGCACAGCTCCCGCAGCATGTTTTCTGTATTGTGAGGGCTTCTGAAATTGTTGCTTTGAACTTATAGGAAGGCTAATAAGGATACAAGCAGACCCTCAGAGGACTTGTTGGGCTCCAACTGTTTAAGGCTGATAGTCTGCCACCCTGTTTGTGCCCAGAACGGTGAGCCTGTCCCACGGAGGATGGTTTCCCATCATGGGGCCACAACCATCTTTGGAGGAAGAGAGGAGGCTGAGTGTCCCATTGCCAGGACGGCCCACCCTTTGCCTTGGCAAAAGACTTTCTGGGCAGATGGGGCAAGGAGGACCCCAGGGCAGGTCACCTCAAGTACCATGAAAGGGGGCAAAGCAAGGCCCAGATCCCTTCCTGGTCTCAGCCTCTTTGGGAAGAGTCCATTGTCTAAATGGGGCAATGGAGGGAGTGAAGATGGCGCATCAGGCCAGGTCAATAAGAACCTCATTGGCATAGAATTGCACTTCACATTCCCTTCCTTTCATCTTCACTCTCCGTCTAATTGCCACAACCAAAGATGCTTCTGGTAAACAAGGGGAAATGTGTGTGTGTGTGTGTGTCTCCAAGCTGAATTGAAATTATGGCCTATGGGGTTGCATTGAGAGAATCTCATTGTGTGTGGGCTCAACTACCTTACTCTTCTGTTGAACGGCAACATTGAGCAAATAACTGCGCAACTGAATGCTCTCTCTGTGTATGCTGATTTGCAAGTGTGCGTGTAACTGCATGCACAAGAGCATTGTGTAAGGATATCTGCTCAAATTTTGGGGAATATTAATTAGCTCAACACACCAATATGGGGCTCCTTACAAGTACCCTTTTCAGATCGAATCCCAGCCTGTCTACCAATGGACCAGAACTTCCAGGAACTGACGCAAAGGCAAAGTCTTTGAATTTTAATCTAGTTTATTGATGCACAAGGGGACACACACTCACACACATACATTCACTCATGCAGTCACTCAAGGCAAATAATAGAAGAAAGGGAGGAAAAGTGGAAAGAGAACACAAGGCCTTCTAATGGAAATACTTGCCTGAGATGGTTTCCTCAGAATCACAGTAGATGCAGCAACACTATGAAGGGAAATGGGAAAGGGGCGCATGGACCCACGCCAGGAGAAGCAGACTGACAGAGTGCCTGCCTGCCAACAACGTGGACCTCTGAACAAAGGAAAAACGGGACCTTAAATAGGTTCCTAGTCACGTAGTCAGTGGAGGCTGTTGTCCTACATCAAAGCAAAACCAAATTTACGCATCACTTGATCTATGGGCATCCTCTGCCATGGGAAAACGATTGTGTCTGTGAAACATCTCCCTGTCATAAATCTGTCTCATAGGTGCGAAGGAATCTGCCTTTTTGCAACTCCTAAGTAAGGCTGCTGCCTACGTGGTCTCTCTGCTTTCAGCTCATAGCAGCCAAGGGGCAGCTCCCATAATGCCTTTCCATTAGGGTCATCAGGAGACATACTTCACCCTATAGATGCAGAACTTGCTTGGAGACCCCTATGACCAAGCGATGCCAGGGAAAAGGGGCCACCCGATTACCTCCACAGATGCATTTTGGGATAGGGGTTTGTGGGAGTATTACTTCTGCAACCTTGTCGCTGCAACACGAGTTGCATCTGCACTGCAGAATCAATGCAGTTTGACACTGCTTTAACTACCATGGCTCAACGCTATGGAATCCTGGGATTTGGAGTTTGGTGAGCTGTTTAGCCTTCTCTCTCAGAGAACTCTTGAGCCACAAAATACAATAAATGCCAGGGTCCTGGAGAGTGGAGCCATGGAAGGTAAAGCTGTGCCAAGATGCATTAATTCTGCAGTATGGCAAGAGCTTCATTTATCTTGTGGATGTTTTCTTGGGATATTTACTCTGGAACAGAAGAGGTGGTTAAGATGTGATATGATAGCCCTGTATAAGTATTTGAAAGGATGTCAGATACTGAGAAGGGAGCAAGCTTGTTTTCTGCTGCTCCAGAGAACAGGACACAACGGAGCAATGGACACAAGCTCCAGGAAAAGAGGTTCCAGCTCAACATGAGGAGGAACGTCCTGACAGTAAGAAATGTGAGAGCTGGTCAGTTAAGAAAGAAGATCGGAAGAAAACCCATTCCTTGGAGATGATGTGGGACTGGAGAAGAGGGCTAAGGATCCCATGGATGGCCAAAATGAGAAGGAAAGGAGCCCCAAAACAGATCAAGCCTGAACCTTCCCTGGAAGCCAGGATGAGAAAATGTGAGCTGTCCTGTTTAGGACCTATCATGAGAAGAAAGGACTCATTGGAAAAGGGAATAATGCTGGAAGGCTGCTGGGAAGTAGAAAGAGAAGAAGACCGCATGCCATGAAGGAGGCCATGAGGATGACTTTGCAGGACCTGAGCAAAGCAGCGGAGGGCAGGGGGTCTTGGAGATGCCTCATCCATAGGGTCCCCAGGAATCATAGCATCATACAATCATAGGATCGTAGAGTTGGAAGAGACCCCAAGGGCCAGCCAGTCCAAACCCATTCTGCCATGCAGGAACTCTCCATCAAAGCATCCCTGACAGATGACCATGTTGAGCTGGAATCTCTTTTCCTGGAGCTTACATCCATTGCTCTGTGTCCTATTCTCTGGAGCAGCAGAAAATCCCTTCAAGTATTTAAACAGGGCTGTCATCATATCCCCTCTTAACCCTCTCTTCTCCAGGCTAAACATCCCCAGCTCCCTCCGTCTCTCCTCATAGGGCTTCATGGTTTCCAGACCCTTCACCGTTTTAGCCCCCCTCCTTTGGACACATGGCTCCAGTTTCTCAACATCCTTTCTGAATTGTTTTGACCTGAACTGGACACAGTTTTCCAGGTGGGGCCTGACCTGAGCAGAATAGAGGAGCACTATTACTTCCCTTGATCTGGACACTATACTTCTATTGATGCAGCCTAGTATCGCATTGGCCTTTTTAGCTGCCGCATCGCACTGTTGACTCATGTTCAACTTGTGGTCTGCTTGGACTCCTGGATCCCTTTCACATGTTGTCTCCTTAAGCCAGATGTCCCCCATAATCCTATGTCTGTGCATTACATTTTGCTGCCCTAAGTGCACTACCTGACATTTCTCTGTGTTGAATTTCATTTTATTAGCTTTGGCCCAGCTTTCTACTCTGCTCAGGTCATTTTGAATGATGAACTGGGATCAACAAGAAAGGAGACCTTCAAGGGCAAAAGTCCCAGAGGGAGCCCTGACCCAGTCAAGCCAAGCAGGGTTCTTTTGGGGGTTGAAGGAGGAATGTCACAGACACACAGATGAGAAGGAATGAGAGAGGTGTGGGCGCCTGCAAAGAGTTGGAAGCATGAGGCAGAGGAAGGGAGGCTTCCCAGCCAAAGACCAGGAAGGGTCTCTGGGGAGGCAAAGCCACACAGGGAGGCCATTAGGCCATTAGCCGCTTAAGCGTGATAAAGCAATGGGTGGGATTCCTGCAGCACAAAACCTGGGAGTATATCACCCGGAGCTTTTGGGTGGTCTTGTGGCTCAGTTCCAGCTCACTTCCAAAGTGACTGCGCTTCCAATGATGCGGTTTCACCTCATAAAGGGACTGTGTTATCAGACGCCATTGATTTCTATGGGAGCCCCGTGCGAATTGCTTCAGCAGCGTTTCGGAAGTCACCCCTCATTTTGGTAAAACCGGGAGAAAGTGGCTTCAGAGAATTGGCTTCCAGTCTGCCTTCGATGGCCCTGCGATTTGGTCTGGTCCGGAAAAGCACTCCGATGCCAGCCCCCTTGGCCCCTGCCTCTTGCTCCATTATCGCCCCCCTCCTCCTTCATGCCATCGCCTCCTCTCTGCCAACCACTCGATCCCATCATCCCCTGCGTCCCCTGCGTCCTCCTCGAGCCCGATGTGTTCCCCTCCTTCAGCCTCCCACCAATCCCATCATCCTTGCCTTCTCCTAGACCCCGATCTGCTCCCCTCCTTCAGCCTCCCACCAATCCCATCATCCTTGCCTTCTCCTAGACCCTGATCTGCTCCCTCCTTCAGCCTCCCACCAATCCCATCATCCTTGCCTTCTCCTAGACCCTGATCTGCTCCCTCCTTCAGCCTCCCACCAATCCCATCATCCTTGCCTTCTCCTAGACCCCGATCTGCTCCCCTCCTTCAGCCTCCCACCAATCCCATCATCCTTGCCTTCTCCTAGACCCTGATCTGCTCCCTCCTTCAGCCTCCCACCAATCCCATCATCCCCTGCCTTCTCCTAGACCCTGATCTGCTCCCCTCCTTCACCCTGACACCAATCCCATCATCCCCTGCCTTCTCCTAGACCCCGATCTGCTCCCCTCCTTCACCTGACACCAATCCCATCATCCTTGCCTTCTCCTAGACCCTGATCTGCTCCCTCCTTCAGCCTCCCACTAATCCCATCATCCTTGCCTTCTCCTAGACCCCGATCTGCTCCCCTCCTTCAGCCTCCCACCAATCCCATCATCCTTGCCTTCTCCTAGACCCTGATCTGCTCCCTCCTTCAGCCTCCCACCAATCCCATCATCCCCTGCCTTCTCCTAGACCCTGATCTGCTCCCCTCCTTCACCCTGACACCAATCCCATCATCCCCTGCCTTCTCCTAGACCCCGATCTGCTCCCCTCCTTCACCTGACACCAATCCCATCATCCTTGCCTTCTCCTAGACCCTGATCTGCTCCCCTCCTTCAGCCTCCCACCAATCCCATCATCCTTGCCTTCTCCTAGACCCTGATCTGCTCCCCTCCTTCAGCCTCCCACCAATCCCATCATCCCCTGCCTTCTCCTAGACCCTGATCTGCTCCCCTCCTTCAGCCTCCCACCAATCCCATCATCCCCTGCCTTCTCCTAGACCCTGATCTGCTCCCCTCCTTCAGCCTCCCACCAATCCCATCATCCTTGCCTTCTCCTAGACCCTGATCTGCTCCCTCCTTCAGCCTCCCACCAATCCCATCATCCCCTGCCTTCTCCTAGACCCTGATCTGCTCCCCTCCTTCACCCTGACACCAATCCCATCATCCCCTGCCTTCTCCTAGACCCCGATCTGCTCCCCTCCTTCACCTGACACCAATCCCATCATCCTTGCCTTCTCCTAGACCCTGATCTGCTCCCCTCCTTCACCCTGACACCAGTCCCATCATCCTTGCCTTCTCCTAGACCCCGATCTGCTCCCCTCCTTCACCTGACACCAATCCCATCATCCTTGCCTTCTCCTAGACCCTGATCTGTTCCCCTCCTTCACCCTGACACCAATCCCATCATCCTTGCCTTCTCCTAGACCCTGGTCTGCTCCCCTCCTTCAGCCTCCCACCAATCCCATCATCCTCTGCCTTCTCCTGCATTCCAATCCTGGCCCCAGGGACCCCTAGCGACCTATCCCATCATCCCTTGCCTTCCCCTGCATCGGGATGCAGGAGAAGGCAGGGGATGATGGGATAGCTCACTGGGGCCAGGACTGAAAGGGCTGTCACAGGCCTGCCTTCGGCTGACGTTCCCTGCCTGCCAAGGTGTGCCAATCTGAGTGTGTGTGTTTGTGTGGGGCGTTGTCCCATCAGTCGACATTCAGGTGACATTTGTCCCGGCCTGGAGGAGCTTTCCTGCATCTGAGCATCTGTCTCCTGAACACACACTCCAGGCATTAGAGATGCTAAAAATAGGCCACAAGGATTGAATTGGAGACCTTCAAAGAGCGGCGCTGGGGCTTTTGCATTCAACTCCAAGGTTGGTTCAGGTTGAGGCAGAACCTCCCTCCCAAAGGCACCCCGGGCCTTCCTGTCCGGCTCTTTGCACGGGGCTCAGAGGTGCTCTTTTGGGGGGAGGGGGAACTGGGGACAAACCACTCTCTCTCTCTCTCACTCTCTTCATTCATTCATTCATTCATTCATTCATTCATTCATTCAGGGGCTGTGCAGACCGTCCCTTTTACAGCCAGATCAGGGATGCCGCAACTGCACGCCACAGCCCCGATCTGGCTTTTGCTGGCCGCAAAAAGGGACTATGCATACCGGCCATAAAGGCCACTCTGGGGGTGGAGTCGGGAAATGGCATCCATATGAGTCACGCTCCGACTCCACGACTCCACGGACATCCATATGAGTCACGCCCCGACTCCGCCCCCAGGGTGCCATGACGCCGCACACTGCTCCACACGGCACACAACGTCATGGCATGCCTTTGGTGCTGTGTCTGCATGATGCAGCACCAAAGGAGTGCCGTAAAGCTGTGGCGCCATGGCTAGGGCGTCTTGCAAAGGCCAGATCTGGCTGTAAAAGGAGCGGTTTGCACTGTCCCAAAGCGGATCTTTTTTGCACCCTGCAAAGGGAGCGATAGCCACGGTGGTGCGGCTTAATGGCACTCCTTTGGCATTGCATCATCACACAGACAGACAGACAGACAGAATGGAGAGAAAGTCTGGCAACTCACTGTATTAACATGATGAGTGTTATACCATCTGGGAGGGATTGGGGTCATTTTCATGTAGCATTTCAGAGCTGCAGAGCACCATTGGCCTTCAAGGGCAGAGCATTGCGGCATGAGAGGGTCTTGTGGGAAGGATCCCTTTGCAAGGGCCACAACCGGGGTGCCTCTTGGACACTGGACCTGTTGCTTGCAAGATAAGCAGCTGGGATGCTGGGATGGTTTCAGGAAGGGCTGCCATTTAAAGGAAGGGAGGGAAAGGTCCACTCAGCCTTGGATCCTTCTGTATGTCCCTAAAATGAGTTCCTCTAAAATCGTTGGAGGCAATTTGCTTACACTTTGTAAATACTGCTTTGGGACTGCTTAAATGCACTGATAAGTGGTATAGTACTATACTTGCTATTGCTATAAAGGCAAAAATAGGTGGGTTTCTGGCAGCTAGCTACTAGATTTGGGGCACAGGTTGGAAGGCATTTCCTGGGTGGGGATATACTGTTTTGAACACATGCTTACATACCAGAAATGACCCCATGGGAAAATGGCTCATGACACCAGATTTTTGGCACATGTGCATGGCAGCATTCAGGATGGACATGGCTGGCCAAATCATTCATGATGAAAGTAATGCCATTTCAGAGCATGACAGAGCTTACTGAATGTCTGAAGGGGAATTCAAGTTTCCTGAGGCTTCAGCCCTTGGTAAGGAAACAAAACTATCCAAACTATCAAAGCCAAGGCTGTGAGGAGGATCTTGCTTTAGAACCAGAAGAGCAGCAGAAAGGGCCTTTTGCCTTAAGATGCTTCTATAAGGACTGAGGCTGACACAAAGAGCTTGTAGTTTAAAAAACAAAACTTGACTAATGGCTTCAATCTACATATCCATGGAAGCTACATCCTAACCTATCTAGCGAATAGTTCAGGCAAAAAAAGGAGTCTGTATCTCACCATCTTTTGGAGAGCATTGCATTGGGATGGAGAGACTGAAGGGAAAGCAGGAGAGATCTGTTGTGGGAGAGGACTTCCTAAGGAAGTTAGCTAGATCCCGTGATCTGTTTACCAACTTACAAAGGCATTTATTGCCCCTGGAATTTAGCAGGATCAAATGGCATGCAGATAGAGATAGAAGACAGTAGAGATGCATGCAGGGAAATCCTATCTATCTGAGGAGGGGCAGAGAGAAGGCAATGGTTTCCCAACAATGTTATTCTGTGCTCTGCAGAGATCATAGAATCATAGACTCATAGAGTTGGAAGAGATCCAAGGGCCATCTGGCCCAACCTCCCTCCTGCCATGCAGGAACTCTCAATCAAGGCATCCCCTGTGACAGATGGCCATCCAGCCTCTGTTTAAAGACCTCCAAAGAAGGAGACTCCAGCAAAATCTCTGGATCTACATACAATGACTTGCAAAGGAAGAGGTCCTGCTCGGATGACCAGCGCATGGCCATGACTTTGCCTCTGCATTGCACAGAACTTCTACTCCTTTAAAAATTTGCCCAAACTACCACTGATATTGGAGAGCAAAATCTTGTACTAGTTTTACTAATCTGAGCAAATAAATTCTAGTGTAGCAAAAACAGTGATTGGGTTTGATAGTCCGTTAATTTGGGCATGGATAACGAAGGAAAGTAAGGAAGAGAGAGAAGATTCAGGAATCCTTTGGTGTTCCATTGCCTGTCAATCAAGTGTGGGTTTTGACAAGAAGCTCCCAGGGTCTCTGCGCATTGCTATCCCCAGAGCGCAAGGGGGAAGAAGCGGCAGGAAGAGCCCTTGGTCCATGCAGGACCTTGGCTCAAATTGTGGAGGATATAGAATCATAGAATCGTAGAGTTGGAAGAGGCCACAAGAAGGGCCCTGATCCAGTCCAACCCCATTCTGCCATGCAGGAAATCCAGATCAAAGCAACCCTGACAGATGGCCGTCCAGACTCTGCTTAAAGACCTCCAAAGAAAGAGACTCCATCACAGTCTCCAAAGAAATGTGTTCCTCTGTCGGACAGCCCTTACTCTCAGGAAGTTCCTCCTAATGTTGAACTGGAATCTCTTTTCCTGCAGCTTGCATCCATTGCTCCGGGTCCTAGTCTCTGGAGCAGCAGAAAACAAGTTTGCTCCCTCCTCAATATGACATCCCTTCAAATATTTAAACAGGGCTATCATATCACCTCTTAACCTTCTCTTCTCCAGGCTAAACATCCCCAGCTCCCTGAGTCGTTCCTCATAGGGCATGGTTTCCAGACCCTTCACCATTTTTGTCGGCCTCCTTTGGACACGCTCCAGTTTCTCAATGTCCTTTCTGAATTGTGGCGCCCAGAACTGGACACAATATTATTCCAGGTGGGGCCTGACCAGAGCAGAATACAATGGCACTATGACTTCTCTTGATCCAGACACTAGACTTTTATTGATGCAGCCTAACATCGCATTGGCCTTTTTAGCTGCCTCATCGCACTGTTGACTCATGTTCAACTTGTGATCTACTATGGACTCCCAGATCCCTTTCACACAAATAAGTCTCTTGTTCAGCCAAGTGTCCCCCATCATCCTATATCTGTGCATTTTATTTTTCTGCCCTAAGTGCAGTACCTTACATTTCTCCGTGTTGAAGTTTATTTTGTTAGCTGTGACCCAGCTTTCTAGTCTATTCAGGTCATTTTGAATCTTGATCCTGTCCTCTGGGGTATTAGCTATTCCCCCTAATTTGGTGTCATCTGCACATTTGATAAGTATGCCCCCAATATTGTCCTCCAAGTCATTGATAAAGATGTTGAATAGCCCTGGGCCCAGGGTCCAGGACAGCCCCACTGGACACCCCACTGGTCACTTCTCTCCAGGACGAAAAGGAGCCATTGTTGAGCACCCTTTGGATTCGGCCGGTCAACCAATTACAAATCCATGTAACAGTTGCCTTGTCTATCCCACATTTTACAAGCTTGTTTGCAAGAATATCATGGGAAACCTTGTCAAAGGCCTTACTGAAATCAAGATATACTATATCCACAGCATTCCCTTCATCTACCAAGATGGTCATTTTATCAAAGAAAGAGATTAGATTTGTCTGGCATGACTTGTTTCTCTGAAACCCATGTTGACTTTTTGTGATGATGGCATTGCCTTCTAGATGTTCACAGACTCTCTGTTTAATGATCTGCTCCAGAATGATCTGCTCCTAGAACTGATGTCAGACTAACTGGACGATAATTGTTGGGATCCTCTTTTTCCCCCTTTTTGAAGATGGGGACAACGTTTGCCCTTCGCCAGTCGGCTGGGATCTCTCCTGTTCTCCAGGAGTTCCCAAAGATGATTGCCAATGGCTCCGATATTATATCTGCCAGTTCTTTTAATACCCTTGGATGGAGTTCATCTGGTCCTGGATACTTATATTTGTTTAGGTTGAACAGGTATTCCTGTACTATCTCTTTACTTATTCTGTGCTGAAATTCCTCTTTTCTGTCCTCTGCTCCATTATTGTCAGGTTGAGTTCCCTTTGCCTTTTCTGAGAAGACTGAGACAAAGAAAGTGTTGAGTAATTCTGCCTTTTCTCTGTCCTCTGTTAGCATTTTGCCATCTTCTGCACTCAGAAGATGTTCTCTATGTTTCGCTGCCCTTTGCGTCAGGTAGTATTTCCCCCCAACTCCGGCTTCCTTCCAAGAAATCTCCTTCCTTCTTCCGGACTCTTTCTCCTGGCCACCATTTGCCTTTGTGCTGCATTTACATTCCTCGATAGAACTGTCAATGCACTTCCAAAAACAGAGACTGGGAACAGGAGCCCCTTTCCTCAGCTAATCTCCACACTAAAATGTCAGCGCTGCTCTTCAAATAAGACGGGAGTGTGATCAATATTTGGGGGTGCCTCTCAGTCCCCTTCTTCGCAGCTGCGGGATTAAGGGCTGGCATTTCCCCAGGGAAGCGTGATGGAGACTAAAAAAAGATTCCTTCAGATCCGTGCCTTATAGTATCTCCACCAGGATTAGAGAATGGAGCAGGTCCCTGGGAAAGCCCATCCAAAAATGCCTCCTCTCACCTGGCAGCGTTTGGGCATGAAATGTTTGGAAACGCGGCCCTTCCTTCCTGTGGGTATTTCCCTCTCTTCTGCTCAGGGTCGTGGCGCACTTTCAGCTGCCAAAGCGGATCTGCCATCTTCCTTGCTGCGAAGCTGAATCAAGGTGGCACATGGCGCAGTGTCCATTAATTCACTTATTCATGCTTGGTTTCCGTGTCCATCATGTTTTAAAAGCACAACAGGGCAAGATGATGCCTGTCTGGGTGCCAGCCGGGCATTGACTGTATAATGGGATCTGCAGTGGCCTTCTGCCCTTTGGGAAGTTCAAAACGGTTTGGCATGCCCAGTTGGACCACGGTGCAAGGGCAGCCTGATGGTCATCTCTCCGAGGGAGTAGCTGCACCTTGGATGACTGGACTTTATAGAGTCATATAATCCTAGAGTTGGAGGAGACCCCAAGAAGGGCCCTGATCCAGTCCAGCCCCCTTCTGCCATGCAGGAACCTTCCATCAAAGCATACCCAACAGATGCCCATCTAGCCTCTGTTTAAAGACCTCCAAGGAAGGAGACTCAAAGGCAGCATCTTCTGCCATCGAACAGCCCTTACTCTCAGGAAGTTGCTCCTAAGGTTGAACCGGAATCCCTTTCCCCGCACTTTGCCTCCATGCAACTCCTTGGCAGGAAAATCGAGATGACTGCTAATCAGTCTGTATTGACTGATAGTGGATGTCTCTTCCTGCATGGTCAGATGGGGTTGAAGTAGATAGTTCTTAGGGGGTCTATTCCAACTCTAGGACACTATGGTCTTAGATTTGATGTTCTTTGTTGCCTGTTTCATTGAATCATTTCCTGTATTGCTATGTATTTTATATGTATTATCCTACTAGAGAGGCAGGCTAACTCCAACAGGCCTCCCTGGAAGAAGATTAACCATCCATTAAGAAGCCAAGCCCTCCCTCCAGTCCCTCTCCCCTGATCCAGGCCTCGGAGGTAGAGAGGAACTGCTGGACCTCATCCCCTTTCCCTCCACCACTCCCTTCTCCTTTTGTGTCCTGTCTTTTTAGATTGTAAGCCTGAGGGCAGGGAACCGTGCCATTAAAAAGATTGTATGTACAGCGCTGTGTAAATCTACAGCGCTTTATAAATAAAGGTTAATAATAATAATAATATGGTTCTACTAGACCCACTTGCTATTAAATGCTGATCCTGCTATGAAAAACCCTTCTAGACCAATACATGTGGCTGACATGCGGATAGAGAGAAGTGAAATGAAACGTAGAAGGGAAGGGAAGTTCCTCCTCTCATGGCTGGAGGTCTCAAAGGACTTTGGCTCAATGTCCAGGAGGAGGTCCAGGGTGAGATGGGCGAGAAATCTGTGGGATGCACATTTTGATGCAACAATACACTGTACCCAATTAACACATTGTGGACTGGAACGTCATACATTCCTGATTCACACACATGAGCATAGATTTGAAAAATGTGAACCATTTGCTTTAGTCTCCAGGAGAGCATGCATAAAAGATGGCTCCATCCTGAAACCTGTGCGTGGAGCCAGGCATGCATTTCTGTGGCGGAAAAGCCAACAACCCCAGCTTGCAGTCTGGTGCGGATCCATGTTAGAAAACGCCTGGAGGTCATCCTCTAAGAGGGACGGATTCCCACCTTCTTTGTGTCTTTAGGTCTCTGAAAATGCCCCACGCCTCTCACTGGTCACTCAAGCAGACACTGTGAGCAGGGACCAGAGACACCAGTATCTTACTGGTTTTTGAGGGGGACCCAATCTCTCTCCCCAGCTGCAGCCTGCAGGCCACTGGGCCCACCAAATCCTTGGGAGCTAAACTTAAAATGCGCCCCATCCATCTGTCCGTCCGTCCGTCCGTCCGTCCCTCCCTCCCTCCTTCCAGTGTTTCATCTTCATTATGATGCCAATTCCCTCATTGTCTTGCAGGTCCTGCCACGCTGAAGACCAACTAGATTAAATGAATTACTTCAATTAAATTGGCATTTGGTACATCACTTCAGTTAGTCTATTTGCATCTCGCAGAATGCAAGAGTAATTTGTTTAGCAATTTGAGGCGAACGGAGTAAATACGCAGAAAATGGAAAGTAGTGTGTGTGTGTGTGTGTGTGTGTGTGTGTGATTGTGGAGGTCTGTCGCTGAGCCAGGCCTGTTGCAGAAGCACCTCTCAGCTGAAAACCTCCCCTGTGCCACACACAAGGAGAAGGCAATATGTATATTAATATATATATATATATATATATATATATATATATTAAAAAAGCAACGGAAAGGAGAAGGCAAGGGCATCCCAGGGAGGAAAAGCCAGCGGTGCATCTGTCAGCCAGTGGGCCTGCAAGAAGACCCATGTGGCTAGTGGAGCTGACAGGTGACCGGTGAGATCATGGCAATCTGGACACACGCCGGACATCCCTAGGGCCACACGGCCCAGAGCAGCTAGAGAGGAGCCTTCTAGGGCCCAGGATGGCAGGGCCACACCTAAGACCATTATGCGCCTTCTGCAGGTGCTACAAAGGGTGGCAGAGGACTTGGCGAGGGGTTGCACTTGCAGCCATTCCCCACAGAGCAAATGCGGCTCTTCACATAGGAACAAGGCTTTACCTGGTGGCCCTTACTTCCATTTTGAGATTGACCAAACAACAGGGTGACCAGGTGCCCTCCTTTTCCAGAACCTGGCCTCTATTTCATCTTCCTCTGCCCAGGAAAGGACTTCCTAAAGGTCCTTCATTTTGAGTTCCTGCATGGCAGAAGGGGGTTGGGCTGGATCAGGGCCCTTTTTGGGATCTCTTCCAACTCCATGATTCTAGGATTCTATGATCAGACACTGATTTAGAAGTTTATGGCACCCATTCCCCCCCCCCCCCCCCGTTATGGGCATGGGAAGAGGATGCTCGTGTGCGCGCATAACCAAGAAAAAACGGATTTTATCGCACACCAAAGCGTCCTCCAAAAGGCCCCATTCCAGTGCCCAGCGCCAGGCCGTCTCTGTTCATTGCTGAGAAGCGCCGTTTTTGCCTGATGGAAAAGTTGCGTCACACAAAAATGGCGTTCCTCAGCACTGAATGGGGATGGCCTGGTGCTGGGCACCGGAAT
Source organism: Sceloporus occidentalis (assembly GCA_023333645.1). Classification (NCBI taxonomy): domain Eukaryota; kingdom Metazoa; phylum Chordata; class Lepidosauria; order Squamata; family Phrynosomatidae; genus Sceloporus; species Sceloporus occidentalis. Next base: position 25,554 of record JALMGF010000417.1, on the reverse strand, counting down.
GGGGCCTTTTGGAGGATGCTTTGGTGTGTGATAAAATCCGTTTTTTCTTGGTCCCGCGCGCACATGAGCATCCTCTTCCTGTGCCCATAACGGGGGGGGGGGGGGACAAGTGCTATAAACCTCTTAGGCGTTTATCAAACGGGGTTTTACCAGCTCAGATAAGGGGTGACTGCAAATCCAACGATGCGGATTCACATCATAACGTTAATGTATTTTAACACCTGGTTCCTTTCAATGGGAGCTCTTTGGCAAGGCTTCCGTGGGGCTTCCGGAGTGAACCCTTACTGGCCCCTCATTTTGGAGAGTCTGCTAAATAAGTGAGTTGACAGGATTCACATTGAAGCTTGCTTCGAATTCACTGCACATTGGTCTGGTGTGGAATGCCAGTTTGCTTGTGCTCTGGAACACCACCGCAAAACTCCAGGGTTGCATATTTCCCATGATGCCGTGCTGCAATTTTGCCCCATTTGCTTCCGGTGCTCCCCCCTGAAGGAATGCCTTCATGTTTTAATGTGGAGAGGAGACATGCTGGCGAGGAGAAAGGGGAAAGAGGGGGCAAAGAGAGAGAGAGAGTGGGGTTAGTGAAGTTTCCAAAGGACTCTTTGGGGGAGGGGGGCAGGAGGTCCTCCAAAGTGGGGCCAAGGGGGAGGCAGGAGCGTCACACACAGCCCTGATCCCACTCCTAGGCCCTCAGGGATGTTTGCAGTTGGACGATCCCCTTCCCCAAAAGGTCACTTTTGCTGGCCACGGTGAGCAGGGGTGTCCTCTCCACAAAAGCGGAGGACGTTCAAGACAAAACAGAGGACATGACCCAATGAAAGGATCATTTCCCAGCAGAGGCTAGCATTCACATGAAACTGGAAAGGGGTGGAGGGTAGATTTCAATCCAGATGACAGATGTATGTGAAGGAAATGAAACAGGAGCTGGAGGGAGAGATGGAACTCCCAGAATTCCATAGCCTCAAGCCAAGGGCCCCACAACAAACTCCAACTCCCATAATAATAATAATAATAATAATTGAATAATAATTTATTTTTAAAATAATAATAATAATAATAATAATAATAATAATAATAATGATTTAAGTTATTAGTTTGCTGAGGCACCAGAGCTCTCTGGCAGAGAAGGCTCAATGTCTCAGGACACTACAGTTCCCAGAATTCCATAGCACTGAGCCAGGACAGTTAAAGTGCAGTTAAACCAGATTATCTCCCCAGTGTGGATGCAACCTAAGAGAAGGCAACTGCTACAAAAGGAAGGAGAGATGTAGATGGAATAGATGAGGAGAATGACAAGAGGATAGATGTAGATGTGGCTGAAATGGGTGGGGGCTCTGACAGGGAGGACCCTTTGAATTTGGCTGCCAGGGATAGGAAAAGGGAAGGGAGGAAGAAAGGGCAAGCAGCTGTCATTCCCGTGAAAGAGGAACCAGGCTCCCTTCTTCACCCCGGAAGTGCAAAGGTTCAGGATGCATCCAGAGCCCCACTGAGCATGCCAAGGGTCCCATTTCGAATTGTTGAATTCGCATGGTATGCGCTGGTGTGGAAATACAATGTGCACTCACTCCGCTTTGCATGAATCCACATCACGTGACTTGCCTTGGATTCGATTCCCCCTCGATTCGGAAGGGCAACAAAAGGGCAACCAGGTGTGATAAAACACTCACGTTACAATGTGAATCCACATAGTTGGACCCGCAGTTACCCAGGATCTGAGCTCCAATAACCTCCGTGTGATAAACGCCTTAGTCTCCAACCTTTTGGGGTTCAACCTGCACAGCACTTATGGCAACACCATAACTCTTGTGAAACAAATCAGATCATTTGCCTGCCATGGAGCCACGCTGGCGAGTAAGAACCACCTGGTTAAATGGCCTTTGCTCTCGTGCGAAGAGCCGCATTTGCTCTGCAGGGAGTGGCTGCAGGTGCGGCCCTTTGCTAAGTCCTCCGCCGCCCTTTCTTTGTCATTCTGCCTCCCTTCTCCTCCGCTTTCCCTTCTGCCGCCCTCAACGTTTCCAGGCAGAGGCTGGAGATTGATGGCGCCCCTCCAGAGCTTTCCGCTGCCCCTTCGCTGCCAACGAGAGCCAGCCGCAGCGCTCCCAAATGGGTTCACTTTTCATAATACAGAAATTTCCCTCGGTCTTTCCTTCACATTAATGATATGTATTGACTTCTTCAGCATATTGTAAATTATGCATAAAATGACCAATTTCTGTCCCAGGGACGGCGAGAGTGGCAGCAACGGCGCACAATTACTGGGCAGCGAAACAGAACTGTGCCTGGAAGGGACGCGGCGCAAATAAAATGGAGGAGGAAGGGGGGTCCTAGAGGTAGACAGGGGTGTGTGCGCGCGCGCAAGGAGATGGAACAGAGAGGCTGATTTATCTCAGCAAAATGGGCGCTACCTACAACTGAGGCTGACGTGCTTCGCATGAGGACCATCCCCACAAAAGGGGCCTTTTCCCAAGTGGGGCCAAGCACCATGTTTGGCCTTCGAAGGCTCAAAATCGTGGGGCAGAAAGGAAGAAAGAGCCTGCCTTGACTTCGGTGCAATAGAGAGGCTTCTTCCCATGTGCAATTGCAGGAGGTCAAGTTTTGGCCTTCAGGGTCACCTGCAATAGGAATGGAGTCCATCCCAGGAGCAATGCTTCCTCCATAGACCTTCCAATGTCCTTTAACTGGGTTCTCCCCCCCAAAACTCTGTCCTTCATTTGGCTATCTAAGGGCCCATACAGACAGGCCAAAATAAAGCTGCTTCAGGTCACTTTGGAGGTATGCTCTTTAAATGATGCATGCAGCCTAAGAGGCCAAAAGCCTCACCAAAGCCATGCTCCAGTTCTAAGGACTGGAGTGCAGCTTTGGCACAGCTTCTGGCCTCTTAAGATGCGTGTGTCATTTAAACAGCATACCTCCAAAGTGACCCGAAGCAGCTTTATTTTGGCCTGTCTGTACGGGCCCTAAGTCAGGAGAACCAGTGTGCTGAATCCTAAAATCCTAGAGTTGGAAGAGCCCCCAAGAAGGGCCCTGATCCAGTCTAACCCTCTTCTTCTGCCATACAGGAACTCTCCATCAAAGCATCCCTGACAGAGGGCCATCCAACCTCGGTTTAAAGACCTCCGAAGAAGCAGACTCCACCACAATCTCCGAGGAAGCGTGCTCCAATGCCCATTTTAATATGAGGAACCTTTCCCCAAAAAGGTTAAGGGCCATTTTGCAGTGAGCTCTGACTGCCTCTCTCTACTTCTTGCAAGAACATCTGGGGTGGGGGTCCTTGGTCACCTTTGGAAATGCCTTTGGGGGCTGATTCTGCAAAGCCCCAAACCTGGAAGGCACCCAGCCTGGTCAAGTGCCCATCCTTGAGGAAAAGGCTCCAAATCATTGGGTCTCATTGGGTCAGGGACCCTAACCAGCCTCCCTTGGGATCCTTCCTTGGGGGCCTCGCCTGAAGACAGTTCTCCAGATTTGCTATATGTTTGCCTCCAAGGAAAGCCTTCTGGCACAGAAGCCCCACAGTAATGATGCCCAGAAGTGGAGCTCACATCCACTGCGGGAGATTTATGCCAGTTGTCCCCAGATGGGCTGGACAAGGCCTCCCTCTAAGTCCCTGGCAGAGATGTGGCTACTGCAGTTGGCAGACCATTTGAACCCAAAGGATGGTCAGCAATGGCTCCTTTTCATCCTGCACAGATATATGCACAGATATAGGATCATGGGGGGACACCTGGCTGAACGAGAGACTTATTCATGTGAAAGAGATCTAGGAGTCCAAGTAGACCTCAAGTTGAATATCAGTCAACAGTGTGATGCGGCAGCTAAAAAGGCCAATGCAATTTTAGGCTGCATCAACAGTAGTATAGTGTCCCAATCAAGGGAACTAATTGCCACTGTACTCTGCAGTGGTCAGGCCTCACTTGGAATAATCCTGTGTCCAATTCTGGGAACCAAAAAGGATGTGGAGAAACTGGAGCCATGTGTCCAAAGGAGAGCAACTAAAATGGTCAAAGGTCTGGAAACTAAGCCCTATAAGGAAAGCCTTAGGAAGATGCCAGGGATGTTTAGCCTGAAGAAGAGAAGGTTAAGAGGTGATATGAGAGCCCTCTTTAAATACTTGAAGGGATGTCATATTGAGGAGGGAGTAACCTTATTTTCTGCTATTCCAGAGAATAGAAGACAATGGAGCAATAGATGCAAATCACAGGAAAAGAGATTCTAGCTCAACATTAGGAGGAACGTCCTGACAGAAAGGGCTGTTCGACAGAGGAACACACTCCTTCCTTGGAGAATTTGGTGGAGTCTCCCTCCTTGGAAGTCTTTAAACAGAGGCTGGATGGCCCTCTGTCAGGGATGCTTTGATGGAGAGTTCCTGCATGGCAGAAGAAGGGGCTTGGACTGGGTCAGGGCCCTTTTGGGGGTCTCTCCCAATTCTAGGATTCTATGATTCTAAGTCAGTTCTATGCTTCCATGATGCCAAGCCTGTTCCTTTTCAGCCAAGATACACCCGCATGCCCATCGGCAGCATCTGTTTCTCCCGACATCTGTTTACACGGGACATTTTTTAAAAGCGGCAGCCCTTCGTCCTTTGCTCAGATCTTCCTCTTGCCATGGTTTGAGAGTTCCTGCTCCAGAAGCTTCTGATGTTTGATGTGAAATGCCTATCTGGAGGCCGCAGGCGACGCAGCCATGCAATGGCGCTTTTATGCAACGCGATGCATTTCTGTTTTCTCCTTTTATGCTTGGCCTTAGCCTCAGCGCCGGCCGGCTTCCCTCCTCATAAAACAGCCGTCCTTTGAGCATCTTGAGACGGAGCTGGTGCTTCTCTATTATTTATTCATGTAAAGTATTTCTATATGGCTCCTGCCCCTCGCAGCGCACCAGCGCATGATGGGAAAGGCATTTAAAACATTGCGGAGATTATACGGATCAAACAGAACATTTAGAACAAATTAAAATGTTAAGAGTCTCTTAGAAGCAGATCGAAAGCCGTTCTTTAAGGAAGCAGAGGCAACCGCCGCGTTGCGCACTTCTCTTCCCCACAAGGAAACCGAAGCGAGAGAAAACAGTCTTCTTGGTTTATCAGATACTCGATCCTTTTCTCTGTTTCTTGGCTTTATTCAGCTCCGGTAAAACTTCCAAAACAGTTTTCGAAATTGAAATTAAACATTTGGAACTAAAACCAGAAAACCCCCAAAAAGATGAAATTGGAATTAAAAAGCTATGTTTAAAACAAACAAAACAGACATTTCAAACACCATTTGGAACAACACTAAGGAGTTTATCACCCTGGGGTTAATTTCGGCATTAAAGAGAGGTTAAAGAGCATGTAAAGCTTCCTGCAAATAAAGGGAAAATGGTGAGCAGCTCTCCATCAAAGCCTCCTCCTTTTGGCAGATGGCCATCCGGCCTCTGCTCAAAAACCTCCAAAGAAGGAGGCTCCAATATACTCCAAGTGTCAAACAGCTCTTTCTGTCTGGAGGTTCCTCTGAATGTCGAGCTGGAATCTCTTTCCCTGGAGCTTCCATCTATTGCTCCATTGGGTCCTACTCTCTGGAGCAGCAGAAAACAAGCTTGCTCCCTCCTCAGTGTGGCATCCCTTCAAATCAAAAATGTCCAAGTGCACTTTTTGGAGAACGCATGCGTGCGTCAGATCCAAACAGGACCCAGGCCTTCCCATCTTGGACTCTTCCTGAAGAATGGGCAAACCCTTTTCAGCCTTTTTTCCCGGGGCAAACCTTTCCCCTCTGTTGTAAGCTGCCCAGATTCCCAGTGATTGGGCGGCATATCAATAAACCCTATTATTATTATTATTATTATTATTATTATTATTATTATTTCCAGCCCTGACAGCCTTTTGTCTGCCTTGTAAGCCAGGTGAGGACTTTCTCTTCTCAAGGAGATCCAGGTGCTGACCCCAAATCCCCCTCCCCTTTGCCCCCATGGCTCTAGATGGAGCGTGTCCAAAGGAGGCCTAACAAAATGGGGAAGGGCCTGGAAACCATGCCTTAGGAGGAAAGACTTAGGAGGAAAGGACTTTTTCACACAGGGAAAATTGGAAGGTTAAACAAACCTCAATCTGGGGTCATCCAAGGGATTTCACGTTATTTCGCTAGAGAATATCAAAGGATGTTGCTGGCAATGCAAAGGCCCTGTTTAAATATTTGAAGGGATGTCATATTGAGGAGGGAACAAGCTTGTTTTCTGCTGCTCCAGAGACTAGGACCCAATGGAGCAATGGATGCAAGCTGCAGGAAAAGAGATTCCTCCTCAACATTAGGAGGAACCTCCTGACAAGAAAGGGCTGTTCGACAGTGGAACAGACTTCTTCCTTGGAGATTGTAATGGAGTCTCCTTCTTTGGAGGTCTTCAAACAGAGGCTGGATGGCCATCTGTCAATGGGGATGCTTTGATTGAGAGTTCCTGCATGGCAGAATGAGGTTGGACTGGATGAGGGCCCTTCTTGGGGTCTCTTCCAATTCTACTATTCTATGATTCTATGATTCAAACACAGTCATTAGTCATCCCAGGAATTGCTAAATCTGGAAAAACATAGAATTTATAAATCCTGTTCCACCGCAAATTCAGTCAATTTGCATTTGCATTAGTATGAAATGCACCTCTGTTTTGGCCATGAGAATTCTCCCGTTAGAAACAGACTACAATTCCCATGATCCTTTGTTGTTGTGCTTTCCCTCCCTGTGCTCCTTGGCTGCTGAGAGCAAAGCAGCTGTTTCAGAGGAAAGATCGAAGGGGGAAACGTGAAACTCTGAAGGAACCTTGCCCAGAAAACCCCATCAAAGGGTCTGGCATAAGAATGAAACAACTTGAAGGCCCACAATAATAATATAGAAACTCAGCTTAATGCTCAGAGAGGAAATGTTTCCAAAGAAGAGGAGGAGGATTGGTCTTTTTGCATGGCTTCCAGATGCCATCCTGTCCTCCATGCGCAGGCGCAAGCACACTTATTTGCAACCAAGAAGCCGATGGGTATGTGTCATGGGATGAATGCATCCGCATTCATGCTGCTTTCTCTTTGGGATGGATGCTGTGTTGTCTTTGCGTGTGATGAGCTAGTGCGTAATTTCGTGCATTTTTGCATTGGCCCCACTCTCTTCTTCTTTCGGGACAGTGATGCATTCCTCCCCCGTGAACAAGTCCTCTGAAATGAAAGGAGGTAGCAGATCGCAAATTAGGGCTTGCAGACAGAGATACTGTACTGATTCCAGATGCGGAGCTCCAGCTTTTGGGGGATACTGGGAAGAGAAGTGGCTCAGCAAGTGGCAGGAGGACCGTGGCATGGCCAGTGGCGCCGAGGGGTCAAGTGAGATGCGGACAGAGAGTCTGACCTCAAGGAAGGCCAAATTGTTGGTGTCCAAGGAGGAATAGTTATCCGGCAGAATTTGGGGTTAAGGGGCAGCGTCCAGGAAGGAAGCCTGAGAAGGGAAGCCATGGATGGCTGCTATTGAAAAGTGTGTGGTAAAGTGGGGGCAACATATCGGCCACTCAGTACATCTGGATCAATGGGAGGGGGCTTGGGGTCAAGATTTGAGGTTTACCCTTAGCATGTATGTTAAAGAAAATTCCTATAAAGCGTCAGGCCGATGGTCCTGGACCCCAAGGAAACCAGAGAGAATGCGTAAAAACAGGGATGGGAAAGGCTGGAAATGGAGCAGATGCAAAGGCACTTTCCGCCACGTTTGGAGGGTCTGTCAAGACAAAAACAGGTTTTGGAGAGAGGTTCGTAAAGTATCACCCACAGTTTTTGAAATTAAAGTCAAGCTAGAACCCGAACTCTTTCTTCTCAATGTAGTGGATGGTCAAGGGAAATAAGACATCTCAAATCTATATGATCTTCAACAACAGCTGCAAGGATGTGACCATTTCACAGAGATGGAAAGGCTCTTCCGTTCCCAAGGATCGATGAATGGCTTATGAGGACAGTAGCTGGGATGCAGTTGAAAGGTAGGTGAACAATGTTCATGAGAGGAAAAGAGAAATGGGAAAGGGATTGGGAAGCAGTCTTCAAGATTGTAAGAAGAAGTGGTCCATTCAAAGGTACCTGGAAAGATAAATCAGAATAAACAGACGGCGGGATAAATGGGCAAAGAATACAAACGTAAGCAACATGTATATATATATCGATCATTGAGTAAGTAGAGAGAAAGTGCAGAACTCATACAGAAAAGGAAAAAAGAAGCCGTTTACAATTTAAGGAGTGAATTGATTTAGCATTTTATTTACTAAAATAGATGGGAAAATAGGGAAATGTGGCTGATAAACGCGGTGATTGTCATTTGTGCGTCTTTGTAAAAGCGGGAGAGGGATAATTGCAATGAACCTACAATGGAACCAACTTGATTTGATTACGAAGTTAATATGATACTATGCTTAAAGTGGTAACACACACACACAGAGCATGCAATTGAAATCATAACAAGTGAGAAAATGTCTCTCAGGCTGGAGACTCAGTTTTCCAAGCATCACAGGCTAGTTACCTTGTCACTGAACTGTTATGGCACAAATAGGGCATGTGCCATTGGAACGCACTTCCATGCTTCTTGCGTAGGTCAGAATTCTGTTCAAAGCAGGCAACAGGCGACATCCCCCCCAAAACCTTGTGAGCAGCATGTACCCCCCAACCGCACAACACAGCCCTTTCCACGCTTTTGCAGAGCAAGCAAATCAGTGGGGACACAAGATCCGGCTCTTTTGCAGCTACTGAACATACTGTAAGGACATCACCTGCAGGGAACCCTCAAGGTCTCAGCCCAACTTTATCCTCATTCATCCCCTGCTGCTCTGACAACATGGGAATGGCAGTGCGGTGGTAATGGTGGTGGTGGTAATGGTGGTGGTGGTAATGGTGGTGGTGGTAATGGTGGTGGTGGTAATAGTGGTGGTGGTAATGGTGGTGGTGGTGGCGGGGCAATGCTGCCAATAAGGTGAGTTTTGGAGGGTCACACTCATAGAATGATAGAATCCTAGAGTTGGAAGAGACCCCAAGGAGGGCCCTCCTCCAGTCCAACCCCCTTCTTCTGCCATGCAGGAACTCTTAATCAAAGCCCTCCCTGGGACCGATGGCCATCCAGCCTCTGTTTAAAGACCTCCAAAGAAGGAGAGTCCACCAAAATCTCCAAGGAAGGAGCAGCTTCCAATGTCAAACATCTCTTACTGACAAGAAGTTCCTCCTAATGTTTAAGTGGGATCTCTTTTCCTGGAGTTTGCATCTATTGCTCCATTGTCTCCTATTCTCTGGAGCAGCAGAAAAAAAGCTTGCTCCATCCTCAATATGACATCCTTTCAAGTATTTCCTGACAGTAAGGGCTCTTTGATGGTGGAGGCCGATCCCTCAGTGGAGAGGGATGGAGTCTGCTTCTTTAGAGGTCTTTAAACAGAGGCTGAATGGCCACCTGTCAATGGGCCTGCTTTGATGGAGAGTCCCTGGATCAGGGCCCTTTGGGGGCTCTTCCAACTCCATGATTCTATGATTTTGATCCCATGTGGGATGCCCACATCCATTTCTGGACCGAGGAAGTCTTGCATGGGGAAGGGACATTGTATATGGATGTACTTGGCACCTGGGTTCAGTTTTACAATACAGCTTTGCAAGTGCAAGGGATGTGTCTGGCGATTTCTGTGCCGCTTTGGCCCGGCTGCTGCAACTCTGTCAGGCCTGAGCATTTGCTCTGACCGATATCTGCTTACGCAGCACTGTCTGATCCTGATGCAAGATTTACAGCCCTGGCTCTGAGAGAGAGAGGCCCTGGCCCCATCCTGCTCCCAGGGAGGCTGCTGCGTTGGCTGAAACTCTCCACTTGTCAGGTGCCTTTGCTCCTGAGATATATCTTCTGGCTCTGCATGGTGCATGCAATGCAAAGCTGTCTAATGCATAATTCTACATCAGCCTCTGGAAATGCTGATGGCCAGGTTTCTTGGAAAGCAGCAGCTGCAGCCATGCTGGACTCTGGCCAAGCGGTGTTTTCTCTCCAGCTTCCCTCTCTTCACCTTTTCTCAATTGCATTTAGACTCAGTTTGGGACTCCTGCCGTCTTGTTTGCTTTGCTCAGACTGGTTTGGACGCTCTGGCTTTCAGTTCTGCTTTTGAATCATAGAACCCTAGCTTTGGAAGAGATCCCCAAGGGCCATCCAGTCCACTCCATCATATGATATGATAGCCCTGTTTAAGTATTTGAAGGGGTGTCTTATTAAGGATGGACAAAGCATGTTTACTGCTGTTCCACAGACTAGAACATGGAGCAATGGATCATGCAAGCTCCAGGAAAAGAGATTCCTGCTCAAGATTAGGAGGGACTTCCTGAGAGTAAGGGCTGTTCGAGAGTGAAATACAGTCCTTCCTCTGAGATTTTGGTGGAGTCTCCTTCCTTGGAGGCCTTTAAGCAGAGGCTGGATGGCCATCTGTTAATGGGGATGCTTTGATGGAGAGTTCCTGCATGGCAGAAGAGGGTTGGACAGGATCAGGGCCCTTTTGGGGGTCTCTTCCAACTCTACGATTCTATGATTCTATGCTTCATAAATCATAATTCCCATATATCACTGAACGTAATGGCAATAGTTGTGATATAAACAACCAGCAGTACTAAAATTATACCTTTAAATTACATTATCATACGCACAGCCTAAATGTATTTACATTTACAAAGTTTCATGTGGTTAAAGCGAAGATTTGCTAAGTTGGAAGAGACCGCAGGGGCCCTGATCCAGTCCAACCCCCTTCTTCTGCCATGCAGGAACTCTCAATCAAAGCATCCCCATTGACAGATGGCCATCCAGCCTCTGCTTAAAGACCTCCAGAGAAGGAGACTCCACCGCACTCCAAGGAAGGAGTGTGTTCCTCTGTCGAACAGCCCTTACTCTCAGGAAGTTCTTCCTAATGTTGAGCTGGAATCTCTTCTCCTGCAGCTTGCATCCATTGCTCTGGGTCCTGTTCTCTGGAGCAGCAGAAAAACCGAATTGCTGAAGGGATGGGGGGGGGGGCATGCACTAGACCCATTTAACCTGCACCTTTTTGCCGCTGTTTTTTTCTGTGTCTTTTTGGATAAATCGATTCCGCACAAGTGTGAACCAGATGTGGATTGGAATCGATTTCAAGAATTGATTTCAGTAATTGGATTCATGAATAGATTCAGCATCATTGTGAATGAGCTGCGGATCAGAATCGGTTTACTGTGATGTGATAAGGGTTCACTGGGTGGGGAAGCGGGAATTATCAACCTGCATTTGTCCGCTCTTCGACCCTCGCATGGAAGAAAGTAAATGCGATTGCAGTGATGGACAGAGAAAAACAAAATCCCACTGAAAACGCTTCAGACTGAACCAATTCATTTGCCAAAGTGAACTGCAGCTGGGTATTTGGAGAGATTCCCGCAGGAAACGATTTAAATGCAATCGATTCATTCGTCAGTGTGAACCACAAGCGGGTTATTTTATTCTGTTTTACAGCAAGAAAAGCAATTGGGGCAAATGTAGCGTGAATCATACTCCGCTGCCGAACCAACCGATCCAAAGGAGGGTCTCAGTGCATTAACGGGAGCATTGCTTCCATAGAGGGCCACCCCACGGCAGTGCCCCTTTTCCTTGCTGAAACCCCTTCCTCTGCCCCTCCCCAGCCTCTGTGCAGCCCTTCCCCACAATGCAAAAAGCCCTGGTCCTCCCCTCTCCGGGTAAGACCCCTCCCCTGGCCCTCTTCCTCTGCCCACCTTGATGCATTCTGGCAGAAACATGGCCAAACGCAGTGGTCAGCACAGGAGCCCATGCATCTCCTCAATGGCTTGTTGGCATTGGCATGGCCTCACCTGTTTGGGGCAGAGCCTGATTCAACAGAAATAGTCTCTTTGCTGGAAAAGAAGAATTAAGTCCTTAACCCCTTTGGACACATCCCCAGCTCTGCTTTGGGCACCTTCAGCAGGAACCTCCTTCTTGCTTGGTGACGGCGTTTGCGGAATTGGCATGCTCCCTTCGGGAGGGGCGCAAGAAGCTCAAATGTGTGAGAAATAAAGGGGCCCAAATCCCACAGTTACTGCCAGCTAGTCTTCACCCATCCAACCAATGGGGTTTTTAGATTTAAATCAATGGGATGACCAAAAGTGAATGCAGAACATAGAATGATGGAATATTAGAGTTGGAAGGGACCTCCAAGGGCCACCCAGTCCAGCCCCTTCTTTTTCTGCCATGCAGGAGCTCTCCATCAAAGCATCCCCATTGACAGATGGCCATCCAGCCTCTGCTTAAAGACAGCCTCCAAAGAGAGACTCCAAGGCAGCAGTATATTTCACTGTCGAACAGCTCTTCTGTCAGGACTTTCCTCCTAATGTTGAAGTGGAATCTCTTTCCATGTAGTTTGAATCCATTGCTCGATGTCCTATTCTCTGGAGCAGCAGAAAACAAGCTTGCTCATTTTCAATGTAGCACCGCTTCAAACAGGGCTATCATGTCACCTCTTGGCCTTCTCTTCTTCAGGCTAAACATCCCCAGCTCCTAAGCTGCTTCTCAAAGGCATGCAAGAACATGGTTGTTGTTCCTAGCTGCCCTCGAGTCGGTTCCAACTCATGGCTCCCTGTGGATGAGACATCTCCAGGGATCCCTCTCCTCCGCTGCATTCTTGCCCAGTTCCTGCAATAAGCCCTTGCTTATTGAGTCCATCCATTTGGTCTGTGGTCTTCCTCTCTTTCTTCCACCTTCTGCCTTTCCTAGCATTATTGGTTTTCCTAGTGATCCCTGCCTTCTCATTCTGCAGCCAAAGTACAATAGTCTCAGCTTGACCATCTTTGCTTCCAAGGAGAGCCCTGGTCTGATCTGTCCAAGGACCCATTTCTTTGTCTTCTTGGCTGCCCATGGGGTCATCCTCAGTCCTCTCCTCCAGCCCTACATTTCAAAGCAGGTGGTTTTCTTCCTGTCTGCCCCCTTCTCTATCCAGCTTTTTCATCCATTCATGGGGATGATGGGGAATGCAATGGCCTGGAAGAGTCTGACTTTGGTGCTCAGTTGTATGCCTTTGCCCTTCATTAGCTTTCCCAGTTCTTTCATAGCTGCCCTCCCCAGTCCTAGTCTTTTTCTTTCTTGACTGCAGCCTCCATTCTGGTCAAGGCTTAATCCTAGATGATATGGGAATTCTTGAACTCTTTCAATTTCTTCGTTGTCTCGAACATAAGCAAATAAAAATTAAAGATTATGGTTGAGATTCTACTTCACAGTCTTTGTAACTTTAAACATTTTATTTTATTTTATTATATCCCGCCTTTCTCCCAATATAGAGACTCATCTGTACTTACATTGGAGAAATGCAATGAACCCTGTTACTGAATTGTGAAGACATGCCTCTGGGGACCAGGAAGAGTGCTCCGATGCCCACTGGGCACTTCTGATGGACGATGCTGCCCTCGTTGCCCATACGGAAGCAGCTCCGCAGCACCTCACATCTTGTTTTGCAACAGCTGCAGAGCCCTTTGGGCTGAAAGTCAGTCTGAAGAAAAGGGAAGTTCTCTACCAGCCTCACCTCAGGAAGAAGACTACCATCCCCACATCACTGTAGGCACATCTGTGCTTAAGTCCGTCCAGCAGTTCACCTACCTGGGAAGCATCATCTCCTCAGACGCCAAGATTGATAAAGAGATCTATCACAGACTGGCAAAGGCACATAGCGCATTCGGAAGGCTTCACAAAAGAGTCTGGAGTAACAAACACTTGAGGCAAAGCACAAAAATCAGTGTGTATAGAGCCATTGTATTGTCTATTCTCCTCTATGGGTCTGAAACATGGGTCACCTATCGCCAACACCTATGACTCCTTGAACGCTTTCATCAGCACTGTTTACGCACAATTCTAAACATACACTGGACTGACTATGTGACGAATGTTGCTGTCCTTGAGCAAGCAGGGATCACCAGCATTGAGGCCATGCTATTGAGGATGCAACTGCGCTGGGCAGGACATGTTTCTAGGATGAAGGACTATCGCCTCCCCAAAATAGTATTCTATGGTGAACTCGCCACGGGTCAAGAGCGTAAGAGGGGCGCCCCAAAGAAGAGATACAAGGACTCCCTGGAACAACATCTCAGGCTTGGCCAGATTGATCACCAACAATGGTCCTCCCTGGCCTTGCATCGGGAGGCATGGAGACGCACTATCCACGATGCTGCAGCCTCCTTCGAAAGCTCACGCAGAACGAGCCTCGAAGAGAAACGACAACGCAGAAAGAACCGCAACCTGGAAAGATCACCCAAGGAGACTTTCTGTTGTGCTTTCTGCAACAGGACCTGTTTGTCCCAAATTGGCCTTTTTAGTCACCAATGCGCTGCTTGTAGAAAGCGCGGGATCATGAGTCCTTCCTGAATCTTTGTTCGTGAAGCAAAGCCAGACCAGAGCACAAGCAAAGTGTCATTCCACACCAGACTAATGCGCAGTGAATTCGAACCAAGCCTCAATGCGAATCCTGTCAACTCACTTATTTAGCAGACTCTCCAAAATGAGGAGCCAGTAAGGATTCAGTCTAGAAGCCCCGCAGAAGCCCCACGCAAAGAGCTCCCATTGAAAGGAACCAGGTGTGAAAATACATTAACGTTATGATGTGAATTCACATCACGCAATTTGCACTCGCCCTGGATCTGAGCTGGAAAAAACCCGTTTGATAAACGCCATAGTAATACCCGGCCAGTGACTAGGGACACTGAAAAAGCACTCAGTGTAATTTTGCACACATCTAAGGCCATTTGCAAAGATGAAAGTCCAAAGCAGAATGCCAGACTGTATGCACACAAACAGACAGACACACACAGAGACAGACACAGTCACTGCATTTAATGCAAAGAATGGTGTGTGTGTGTGTTAAAATATAGACTTCACTTCTAAATGCATCTGAGGAAGCAGACTGAAGTCTAGGAAAACTCATGCTGCCAATGTCTTTCTTTCAGTGAGTCTCAAAGGGGCCACAAGATCTCTCTACTTATTATTATTATTATTATTATTATTATTATTGCATCTCAATGGATCTGAGGAAATAGACTGAAGTCTAACAAGATCTCTCTACATACAGACTTCACTGCTGCTGTTGCCTGAAGTGGAGCTGGCTGACTGAATCTGCAGCATTGACTGCACTTATGGTCTCATGATTCAACAATGAGCCAATCGTTCTGTCAAAGGTTTCCTCCCTTCGTGGGATTACAAGAGATTTTGCATATTTGGCCAGCAATTTCTGGCATTTTGAGACTTTCCCCCCAAAATTCTGTTTGCGTTTTATGCAGAACCCTCTCTGCCTTTTTGGTGCAAAAGTGAGTCTTTCATAGCAAAAGAAAAGGGAAGACGGGGTTCCTTTGCGCAGATGCAGTTCTGGCCAAAGGCAAAGGACCTTGCAGTTATAGCCAATTTTCTCAGTGGGGTGACTCTGAAGGATGAGCGAATCTCAGAGCATTCAAGAAACCTCTTCTAGTATCAGAGGAAGAGCGAGGCAGAGGCTGGAAGAAGGGGGCTATTTCTGGGGGAGAAGGAGCTCCACTCCCAACCCAAGCCCCCCACGTCTATTGCAACACATGGGGAGCATCTCTGCACATGGAGAGGGAAGCTTTCCAGCCACGATCTGGTGCTAGGCAGAGAGGGCATCACTTTCTGCCCCAAGGCAAGCACCCCACCTATTCTACATTGCATTGTACTCAATGAGGGGCTGGAGACAGAGGAGGAGCTTGGTTTAATCATAGAATGATAGTATCATAGAGTTGGAAGAGACCCCAAGAAGGGCCCTGATCCAGTCCAACTCCCTTCTTCTGCCATGCAGGAGCTCTCTATCAAAGCATCCCCATTGACAGATGGACATCCGGCCTCTGCTTAAAGACAGCCTCCAAAGAAGGAGGCTCCACCAAACTCCATTGAGGCAACATATTCCACTCTTGAAGAGCCCTGACCGTCAGGAAGTTCCTCCTAATGTTTAGATGGAATCTCTTTTCCTGGAGCTTACATCCATTGCTCCATTGTGTCCCGTTTTCTGGAGCAGCAGAAAACAAACTTGCTCCATCCTTAATATGACATCCCTTCAAGTATTTAAACAGAGCTCTCATATCACCTCTTAGCCTTCTCTTTTCCATCCCCAGCAATTCCCTAAGTCTTTCCTCATAGGGCTTCATGGTTTCCAGGACCTTGACCATTTTGGTCTCCCTCCTTTGGACACATGGCTCCAGTTTCTCAGTGTCCTTTTTGAATTGTGGGGCCCAGAACTGGACACAGTATTATTCCAGGTGAGGCCTAACCAGAGCAGAATAGAGTGGCACTATGACTTACTTCCCTTGATCGAGACACTATCTATGTTCCATGTTCTTTTCCAAGATTGCCAGGCTGCTTTCTTTGGGAAGGGGTTGATGTTTCTCCTTGAAAGAAGGAGACCAACTCCCCCAACCCCCCAAAAAGGACTGCCTGAAGAAATCTGTACAGCCTCCAAAGCAGCTGAGCAGTTGTCCTTGGCTGGGGATGGAGAGGCCTGGGTTCCTACTGCTAGTCCTCTCTAGAGGAGACCCATTGGATCAATGGGATCTGCCCCAGGTTGACTTCAAGGTGGCACTCTAGTTTGCACTGGTCAATAGAAGTCATGCACACTGTCATCTCCTTTTTTGGTCCATGTCTAGTAGCTTCCAGTTACAGGCAAGTAGACCACAAGTTGAACATGGGTCAACAGTGCAATGTGGCAGCTAAAAAGGCCAATGCAATTCTAGGCTGCATCAGTAGAAGCACAGTCTTTAGATCAAGGGAAGGAGGTTGGACTGGATGGCCCTTGGGGTCTCTTCCGACTCTATGATTCTATGATTCTAACCCTGGCTTTAACCTGGTTGAACCCAGGGCTCTTCACCCTCCATCTGCAGGCGCTTTGCTTGCCTAAAACCCCTCTGGAAACCCATACCAAGATCCTCTTGGCCCACAATTTCCACTGGGACATTTTTGTCCAATGTGGAAAGGTTGCCTTGGGTTCATAGGTGCTCAGGGACATTTGGTTTTGGAGCCAGTTGCACATTTGGTGTTGTGGTTCAGCACTGCAACGTTGGCATTCAACACGAGGACTGAGTAGTACAACTGATGCGTAATTCTGCGTTTGAGTGGAGATTTAGGCTCTGCAATCCCAACCCAGGATCTCAGCCCCTGCTGCTGGGATTTTGCCAGGAATCGGAGACCCCCCTCTGTCCAAAGGCCCCAATATCTGACTGTGGAGGACGAGGGCTGGATGGGAGACTGAGCCGGAGAGGCGGCTGGCAGCTTGGACACAGGGATCAGGAGCCGTGTGTATGTCTTTGTGTGCATCTTAAATCTCCCCCTCCAACCAGCTTCTAGGGCAAAATGCCTCCCTACACACACATAGAAAAGGGGACCCCTTCCATTGGCATCAGATGTGTCTTCTGGCTCTTCTCCCCAAAGAGACCCCCCCTTTTTTTTTTTGCAGGGCAGAGGGCTTCCTTCCAGAACTGAGGCTTGCAGCTGCGGCAGGAAAGAAGGGGGCAAAGAGAAGACTCCAAAATGGATGAAAGCCACCCTTTCAAGGAGTTGACCAGGGAGAGCGGGAGAGCGGAGGGGGATCTCTGAAGCGCCGGTTGGACGCTGAGAGAGAAAGGCACCTGTGTTCATTTGGGGGAGATGGAGGGGGTCCTTCCTTCGGTCATCCCCCCACCCCAAGTGAAAAAGAGCAGAGGCGAGGCGCTGAATGCAGAACAGAGGCAGGCAGGGAAGGAGAGAGAAGCACACACCCATATACAAACGCACATGCACATGAACACACATGCTTTGCACAACCCCAGAAAAGGCCATTTGCAAGGAAAGAATCAATGGCTGGCATTCCCTGGCAGGCTGGGCCTGAGCACTTGCAGGGCGCTGGGCACCATCCCCTCAGGCCCCAGCCTGGTTCAAGTCAAAGGGGTGTGTGTGTGTGTGTTTTGAGGGTGCAAGGGAGCTGCCTCCTTCTGGGGGCTCCTTTAGAATCATAGAATTGTAGACCTGGAAGAGACCCCAAGAAGGGCCCTGATCCATATGACACTCCTTCCAATATTTAAACAGGGCTCTCATGTCATCTCTTAACTGTCTCTTCTCCAGGCTAAACATCCCCAGCTCTCTAAGTCATAGAGCTGGAAAAGACTCCAAGAAGGAGCATCCAGTCCAGCCCCCTTCTGCCATGCAGGAATTCTCCATCAAAGCAGCCCCATTTGGACAGATGGCCATCCAGCCTCTGTCTAAAGGCCTCCAAAGAGGGAGACTCCATCACTCTTCATGAAAGGAGTGCCTTCCACTGTTGAAGAGCCCTTACTGTCAGGAAGTTCCTTTTAATCTTGAGCTGGAATCCCTTTTCCCTTCCTTTGGTGAGGTTTTGACTTTGGGGAGCGGCAGAAGAAAGGCAGGAGGGCTGAGGGAGCCGAGGGGAAAGGGGAGACATTGAATGGGGGTAGGGATGCCATATCCCGGCGGCCCCCGGGGCCAGGGTTGCCATAAGTCAGGACCTCCAAACCGGGACAAATGTAGG
Organism: Sceloporus occidentalis; assembly: GCA_023333645.1. Lineage (NCBI taxonomy): Eukaryota > Metazoa > Chordata > Lepidosauria > Squamata > Phrynosomatidae > Sceloporus > Sceloporus occidentalis. Next base: position 7,062 of record JALMGF010000417.1, on the reverse strand, counting down.
ACAAATGTAGGATGACATTTTCAGATGTAGGACACAGTTTTAATAAATGGAGGACATGCAGAAAAAATTGATGATTTTTAAAAAATGTTAATATAAATGCATGCTTCTTAGCCATGATCCAAATGGAGGACATTTTGAAACTTGACGGAAGAGGACATGTCCTGGAAAAGGAGGAGGATGCCTGGTCACCTTGTCTCTGGTCCAAAATACACTGCAGAAATAAAACAATGCTGGATTGAAATGCCCAGAGTTCCTCACCAAAGCTGCATCCACACTGAGGAAATAATCCAGTTTGAGAGTGACTTAACTGTCCTGGGTTAGTGCTGGGGAATGCTGGGAACTGTAGTACATTGTGGCCCCAGAGCTATCTCTGACAGGGAGTCCCATAACCCTCCAAACGTAGTTGAACTGCAGTGCCCAGAATTCCTCACCAGGTGCATCCACACTGAGGAAATGGTCCAGTTTGAGACTGCTCAGTGCTGGGGAATCCTGGGAATTGTAGTCTATTGTGGCCTCAGAGCCATCTCTGACAGAGAAGTCTCAATGTCTCCCAAACACTAGCATTCCCAGGATTCCCTACCATTGAGTTAAAAGCCGGGGGTGGAGCTTCAACCCTCCTGGGCGGGGCCACGTGCTGGGGGTAGAGCTTCCACCCTCCGGGGGCGAGGCCTCCCCATCTTTGCTGGCCCTTGACGGGGCCCCAGGCCCCGTCAGAGACCGGCAAAAAAGCTGGGGGGGCCACCAGTGCTGGAGGGCCCCCTGAAGGGCCCCAGCGACGGCACCGGGCCTCCCAGAGGCCCCCTGCCACCCTCGGAGCCCTCCTGGAGGGCCCCGGCGACGGCACCGGGCCCCTCAGAGGCCCCCTGCCGCCCTCAGAGCCCTCCTGGAGGGCCCCAGTGACGGCACCGGGCCTCCTAGAGGCCCGCCGCTGCTGCCGCCGCGGACGCCCATAGCAGCTTTTCGGCGCTCTGGGCGCCGCCATTTTGGGCGGCAAAATGGCGGCGGCCATAGCCCCAGAGGCCGCTATGGGCGCCGCCATTTTTTTGCCCAAAATGGCGGCGAAGTCTCACACGGCCTCAGGGAAGGTCACGCGAGACTTCGCCACCATTTTGCCACCCAAAATGGCGGCGCCCAGAACGGCGAAAAGCCGTGACGGGCGGCTGTGGCTGCGGCGGCTGCGGCGGCAACAGCAGCCAGGGGCCAGTCGCCAGGCCTCCGCGGGCCGCATCCGGCCCACGGGCCGGAGGTTGCCGACCCCTGCCACAAATGTTTGGCCAAAACTCACCCAATCCCCCCCACATCTCACCAAATATTCAATCAAAATCCCTGGAAAGTCCCTGTAATGTTCATATGGCAATAAAACGTAGCCCTAATTGAATAAAAATAATTGGAACTTATTTCAACTCTCAAAATTACCATTAAAACCAACCACCAAAATCACCACAAAGACTCTGAAAAGGACCCATTTTGGTGTGAAAGTCACCAGATTGGCAAAACCCAGGACAAACCTGAGACAAGGAGGAAACCGTGCAGGGACGCCCCCTAGTGGTGAAAAACCGGGAATGTCCCGCCGGCAGGAGGGTTATGGCAACCCTACCCGGGACAAACCCGCTTTTGGGGGGCCCCTGCCAGCCCCGGCCCAGTTCCCCCCCAATTCCGGCCTTTGTCCCGGGCCCAGCCTCCGTGCTGGGCGCGCTCATGCGGCCATTACCGCGGCCGCTAATGCGGCTGGCCGGCCACCCACCTCCTCCTCCTCCTCCTCCTCCTCCTCCTCCATGGCTGCGCCGTGCCACGCCGCCCTCTGCCTCCACCGCTCCTCCTCCACCTGCCCCCCCAGAGCAGCTGCTGCGCAGCCTGTGGCGCTTGCCTGGGCCACGGCTGGCAGCAGTGTGTGCTTGCCCCTTTTGCGCGCTCGCGCGCAGGGCTTAAGAGGCAGCGCTCGCCTCCTATGCCTTCTGGCCAATGGCAGACGAGCAGGGGCTGGCCTAGTGTCCAGCCCCAGCCTGCCATTGGCCAGTGTCAGGAGTCTTGGAGGAGGAGGAGGCAAAGGAGGAGGTGGAGGCGGCGGTGGCAAAGGAGTAAGAGGAGGAGGCGGAGGCGGAGGCGGTGGCAAAGGAGGAGGCTAGGCCTCTGGGGCAGGGGCAGGGAAAGGGCTTTTTTATTTTTAAATATATACAACCCAGCCTTGGTTTTTTGTTTTATTTTATTTTTGTTCTTAAATAACAAAGTCTCCTCCATTTTGAACATCTCTAAGAAACATGCATTTATATTACCATTTTTTAAAAAATCATTTTTTTTGGCGTGTCCTCCATTTAAAAAAAGCATCCTACATTTGTAATTATTGTCCTACATTTGTCCTACATTTGTCTCAGTTTGGAGCTCCTGACTTATGGCAACCCTAAATGGGGGAGATCTGATTCCTGGCAGCAAAAGGGGGCAGAGGGAGCAATGGGGGGCAGTGCATCTCTGCCCCCCTCCCATGACACATTTCCTTGCAGGGCTCTGCCCTTGCAGGAAAAGGCGAGGGTCGCCCCACTTTTTGCTGGAGTGGGGTGCCTTTCCTCCTTTGGCCTCCCAAGTTCTCGCTTGTGTCCAGAGCCGAGATGGCGGCTGTTTCTGGCTCAGTTTCATCCCATCCTTCCCAGTTGCTTATTTGTCTTGTTCCTCCGCAAATCTCGCTTTCTCCTAATACCTGCTCCCCATATTTCATTATCCGTGCGCTTTATTAAAACCATTGTGCGGTGATTAGAATTTTAAATGCGTGTTTAAAGAGACCCCAAAGAGATGAACTGAATGTTAATAGAATTTAAGACACTCCATTAGCAACTTTAAGCCATATTTATAAAAATTCACAGACGAAAGCATTTAATTATATCTGTTGATGAAATCCGAGCGCAAGAGTCCATCGGCAAATTAGCATCAACATTACAATATTTAGTTTTAAGGTTAAGCGCTAGATCATCCTCCATGTTTGCTGGAACAACTCATTTATTAAAACTGTCAAGTCCCCGCAGCTTCATTTATCACAATGAAGCCGATGAGAGTCACAGAGGAAGAGGAGGAGGAGGAAGGGCCTCTTCGCAGGGGAGAGCCAGGTCCTACACCGCAAAGGCGGCGCTCGTCCATCGCCTGCCCGGCTGCGGAGGCCTTGGACCAAACTGGGCTGGACATTCAGATGGCAATGGCTGCAGGACGGACAGAGAGAGAGGGAATAAGAATGGGGCCCTTTCCCCGATGGCAGCTTCTGGGGCCAGCCCAGGGTCTCCAACAGCCTCTTTTCATCCTGGCTTGCAGGAATGGAGGCCTTCAAAGGTCTTCTCTTACTGAGTGAAGTCAGGAGAGCCTCTGGGCCTTTTCTTGGGTGGGGGGCGGTTGTGGTTTGGGTGGAAAGTCGGTGGGAACTTTAGTGAAAATATTGCATTCTGCATAAGGAAGGTCTTGGCCACATTCTTCCTGGTATTGCTTTACAGAGGATGCCTTTCTACTGCAGCATTTTTCTCTGGCCTGATTCCCACTTAGGAACGAATCGCCCCACCTGCCAATGGAAAGCAGCCAGGGCCAGGGGGGCTTCCCAACAGGCAATGGGCCACTAAGCAAACAGGGGCCCTAAGGCCTTGCCATTCGACAACAGAACAAGACACGGATTAACAGGGACATCCCTCCTTCCTACCTAGGGCCATGCAATGTACACACACACACACACTCTCTCTCTCTCAATGGACTTCCATGCCAGCATTCTCTGAAGATGCCAGCCACAGATGCCAGTGAAATGTCAGGAATAAACTCTTGTAGAAGATGGCCACATAATCTGAAAAACCCACAGAAAACTGAAGAAGGAATTCCTAGCAGAAGCTCATGGACACTGTCTGCGTCACCAGAGACTGGCATGGCTTCTCTTTGGATGCTGGCATTTGCGTCTTGCAAGCGCTGGGTGAAGCCCATGGACAATCCGACACAAGAGAATGCGACAACCCTGCAAGGTCCCCAGGAGTCTTCCTTCGGTGCTGAAGTTGTGCCTGGTCTTGGCCTCTGGAAAGTTGCAAGGGAGCTTTGTGGTGTTGGCTTGGGAGGGGATTTTCTTGGGGGTCGTGGGTGAGAGGTCTGGCGCACACTGGCTCCGATCATCTTTCCCTTGTATCTTCAGCCTCTTTAGCTTTTAAATGACTGACTCACAGCTGCCTTGTGGTGGATAAATGGATGGATGGATGGATCTGTTGGTTTACAATACAGGCATCCTGTTAGGTATTTAAAGCATGATACACAGAGTTACAATCTTGTAAAGATGAACTGCAGCTTGTGCAATGCTTGTATTGTCAAGGGCGGAGGAGAGACCCAGATAAGGGTCAATGTAGCCCTTGTTGTAAATATTTCAGTACACAAAGGGACCGAATGCACAAGACACATCATATTGTGCATCAGAACACATTGAATATCCTAGAGTTGTAACAGACTCCAAGGGCCATCCGGTCCAACCCCATTCTGCCATGCAGGAAATCACAATCAAAGAATACCTGATAGATGGCCATTCAGCCTCTGCTTAGAGACCTTCAAGGAAGGAGACTCCACCACAAGCTCCATTGAGGAAGGAGTATCTTCCACTGTCAAACACTTCCACTTTCAGGATGTTCCTCCTAATGTTGAGCTGGAATCTCTTTTCCTGCAGCTTGCATCCATTGCTCCATTGTGTCCTGTTCTCTGGAGCAGCAGAAAACAAGCTTGCTCCCTCCTCAATGTGACACCCCTTCAAATAGTTAAACAGGGCTGTCATATCAGCCCTTAACCTTCTCTTTTCCAGGCTAAACATCCCCAGCAATTCCCTAAGTCTCTCCTCATAGGGCTTGATGGTTTTCAGACCCTTCACCATTTTGGTCTCCCTCCTTTGGACACATGGCTCCAGTTTCTCAATCTCCTTTTTGAATTGTGGGGCCCAGAACTGGACACAGCATTATTCCAGGTGGGGTCTGACCAAAACAGACTAGAGTGGCACTATGACTTCCCTTGATCTAGAGACTATACTTCTGTTGATGCAGAAATGCACAGGGGCATCTTGCTGCGCACTGACACAGTTCACTAGCCTGACCATGCACCGCATCAGCCCTATTGTCAAGAGGGGGGCAGAGACCCAGCTAAAGCTCCAGGATGATTGTGCAACCAGAGCCAGCTCTGGGCAATTGGGACACACAGTGCATTGGGGTATGTTGTACATCAGAACGCATTGTACAGTGGGAGCCCTGCTGCACAAAGGGACAACTTGTTGTGCGTCGACACAATTCACTAGCATGGTCGTGTGTCACATCAGCTCCATCGCCATACGTTTGCGCATCTCAGCCCTGATTCAGGATCATCTCCAGCGCAATGCCCTCCTTATGAAGAGTGCTCTGTCAACTCTGTCGTCCCTGCGCCAATCCAGAAACGGCGGCATTAAGAACTCCCTGGGATGGGAAGCATGATTATTTTTTTTCTATTAATGATCAATCAAAAATCAATGAGAACAGCATTGCTGGAAGCCACTTCCAATTAATTAATAAACCTGAACCGGGTGGATTAAAATCAGCTTGGCCGAGAGGGAAAGCCGCGTCCGCCGAAGCCGTGGAGGGGGAAGCGCGGAGAGCGCATGGAGGGGAGCCGGGGAGCTTTGCATTTTGATTGCCTTGATGTTCCCTTCCAAAGTTTAATTATGTGGAAGAGGATTACTCGATCCTTCAAAAGCCTCCGAATCAAGAGAATTGGCACGGCAAAATGTTGCAGCGCTGCCGCCGGGGGCATCAAGGCCTGCATTGGGCAAAGAAGGAACAGGGTTTTGGGGCGTGGGCCAAGTCCAAACAACTTGAAGGTACACAACAACAATTGTTAATGAGAATGCAACCTTTCTGATGGGAGTTTTGTGTATGTGTGTGTATGTGCGCCCAGTGGGCAGTGGATGTGCAAATGGCACCAAACCCACTCCATCATTTGTGTTGATTTGTTTGCACCCCCCCCCCCATGCTCTGTTCTGTCTCAGAGAGGCGCATAAGAACACCAGTTCAAAAATGCAAAATAAAATAAAGCAGTGGGGAAACAAGGTAAACTGGCTGAAAGCATATTTTATCTCTTCACTCCTCTGCTTTTAAGGGACCCAATGCAACTCACAGCCTCCATTAAAGCAACGCAGCTAAAACCGTCTGAAATGCAAAGTATTTTTTAAAAAGCATTAAACGCAAGCCACTTGAAAACATTAATTCAAAGCAACTAAACAGACATTAAAGCATACCCATATTAAACCTGAGGTGGCACGATGCAGCCAATCATAGAGTTGGAAGAGACCTCAGAAAGGGCCATCCAGTCTGACCCCATTCTGCCATGCAGGAACTCCCCATCAAAGCATCCCCATTGACAGATGGCCATCCAGCCTGCTGCCATGCAGGAAGACACTAAGGCTTTCCTCATAGGGATTCATGGTTTCCAGACCCTTCACCATTTTGGTGGCCCTCCTTTGGAGACATGGCTCCAGTTTCTCCACATCCTTTTCGAATTGTTTTGCCCAGAACTGGACCCAGCATTATTCCAGGTGAGGCCTGACCAAAGCAGAAGAGAGGGGCACTATGACTTCCTCTGATAGAGACACTATACTTCTATTGATGCAGCCTAGGATCGCATTGGCCTTTTTAACTGCCGCATTGCACTATTGACTCATGTTCAATTTGTTGGTCTACTTGGATTCCTAGATCCCTTTCAAACATATACGTCTCCTTAAGCCAGATGTCCTCCATCCTAGAACTGTGCATTTCGTTTTTCTGCCCTAAGTGCAGTATCTGACATTTCTCCCTGTATCCGCAGATATCTTGAAATACCTTCAGGGACGTCATGGAGAAGAGGCAGCCCTGGCTTGTTTTCTGTGGTTCCCGGGACGGAGCAGAAACCCAGTGGGCTCAAATGACAAGAGGACGGACCCACTTAAACTTTAGGAAGAACGTCTTGACTGTAAGAGCTGTTTGAGAGGAGCGTGGGCTGCCTTTGAAAGAGTGGGCTCTCCACCATTTCAGGTCTTCAGCAGAGGTTGGACCTGAGGCTTGTCTTTCAGGG